>CM053562.1:38917640-39086170 GCA_028646485.1 Cryptoprocta ferox
GGGAGGCATATTGGCTGGATTAACTCTGCAGCATATTTATTGTATGTGAAGGCACATTTCCAAGAGAAGATAGACTGGGGAAGAAATAAGACTTATTTCATCCAGAACTTTAGAGGGGAGCTTTCTGTCTATGGCTTTTCAAAGGCTCCGTCTCTCTTGACAAGGCTGCTGCTGTGTGTAATTTGTGCTGCCGTTTTCCTTATTTGATCATCCTGGCTTTTCCCATGAGAATTATTTCCCTACATATTGGTTTTTAACGGAGGAAAAGAAGGAATTAGCCTTTGAAAGCTAACCTTTTGTAATACCACTCAAACCGGAATTGGTATTAGATATAGAAATAAGATTATATATGTATATTAAGCTCTGCTTTTTACCCAAGATGTTACACTGAATCAGTGTTGTATTGTCCCTTCTCTGTGCTTTACTTGTTTTGATTTTACAGGAGAGAGAAAACAAGAGCTATTTTAGTTCACTAGCACCCCGGAGGCTCAGCAGCACAAGTGACATTGAAGAAAAGGAGAACAGGTAATCCTAATAGAGGCCAAAAGGTGGTATAATTTTGCTAGGCATAGTGATGTCTTGGCCATCACTCTGCTGCTGTCTTTCCACAGGTGCCCTTACCATATTATGAATTGTTTATTCCTTCTGCTTAGAACACCTCCCAACCCTTAGTCCCTTGCTTTGCCAGTTCTTCGCCCTCGGGCTCTCACTTCAGCGTAGATACTACTGTCTTTAGGAAGTCTTCCCCACCCTTCCATGGGTGAATTCATTTTAGTACACCAGCAGGCTCTGGAGAGGTAGGGTATGTCTGTCCAGTTTTTCAAGGACCCCTGGTGACTAGCACACGATCTGTTCCATGGTAAACACCAAAAATATTATTATTTAATTAATGATCAACTTCTAAATTGTAAGTAGATAAAATTTCGAGTCTTCCTCATCAGTTAAAATGAATGTGAGGATTTTGAAGTACTGCTGTGTCTCCGAGCAGAGCCGCATCTAGATCCTTGCGTTTCGAGGTGTGGTCCTCCCAACCAGCTGCACTGCTGTCATCTGGAAGCATGTTAGGAATGCAGAATCTCAGGCCCCACCTCAGACCTGCTGAGTTAGAGTCTGCATTTTAACAAAATTCTCTGGGCTCCTCACGTGCACATTCAAGTTTGAGAAGAACTATTCTGGAGAGCTCTATGAAAGATGGAGGCCCTCAGCTTTTGTAGCCACAGCCCTTAGGGAACAATTATGGGTTAGAAATCCTACTAAAGTCCTTTACTGGAGGGCTTATTATTTATAACGTTAAATAGGCTTCCAGCAATTTCTTCTGTTTACTTTTCTGTGGTAGTTTCCTCTTTCTCTGTGACAGACTTCATCTTCCCCACCATCCTTTTCTCTGCTTACTTATGAGCAACGTATTGCTTTGTAAAATCCTTTAAAGGAGACACAAAAGTGACTTCTCATTACAAAAGAGTTGGGAGATCTTTGACCTAAGGATCTGGTACCTACTGAAATTAGTTGGCTTTGAAGTTGATAAAAGAAAGCAGACAGTAATACTTGACTCATCCTCTATCCATATAGAAAACCGGTATATAGAGCTGAGTATCACTTGAAAATGTATCTATTTCTTCAGCCATATTAGTTTCTGTCTCTGACTCTTTCTTCCAGTTTGCACTGTATCATGGACAAAACTGGTGGTAGGAATCAGTGTTTTGTTTTGTTTTTCTTTCGTGCCTCTGCAGAGAATCAGCCGTCAATCTAGTGAGGAGTGGGTCCTATACTCGGCAACTGTGGAGGGATGAAGCAAAGGGAAGGGAAACTCCACAGACAGTTGCTCCTTCTACCTATGTATCAACCTACTTGAAAAGGTACCAGGCTCCCAGGGGTGGGAGATGATTTTTCTTCACTCTAGCCATGGGTATATGGGTAATAATTGCATGCTGTTTTATATCCAATTAGCACTACAAAAATGAATCAAAAAATGAATTACTTTTAGATTTCTTGGGAGTAATGTCTTGACTAATTTTAAATTAACATAATAATTTATTTTCCTAACTGAATTAAAGTAAGCTAATTCCAAATTCTCACCACAGACATATCTGAATTTGTGCTTTCTCCTCTCAGTCAGTCCTATTAAAATCTTCAACTAGAAGTGACTCATAGTAATCTCTGAGTAGGACTGAATTTAAATCACCTTTGTCCAGTAGCTAGTTTTCCTTTTTCTAAAACTAGAGTAGTTGTCATTTCAAGGTATATTTTCATGGGGAGGAAGGGAGGGACCCTCTAGGGTGGTGAGGGGGACGGGGAATGGGAACAGTTTTGTGTTGCATTAAAGAAGTTTCATATTGAAGCCTGTTAATTTAGGGACTTGAGTTTTTTTTTTTTTTATGACTTTAATGGCCCTCAGATCCATCAAGATGAGAAACTCGCAAGTTTGGTGCAGAGAAGGTACTTGGGTTTCCTTCCCCTTTTCTCATCTATATTGTCTTTTCTGCAATTATTTCTTTGCCACATACCAGCCAACAAGCAAAGCACCTTTGCCAGAGCCATTAAGCTATAAGATACACTTAATTAGTATTTTAATTTGAACTTTGCTGCTGATATGGAAGAATCTGATTCTCATTGCTTACTTTGAATTCTTTCTTCACTTTCATTTACTCAGCCCCGCCAGCTGCCTCTTAATGCCATGGGCCTCATCATTAGGTTTTATAGATGATTGGTTGGGTGCCCTAGAAACAGCCTTTTGTTTTAAACTATGTATTTGGGTTCAAAACTTATTTCCACTTGATCAGAAGAATCTTATCAACTAGTTATTATAAGAACATGGGAACTAGTAAGCTATAAAACAAACAGCCACTGTTGCCTTTTAACGGTCTTCAGTTCTACAGACACATCCTGTAAGAAAAGGCTCAACTTTGAAAATATACAAGTATAGTTCAGTGATCTCACTGAAGCATTATTCTATATACAAACTGAGTATTTTTTGGTTCAATAAAACTGTCACCTATTTGTCTTCAAGGCTATGGCCTTAATCCATCTAGATACATTATTACTTTTCATTGTTGCATCCAAGACCAAGAAAACTTTTTTAAGAAAACAATGTTCTAGATCTAGGAAAGAGAAAGCTGCCTTTTAATTTCCAAGCACCCAGTTACACTGTGGTAGGGTAGGGTTGTTCTTTTTCATGATCCAAATCAGTAACAAATGGATTGAGTGAGTAGCATCTGGTTAGATGTAGTTTGGCATAGTTATGGTAAACAGAAGAGAAAGGGACTGCCTCTGTTTAGGGTGGAAAGCATGCTTAATTATGTGAGTGCTTTTTTGAAAAAAGATCTACAACTTGCTTCATGCTTTGGATTTCCAAACTTCTATCACCCTTTAAGCAGTTTTGAAAATGTATTTATTTTGAGAGGGAAAGAGAGTACGTGTGTGTGAGTGGCGGAGGGGCAGAGAAAGGGAGAGTGAGAATCCCAAGCAGGCTCTGCACTGTCAGCATGGAGCCCCACGAAGGGCTCAATCCCATGAACCATGAGATCATGATGAGATCATGACCTGAGCCAAAATCAAAAGTCGGACACTTAACCCAGTGAGCCACCCAGGTGCCCCATAAGCATTTTTTGATTGTATAAAATCTCATTTTATGATCATTTCAAAAGGGAAGAATCGTATGCTATCACTATTTTAAAAAGAAAGCACAAGAAGATATTTGGCAGCCTTGGGCTGTGCTGGACCTCAGCATACTTTCCATTTTCTAGTTCATCTCTTGTCCTTAGGCAGAAATTCCTTTCCTATGTCCCTGTAAAATGCATCATTACCAAAGAAGACTTCATAGCTTGTTTTGGTCACCTGCTCTAGTGTGTCATTACTATAATAGTCAAGGAGGTTTTTTTTTTTTTAAAAAAAGTTCTAACCCAGATAATTTTTTTGCCTCAGTTGAGGTCATTCCTACTTATCTTCATTTGAAACAAAGAAAAGTTGCCTTCTACTGCCCGTGCATTACTACTTTCTAGACTTCAGCCTTGGAATCCTCCCAGAGATGGGTTTGTTTGAGGCTAAATACCCATGGTTCTCAGAGACATTTCCCCCCACCCCACAGAGCTTTTTTATTCCTTTCCACTCTTTACTTTTAAATTTCTACTCCAAAACCTTTCCAGATTCTTGGTCTTACTTTAGCTTCTGCAGCGCTGTTTCTGTATCAGGTAGACATTTGGGGTTGCATGATTTTTTTGCTTTGGAGTTTGTTGGGAATTACTCTTTCTAATACAGTTGTTCTATTTCCTAATATTTCTTTTTTTTGGCCTGTATTCTATTCCAATATACTACTCTTCTGCTTTCTCTTATTGCATATTCTCTTCTCCCCGTTCCTTCACTCTTTTCGATGATTGACAGATGCCTGCTTGCTGCCAGTGACCCAGCTCTAGCTGGAGTTGATCACTTCCCAGTTGCCATACCCTCTCTTTGGTCTACATTCCTTTTAATGCACAATCTTGGTGGGGGGAAGGTGGTGCTGGGAAATGGTGGGTGAGCAGCACGTCCTGAAGAAAGTGACTGTGTACTGTTTTGCAGTGCTTCCTTTGGTAGAAGTAGTGACCCCACAAGTCCCTACATTTCAGCCAATCGCAATTCATCTCCTGCTACCTCACCCATTACCATTGGTTCATCTACCTCTCGGGGCAGCAAGTGGCAACCTGCCTCTTCTTGCCCTGCACCAATCAGTGCAAACACTACTGCATCTGTACACCATGGCAGGTAAGGCTTCTTGGAGCCATTTGAGTTACAGTCATCAAAACTAATGCCTCTGGATACACACATACGATTTGAACCGAAGAGACTTTGTCACTGTGCAAGCAAGTTTGAATTCCTGTGAAAATGTCTATAATTTAACAAGGATGCTTTTGTTTTGACTTGTATCAACAGTTGCTAATTGAATAATCATAGGGTACACATCTTTGTACTTGGCATCAACTTAAAATGACTGCTTTCATGTGGTTACAATGTAAGGGTCATCTATTACGGTAAAGCACATATTGAAAATATCCTCATACTTCATTGACGTTAATTTTCCTATAATCATGAGTAGGTATCTCTTCTATTTACTCTTTTTTTTGGAGGATGGCATACAAACCCCAAATCAGAAGGAAAGCTTACTCTTGTTCCAAAAGCTTCCTATAGCTTTCTGAAAATTTCCAGCCAATGAGAGCATTTTGCTGGAAACACTGTGGGAAGGAAGAGATTTCTGTTTGTCTAAACTTTGTTCCCAGGGCAGTGGTGTCTACTCCGTCTAAGGGGCAGCATGGAGGTAGCATGGGCAGGGCCTCATCGAGAAAAAGTAGTTTTCCAGCTGTGGTTCTAACTGTGGCTTTCTACCCTTTGTGTGTGATCAGAGACCTTTTCACTTTGGGGTGTAGCAAAGGGACCTCTTTTGGGGTCTCATTTCTAGAATTGATACAGAGAAAATGAAGAACATAAATGGTGATAGTGTTGCTACAAGGACACTGCTGATGGCGGTGCTTGACTGATTTTTGTCTGTTTATTAGAGTTCTTTCCCTAAAATTAGTGGTGATCTTTTGTTTAGCCAGGAGGGATAGGCTCATGATGGATTATTAATAATAATACTGTACAATTATTTAGAAATTTATTAGGTCCTCATAATAATTCATCTGCACAGGCATACTAAGTATTATGCCCGTAAACGAAGAAACTGAAACAGAGAGGTTACTGGATTTTTAAGAGCTGGGACTAGGAGAAAACAGTAACAGCTACCATTTGTTGAACCCTATCATGCGCCAAGCATTGGCTTAGAAACTGTACAAAAATTACCCGAGCATTCAGTTTACTCACATATAACAGTATATCCAAATAACTGAGGCTTAAATATGATAAAGGTTTATTTTTTTTTTCTCTCACTTTAGAAAGTCCAGAAATAGGCAGAGCTGGCACCACAACTTCAAAGTCATTAAAGGATCCTGAATCCTTCTGTCTTTCTACTTCACAGTTCTTAGATTATGCCTTCCATTTCCATGGGTTGCCTCATGGCACAAAATAGGTGCTGAAGTTCTAGCTGTCATGACTGCATTCTAGGCAGGAAGAAGGAAGAAAGGGGGAAATGCACAAAGAGGGAATGCCTTTAAACTGAGGTTATGCTTAGGTCTCACTGGCTACCTCTAGCAGCCAGGGAGACTTTGGAAAATATGGATTGTTAACTAGCTGTGTTGCTTCTCTCAATAATATGTGGGTTCTGTTAGTAAGGGAAAAAAGGAAAATCAATATGGGTTAGGCAACTAGCTATCTCAGGCACACGTGTATTGTTTATAAAGAGGCTTTAGTATATGAAGTACCATTCTCATTTTATAAATGTGGAACCTGAGACCCAAAACTTAATCATCTGCCCAAGGTCACACATCCAGTAAGAAACTGAGGCAGGGTTTGAACCTAGATTTGTCCATGTCAGAGCTCCTGTCTGTTTCACTATTTTGTTTCCACGGAGCTTATATGTTATTCGGGGCTGTATACTGAGTGTTCTACATACATTATTTTATTTAATTATCACAAGACCCCTACACATTAAGGTACCTTTATCCCCATTTTACAGATGAAAAGACTAGAGAAGTTAACTTGGCTGAAATGCCGCCCCATGTGGTCCCAGAGCCCCTCACCCCTGCGCGGGAGCTTTTCCTGCTCTGCTCCTAACAATCTACTTGTAAAATTACTCCACGTTTCAGAATAATAGTACAAGTCCTGTTCTGTAATTTATCAAAATAAAATCCTTGCCATTTCCACAGCAGGAAAAATTGCAGAGAGAACAAAACATGATATTAACCTAAAAAGAATTTCAGGTAAGGTTTTGATAAGTGTAATTTTTTACAGCTTTGTTTCTGGCTAATTTTATTAGCATGTCCTGTAGACTTATACATCTTATAAGTCTGAGGAATTTAATTTCACCTTTTTTCTGGGTCATTAGTTGCTTCTGGAGAAGTGGCTTGTGTTTTTTAATTTTTAGATAACCACTTCAAAACTGTTCTATATTTATATTTGCATCTAGGTGTCATAGATTTTTTTTACAAGCTGATTATTGCTTTCAAGCTTATGCTAATGATGTGATTATTTGAAGACGGGATTATAGCAATTTATAAGCATTACTGGTAATTGTGAATAGGTGAAAAAAAACAGATTTTTAGCGTTCATTATTTTCATTGCTTTTCCCATCTCTGTGAATATCAATTTTGGATCTCTGTTACCCCAGCAACAAGCTGTGTGACATCACAAATGATAGCTTTTTGGGTGGAGAGTCGATGGTTGCTCTCAACTCTTTGTTAAGAAACAAAGATCTTGTTTTCATGTAAATGAGTTTAATTATACAGCTTGCTGTTGGAAAGTCTGTAGTTAAGGTTACATATAGAATCGTAATAGTTTTTGTTTCCGTTGCTCTTGTATGCACTTAAGAATACAGACAATTGGGCGTTTGGTAAAATGGGAAGAGAGCAGTTGCTGAGCTAGGTGCCAGGGACCCGAACTTACTGAGGTTGTATTTATCACATCTCTGGAGTCCAAGACGATGGTCATCTGATCTAGGCTGAGGACTACCACAGACTCTCCCTGCCAAGAATTAAGGGGCAGGTGGAGACTAATATCGTAAGTGACTTTAGTGTTGTTTGCATGTGTGTGGAGAGGCCCTGCTTCTGTATGCGTGTGTGGAGACCAGATGGTAGCCAGGAATCATTTAAAGCAATCTTGCATATGTTACTATCTTGCCCGGTGCCCTAGCTGATTTTTAAAAAAAAATTTTTAATCTCAGGCAAAAAAAAAAAAAAAAATGTTCACGAAACAGAACTCTTTGTGCAGAGAGGATATCAGACTTAAAGGTATAATCATGCTGTTCTAAGATTTAAGAGCTCAGAATTAAAAAAAACAGTCAACCAACAAACAAAATCTGAGCAAGACGATTTCTAGTTAAACTTAACCTCCAGTCCTTTGTCTGTGTGCTAGTGCTTTGTGATGTAGCATGCCTGACCGTTCTCTTTCTGCTTGTGTTTTTGTTTTGTTTTGTTTTATTTCAGGACTCCTTACAAATCGCAGGCTGACTCAACAGCAGAGAAAACAGCAGACAATGTCTCTTCTAGCACCCCACTCTGTGTGATCACTAATCGCCCTCCACCTAACACTGCCAATGGGGTTACAACTGCCACTCTGCTCTCCACTCCTGGAACAGACTCCTCCGTGGAAGCCAGGGAGAAGAGGAGGTATGTTATGTACTGATTTCATTTGTGGGGTTCTGCTTTGAGGTAGGAGATAAAGGAGTGGGTGTGAAGTCTTTCCCTTAGTCCCAAATACATTTATGAAAGTAGATCATTATATCACAGTTTGGGTTTTGTATTTTGCCTCCGGGAGGTTTTTGGCAGAGATCTTAATTATTTCTGATCGTTTAACATAGACACTTACTCTGTTATGAATAGAGGCGTATCTTTTTTCTTTTTTTCTTATAAGAGAAATCATGGTCAGGCATTTTTTCCCCATTTTGTGATGGAGAACATGAAGCACAGAGAAGGATCTTTTGTTCTGAGGAGTCCGTGAAGACTTCTCTGGCAGCAAAGAAAAGCAGTGGCATGATAAAAGGCACAGAGAAATAGAGCTAGGATACAAAGTTTTAATGGATTTAAGAATACCAGAAAAGGAAGTGCATACTATGTGATGACATGGTAGAAGGTTAGTGACTGGTTACTCTGTATTTTCTTTAGAGAAAAATATGACAGAGCAGTCATGAATTGGCATAAGAGAGATTTAAGGTAGAATCTAAGAAGAACTTTTTGGTTGTCAGTATCAAGAGACCTTGGAAGATGTAACCAAGAAGAATGGGACATTTTCTCCACTTAAAAAAGTGTAAAAAATAGAGTGCCCTCCATTTAGCTGTTTTAGATCTACTTAAAAACTCAAGCCATGCTTAATCCCTTTTTTAAGACTAGAAAAACAAGTGAACTCATATACTTCAGTTTGATTTTTTTATTTTGAATATCCAAAAGAATATTTTATATTTGCGAGTGTGTATATATGTGTAATAAGTCAAGAAGTCTTACCATCTACAAGGTACAAGTTACATTTACTTCAATGTTTTTTAATTTATTATCCTTTTTTTTTTAATTTTTTAATGTTTGTTTATTGTTGAGAGACAGAGAGAGACAGGGTGTGAGTGTGGGAAGGGCAGTGAGAGAGGGACACAGAATCCAAAGCAGGCTCTAGGCCCTGAACTCTGAGCTGTCAGCACAGAGTCCAGTGTGGAGCACGAACCATGAGATCATGATCTGAGCCAAATGAGCTGGCCGAATGAGCCACCCAGGCACCCCAAATCCATTATTCTTGAGAAAGAGAGAGAGTAGGAGTTGGTGAGGGGCAGCGAAGGGGACAGAGGATCCAAAGCTGTCTCTATGCTGACAGCAGAGAGCCCAGCGTGGGGTTTGAACTCACGAACTATGAGATCATGACCTGAGCTAAAGTCAGACATTTAACCAACTGAGCCACCCAGGCACTCCTTGAATTAAACTGTTTAGATGTTTATTTATTATAAAGACAGTTCTAAAACACATTTTGAGAAGAAGTGGAAGGGAGATGTTAAGTGAATTGAAAAATAGTGTTTCTTTTCTTCCTTTCTTTTTTTTCATTTCTGTATATAAAAATTGGAGAAAGTCCATTTTCTGGGCTAACAGATTGCAAAGCATCATCTTTTAGTTGGTTTCCAGCCAAGGAAATTTTAATAAATCAATCTTGAATATTTAATGCTTATCAGTTTAATAGCTTAGATATAATTTAGATACTGTTAGTTTCATCTAGGAATAAATGCAAAAGTAATATTTTCATTAGCTGAGAAAAACTCCCTTTAAAAAATTCCTTCTGGGCTGAGACAGTAAAATGAGTTAAATTCATCATTAAGATCATGATCCCTAAAAGGATGAGTAAGTCAGGTGTTTTTTTTAAATCAAATTGCATTATTAAATACTTACTTGCATGCATCATTATTTAGAAAAACCTAGAGAGACAGTTACTGTCTTCTGGGATTTTTATAACCTATGAACAACCTAAGATAGCACCTGCTACAGATTTTAATTTTGTTTTAGGAGTTTTATTTAAGCCACAAATATTTCTTGATTACCTACTGTGTACCATATATTATCACTAGGACATAATTCCTTAAGGAGTAGCAAATAGGGGGCACCTGGGTGGCTCAGTCGGTTAAGCGTCCTACTTCAGCTCAGGTCATGATCTCATAGTTCGTGGGTTCGAGCCCCACATCGGGTTCTGTGCTCACAGCTCAGAGCCTGGAGCCTGCTTCAGATTCTGTGTCTCCCTCTCTCTCTGACCCTCCCCTGCTCACGCTGTCTCTGTCTTTCAAAAATAAATAAAAAACATAAATTTTTAAAAAAGTATTAAAAAAAGGAGTAGCAAATATAAGAATAAAAGAATATAAATATAAGAATAAATCAAAATTTCAATGATTTATGTGAATGTGGTGTATTAAGTGCATTTTCAGGATGGTGCAACATAATAAACGAGATACTATTAGATAATAAATAATAATATTTAATTAGACAAATTAAATAGGGTAATGATACAAGATAAAGAGGAAGATATTAGGTAAAGAGCTGTTGGACTTAGTCACTAGCATTCATTCTTTTCAAAATATTTATTGAGCATTTGTCATTGCAAAGTGCTATGATAAACCCAGATGATATAACCATAAACAAGAAGAACAATCCTAGCCCTTGGGAAACGGATATGCTAGAAGAAAAACAAACGTTAAACAAATAATTGGATATATACTATGAAGAGGTGGTGTGAGTTGTTATGACAGTGTTTTACAGAAGATCCGCCTACAGAAGTCTTCCCTTTTCCTGCAGGATCAGAGAAGGTTATCCTAAAAGTATGATGCTCAAATTGAGTTCTGTAGGACAAATAATAGCTATGGGAAAGGGTAAGCATTCCAGGCAGAAAATACGGCTATTGAAAAGACAGACACTAAGGTAGAAAGGTGCTTGATCCTTTGGAGAATCTGAAAGAAGACGTTGTGGCTTCATTGTAGAAAGTTACGGAAAAGAGCAGCGTAAGGGGAGGCTTGAGGAATAAGTAGGAGCTACATAATGCAGAGTCTTACAGCCAAGGACAAAGATTCTGGATTTATATGTTAAGAACCATGATGAGCTACTAGAAGAATTTTTTTTTGAACAGCTTTATAAAGATAAAATGTATATACCATATAATTTAAGGTATACAATTCAGTCATTTTTAGTATATTCACAGATATGTGCATCCATTACCACAGTCAATTTTAGAACATTTTTATCACCTTAAGGAGAAATCTCGTAGTCTTTATTGTCCCCCCTACTCCCACCCCCATCTCCCCATTCCCTAGACCTTAGCAACCACTGATCTCCTTTCTGTTTCTGTAGAGTTGCCTATTCTGGACATTTCATATAAATGGAATCAATATGTGGTCTTCTGTGACTGTCTACTTTCACTTAGAATAATGTTTTCAAGGTTCATGCATGTTGAAACATGTATCAGCATTTTATTCTTTTTTATGGCCAAACACTCTTTCATTATGCAGGCATACTGCATTTTGTTTGCTGTTCACAAGTTGTATGGACATTTGGGTTCTTTCTCCCTTTTGGCTATTTTGAATAATGTTAACATAAACTTTCATGTACAAGTTTTTGTGTGGACATAAGTTTTTATTTCTTTTGGGTATATATCTAGGAGTAAATTGCCCGGTAATATCCCAATAGAAGATTTTAAGCAAAAATATAGCATGATCTGACTTACATTTTTTTAAATTCTGGCTTTTAAACTCTGGTTACAGTATTCCACATGAATTGGACAGGGGAAGGATGGACAGGAAGAGATGTGAGATGACCAGAAAAGAGACCATTGCAGAAGAAAGTTGCATAAGAGAGAACAGTGGCTTGCACTAAGATAGTAGTAAAAGAGATGGAGAAAAGTGAATGGGCTCAAAATTTATTTAAGAAAAAGGTTCTAGTAACATGGTACATGGATTTATAAGGACTTCTTTCCCATTACAAACATAGAAAAATATAGGTGAGTTCAGAAAAGTGACAGGGAACTACTAGGTAAAAAAAAAAAAAAAAATGAAGTGGCTCAAGGTTAGTATAAGGCCTATGTAGTAGACCTTAGAATTTGGAGGCTCAGATTTTAATGCCATGTACAGGTGTAGGAAGCATGGCTTTGGACTTGACTAGGCTAGGAGCTATAACCAGGAAAAGCTGGAGCTCTCAAAAGGCTGCCCAATTCATGAAAAGGGTACTTTGTCTATGGCCCAAAGAAGTATCAAGGATGGGGCTTATCCAAGGGTCTGAACAGGGACAGAAAAATCTTTTGTAGGTAACTTTTACTACCCATATAGTGTGGAAATCCCAAGCCAAGAATTTAACATAGAAATTAGGTCTGCACTCTTGAAGCTCTGGAGCTATTGGCACAAGCAATTTAAAGCCACCATGAAGAAACACACTGACAAACCAGGGTACAAGGGATTCCTATAAAACAGTTGCCTACCAAGGACAAACTCGCAGAGAACCTTATAAACACTGAAGGAAATGAATCCCTGTGACAGAGGTGACAGATGCAGCTTCTCAGATATATTCTTAGAAGTATTACATGCAGGTCAGTATTTAATAGTTTTGAATGCAGAACAGAAACCTCAAGCTATTATTTAAATTGGTAACAATAATTAGAAGTGACCAGTTACACTAAAGATAGACACATCTATAAAAATGGTAATTTAATCAGAAGTGGTTCCTAGAATGAAAGATTTTATAGATGTGTTGTATCTCTATGTGTAGAGTCCTATTTAAATGGGAACCCACATATATAAAGCACCTAACAACCATTAAGAGCCTGCCATGTGCCAGGCACAGTGGTTAAAGATACAAGGTCAAAGAAAAACATCTTTCCTGCACTTGAGAAGCTTAAAGTTATCTATCGTGAGAAGGCAAATAAACAAAGCACATAATATCATCCGTTGTTAAGTGCTCTGGTAAAGATATGTATAGATCTATATATACTATGGGGCACAGAGGAGGGGAATCTAAATTCAACTGAGTAGTGACAGAGAAGGTGTGCCAGAGGAGGGGACTGCAGTGGAATTCTGAGGACAACTGGAAGTGAACTCTAGGTGGTAATAGGAGGATGGTGTATTAGAGGGAACAGGAGAAATTCAGGGAAGAAGTTCAATATGCCCGAAGCTGGGAGAGGCAAGGCCAGTGTAGCATTTCTGAAAGTGTCTCTGTGAAATAGATTTCGATGAATTTAAAAAAAAAAAAAAAAAGCCTGTGGCCAAATGAATTTGTGAAAGAATGGGTTAAATGAAGTTAAACAGGATTACTCAAAAGCCTTCTCAGGATCATTTCTCTGGGGGGGGGGGGGGCGGGGAGAGGGGAGCGTGGGCTTAGAATTTGCAGCATTTCCTGGATTTCTGTGTCCATCGAATAGTTTGTTTGTTTGTTTCACAGAAACCCAAGACTGGTATTCCACTGCATATACTTTGGAAATTGTGGAGTTAGAGAGGTAGGCAGGAACCAAACCATGTAGATTTGTGTTGTTGTGCTATGCGAAGAAAGTTGAACTTCTGTTTTCAGAGCTATGGAATACTTCTGAAGTATTTTCAGCTGGGGAATGACTTGATCAAATAAAACATATCATTTAAGCCTTTACAGAATTAAAGCCATTTAGAATTTCTCCCTCTAGACATACACAAGCTGAAAGAAAAAAAATATCACATGTTTTGAAAACAGCTCAATTTTCCTTCTGAAAGAGCATGCTGGGTGCTAATTCTTCTCTTGAAGCTGCAGCTTTCTCTGTTAATCAGCTCATTGTGGAGCCATTTGGACTCCTGCTGGGACCCATGGTAGAGGCCCGAAGCCTGCATTCACAGGTCCAATTTGAAATTTGTGAGCCCTGGGATAAATGGGGCTTTAAAACTGGCCACAGCAAGACCTAACCAGTGGAAAAGTCACCTCTCAGAGAGAATCTCCATTTGCAGTGTCATTAGAGCACGGGGACTGGGGAGTGGGTCTTGCCGTTAAACCTGTCCAACTGGCTTTTCTTTTCTGAGAATGTTTGGTCCTCAGAAGGGATAAATGGGTGTGTGCATGCGTTTCATGATCAATCTCAGCTTTACACCCCGTGTTCTTTCTGTCAGTTTGTTAACGTTATTTAATAATAGTTACATTAAAAAATGGACAGAGCTACGTTATGTTACATCAAAAAATACGTTATGATGCCAAATAGTAATAAACAAGGAAATCTTAACACTGGATTTTTCTGGGGAGGAATCATGGGTAATTTTTCTTTTTTTTTTTTCTCTGTATTTTCCAAAGTTCCAGAGTGATAAAGGAGGGCAGGGAAAGGAGAGCTTGAAAAAAAAAAATTAATTCCAGGGACAACAGTCTCTTATAATGTAAGTCTGTGAAGATGGCCATAATCACTGAAGAATAAACATAAGAGTCAAGAGATTCAAGGTTTGCAGGATTTTAGATAATTTATGATTTTGCTATATAAGCTCAGGGCAGGTCTTCTGAAATAGTTTATTACTTTTAAGAAGGGCATGATTTTGGATTTACAAAGTTCCTTTTGTTTTCTTTCCTGAAAAGCTCAAGTGTGCTCAAATGTGTTCTCTTTACATGATGGAGAGAATAGAAGTTAAGCTCCTATTTTACAAATGGAAGCACCGAGACTCCACGAGCATGGAGTGATTTGCCTAATGTCACACCTTGAGTCAGAGGCACAGTGGAGATCACTGTCCAAGCCTCTTTTTCCCCTTGTCATTGAACTCACTAACCATTTCTTCTTTTGGATTTAAGAATAAAGGTTTTGATTCGGGGGCCCTTCCATCTTCATCCAAAGCCCAGAATGCAGCAAGTCTACTTTCAAGGCACTGTAATCACTGCCACCCAGTCTTTGGAATGCCCCTGAGGATTACAGGACCCAAAAGGGTCATCTGATTGTAAAGGGGTTGGCTTGGCTGGCAGACAGCAGGACAGAAATGGCAAGTGGCAAGCAGTTGGCAGATAACTGTGTAGGGATATCAGAGCCAAGCGGCAGCTGTCACAATAGTGCAGTGGTTAGGTTCATTTTCCAAAGCTCCAAGTTTTCCTTAGCAACAAAAATGTAAACAGTTCCCTTGGCTAATATTAGAGTCTGATAGTGTCTGCCTTTGATCCTCTTGCTCTGTTTCTCCTCTAGCTTTTTCCGTCTCTCAACTCAACCCTGAATTTCACATCTTTTTTATTGGTACCCTTTCTTTTCTTTATAGAAATGGCTAAAATAGTTTTTCTCCACAAGAAGCTAAAATTGTTTCTCCTTCCCAAACAGCCCACGTGCGACTCTGCTTGGTCAGGATGTGGTCAGTATTGACTGAGTCATATATACTGCACGTACTGACCTTCTTGAATCCCTCAGGGTCTTTACAAGCTACTAGGTAGTTATTCTTGCTAATGTGAAGCTGTCAGCAAATTAATTTGGCATCATCTTTGGAATGTTAGAAATTTAAACCAAGTAATTAAACACTGAGTCATGGTCTTTTAAAGTCATTTGACTCATCCTACTGTCTCAAGCTAGAGACAGGCAGTTGTCAAATGGAAAGGGTACTCGAGAAAGAGATTCCCCAGCTCCCCCACTCTCTCAATTCTGGTTCTAAAATAAATATTTTCTTTCTATATCTAAAAGACTGCAAAAATGCTGAACTTACTAAGTTCTTCTCTATTGAGACAGATCTCTCTCTTCCTAACTATGACTGTGGAACAGAAAGAAAATGAAAGGTATATCGCAGTAGATATATTTTCTCTTATCTTGCCATTCTGGGGGTTTTGGGGTTGCTTAGATGATTAGTTACTCTATTAGCTTCTTAGCTTATATCGATTGTGCATGTGTGATTCCTTTCTTAAGTTAGTGAGGTCAGTTTCTGTTGTTTTGTAACCAAGGACACTCCATACTGTGTAATATTAGATACTGTTGATTCTAGGGTGGACATTTTTCACATTTCAGTATCTCTCAAATCATCATGTCTTACTGCTAGTCATCATTCCTGCACGTGTGTGAATTTAGTCATAGCTGTTCTGTTACTTCCATGGAGTTATGTGCATTGCTGGTACAAAATATGTCTAAGTAAGTCTAAAAGACTGCTTTCAGTTACTATTAAATCAAGCGATGACAAGGTGATAAAAAGCGTGTGTGATTGGCACTGCTTTTTCTTTCTTTTGTGGTACAGTGGATGTGCGTCTTGCAATTGATGATGTTTTGGATCTATCTGATGCAGTGTAGTACTATTTAGCCAGTGAGAATGATGCTGTTGATCTATATTTAAAAACACAAAGTGGAAAGTGACTGCTAATGCATATGTGGCTTCTTTTGGGGTGATGGAAATGTTTTAAAATTGATTATGGTGATAATTACGTAACTGTGAATATACTAAAAACCACTGAATGGTATGCTTAACTGGGTATGTGAATTGTATCTCAATAAAGCTGTTTAAAAATAACACTAAGACCATTTAGCTCCACTGAACTGTTCTGGGGAAGAAGACCTGGATGAGGCCTGTGGAGAGTTACTACATTAAGATTTAAGGGCCTTAAATTTCCAAGTCTTACCTTTTTCCTGTATTTCTGTTGCTAAACACAGCTACTGAGACACAAACTCACTTCATTTTCCAGAGACAGTGGCATTTGTCACGTAATTCCTCAGCATACCACTTAACCGCTCAGGAGTGGAGGCTTTAAACGTTTCCCTCTCCCCTTTGGGACACACGCATTCCAAAGAAAGGACCAGAATCCCTGATGCAGCTGAGGCTCTGGTGGTTCTGTCCTAATTCCCCAACCACTTCAGAGTAAAGTGAGCAGTCACCTAACACCTGCTACTCAGAGCCCTTATCAGCTATGTTTTTACAGTTAATCTCCTTCTGATAAAGTGATTCTTTTTTCAGAGCTGTGAGTATTGGTGACATGTGGGAGGGACCAAACTTTTGTGCCCTCTCTCAACCCCCCTCCCCTCTCTCTCCTGCCAGTTGATTTTCCCATGTTAGAAAAAGACAGTCACTTGTAACAATCTCAGAAAATGAGCTCTGGTGTTTACTAGGTTACTAGGGAAGGACAACCAGAGGAGTGGCCACCTGTTTAAAAATTGGGCTTCTGGGAAGCTGCCGCACAGGTATGCGGCAAGGTGTGTCTGAGGTAGCTTGACCTGCTCTCCCCTAGAATGATTTGATCTGGCAGTGGAGTTCTTTACTGTTCCTGGTTTTATGGAAATCCGAGGCACAGGAAGTTGATCTTTGTGTTCTGGGAAATGGAAACAAGCCTCTGCCATAGTTTACTAGCATCGTCTGTGTTTGGGAGCTAACTCTCGCTGTGCTGAGTTGAGACATCAGGAAGTATGGGGCATGGAATAGCAGAAGCAGCAGGTAAAATGTCTTTGCTTCATGGCTTTGATATCCTAGATGTGTGTTTCTACCCTCAGGCCTCTTCCTGATGGTCCTCTGGGAAGCTGACTTGATTGCATACATTATTTTGGTGGTGGTGTGGTTTGGGGCAGTGGGAGAGGGTGAATGTTTAAGAATAAGGTGTACGGTGTTCAGAATAACTGGTTTGGAACTTCTCTGTTGTTTCTTCATGTTCCTAAAGAATTTATGTATTTTAAAGATTTTTATTTACTATTATTTTTCATGTTTAATTTTTGAGAGAGAGAGAGAGAGAGAAAGAGAGCAAGCAGGGGAGGGGCAGAGAGAGAGAGGGAGACACAGAATCTGAAGCAGGCTCCAGGCTCTAAGCTGTCATCACAGAGCCCGATGCAGGACTTGAACTCATGGACCACAAGATCATGACCTGCAGTGAAATCAAGAGTCAGACGCTGAACTGACTGAGCCACACGGGTGCCCCAATATTCCTAAAGTATTTAAAGATGTGCACTGACTTAAGGATCCCACCCAAGAGGTTAGGGTAGCAGAGGACAGTTAAGAATTTCAAAAAGTAGAAACATGCTTCTCTTTTTAAGAGGAAACTGATACCAGTAATGTAGGGTTTTTTTTTTTAATGTTTATTATTTATTTTTGAGAGAGAGGGAGAGAGAGATAGAGAGAGAGAGAGAGAACACACGAAAGGGAGAGGGGCAGAGAGAGAGGGAGACAGAGGATCTAAAGTGGGCTCTGTGCTGACAGCACAAACCCACGAACCGTGAGATCATGACTGGAGCCGAAGTCGGACGCTTAACCAACTGAGCCAGCCAGGCACCCCGGTAATGAAAGTTGGATGAAAGTACACGGATGGTGGTCGTATTCTTTATATCTTGTAAATTTTTAAATATATATAATGTATTTTAAGTAAATAAAACAAAGAAACAATGTGTTGGATATATAGGGCAATTATAGGGATAAGCTGGTTTAGGTAAGTGAAGGGTTAGACTGCTCCTGGAGCTGGCCTTTGAACAGGAAGTTACAAAACGCTGAGACTGGCTCATTGAGGTCTTGAGGTCTGGGTGAAAGCTGTTTGCATACCACAAACTGTACAGTCACGTTGACTCTTCATGGAAGTAAATGTTTTCTCATACCTATAAGATGAGAAGTTTCCTAATTGATCTTTTATGCTCAAAGGACCAGTTTCTAGACAGAATCCAAAACCGTGCCGAGCCAGGCAGTATAGAAGATTCTAATCTGATGGCTAGTCCTGTCAGCCCTGTGGAGAGACTACTCATTAGACTCTTTGAACGCAGCCTATGGAACGATACTGTTCTGCTTTTCTTATCCCACCTCTCTCTACTCTTCTTGGATTTTTGTATCTCTGATAATTACATCATTTTATGTACTCAGAAAACTCAAAGCAAAACATATTTTGCTTTTATGCCCCTCTTTGTCTGTGCTCGACTTTCTGGAATGGCCTTCTGTCCTCTTCCCTGATGAACAGAACTCTATTCATTCTGTAAGAACTCCTGCAGGTTAGACCCCACCACTGGCTGCTGTGCTTCCCCAGCTCCAGGCTGAAATCAGTATTCTCTCCTCAGTGTTCTTCGGTAGCACTTTTCTTAGAACTGGTTTAACTAATTGATTAAGTTGTCTTTCTCCATGACTACCTTGTGAGCCTCTCAAGGGTGCTTTTTATTGTTGTTGTTGTTTTTCCATACCACAGAGCCTAATACCTAGTAGGTGTTGGGTAGATATTTATTGAAAGAAAGTTTCTCGGTAAAATAAGCCCCCAGGTAGTAATCTTCTGTGTCCAGAAGATGGCAGCAGCAGAACGTCAGTCGATCTACTTTGTGTACCGCTGCTGAAGCCCCTATTTTGTGTTAGGAAAGGTTGCAGAGAAGCATATTTACCCCATTCTGTGTTAAGTGTTTTAATACAGGGTGTGCAGATGTTTTCTGGTGTATAGAGGCCTTTTGTGGACTGCCGTGGTGCTCCTTCACAAGAGAGCAGCAGGCTCCCGGGCTGCAAGGCAAGAGGCCTAGTTTACCCTCCAGCCGAGCACACGATTTATGCCTTCTCAAGCAAGCCATTTAACTTCTTCAGTCTCAGTTTCTTAATTGGTTAATCAGTGGAGTTAGAAGATTTGTAGGTAATACTGGATTCTAAAATCACAGGATTCTAAGTCTTCAGTGACTGACCGATTATGTGCTCAGTATTGTGCTGAGAGCCGTGGGTATATTGAGAAAGGGATATGTCCTAGGTTGCGCCTTGAAGATCAAGGACATCAAGTATACACATAGTAAACCACGGGTATACGTTAAGGAACAATATATCCTTGAGTGCAAAATTGTGTTGGAGTTCAGAGAAGGTGAATAATATGATGGAGAGGTTAGAAGGGACTTCATGAGGCCAGTTTAGATAGACTTTGAGTTGGCTTTCAAAAATATGAAAGGTTTAAATGGAGTAAGGGGGCTCATACTTTTGAAAGCTTGTTATGTTATATACCAGTACCCTCCTAGATGCATTTAATCTTCATCACTTTGTGAGATAAGAAATATTATTTTCCTAAAAGATACAAGAAAATTAAGGCTCAGATAGATTATGGAACGTGCCCACAGTCACAGAGCTAGGAAATAGAAAAACCAGGATTCGAAACCAGATCTCTTGGACCTCAAAGCCCATGCTTGCTGTTCTCCACTGAGCAGATGTATGCCAGGGTTCAGTCTTAGTTGGGCTGTTCTATACCATAAGCTAGCATTGAGCACAGTGGTTACAATCTCTTGATATTTTTTCGAGGGGAAGACAAAACTCCTAGGAAATGAGTATTTGTCTTGGGAGCTACCCCAATAAAGCAAATTGAAAACTTTCTATCCTCTCTGAAATCGAAATAGGAAATCAGGGCTTTTGGGAAACAAATGAGAAGTTGCCTTGTAGGTCCACTGGCTTAGTCAGTGTTTTATGAGGATGCGGGATATAAGAAGTTTTGGGAGAATTCCAGAGCCATGGGCAGGTTTACTTCTATTTTAAGAAATATTTAAAAATTGGAACTGGAGGACAGCAATTACCTGAGTAATTCATTGTTTCTGGCTTGTCTTTAAACCATTTTTCCCCCTCTTCCTCAGAGCCTTTTTTAGTTAATCCTGGGTAGCATACTGAGCCGGCTCTTTAATTTGTTTCCTCTGAATAAATCTTAGTCTTTTAACCTGAAAAAGGGAAATTGAATGTGATTCACAAATCTGGTGCACTTGTACCAAAAGTGGCTACTGCTCATTGACATGTAAATAAAATATAGCAATAGCTCAAGGAAGCCAGGGAAGAACTACGTTCCTTTATAATGAAGCTTACAGTGTTTAAGAGAAAAAAAAACATTTGGCGCACAAAATTCCTAAGTAATGGGAAGCAGACCTGCAAGCTGAGCTATATCTATGACACAAATACTCCTGCACAAAGATCGTGTTTGTCCTTGGTCACTGCTTGTCTCTCCCATCTTAATAGACTTACCTTTGGCACTGTACCACCCTCTGGGGTTACCATGTCTCACTCTGCCTTTGCTCTTACTCTTGAAAAGCCCTCTCATTTCACTTCCTAGCCTCCTATTCACTCCTCAGCCTATTAAAATAGAAATTCTGCCCCACTCACCTGTCCAGAGAAATTGCCCTAGCAAAGGACCCTGTGGCATTCCCAATGATCAGATTCCTTATTTGCTTCATTTTTTGCCTTGAACTCCCAGCAGCATGTTACAATGTTGGCTTCTGCCTTCTTAAATCTTTATTCTACCTTGACCCCTGAGATACCATTCTTTCTTGGCTCACTTCTGTCCTTTCTCCTCCTCCTTTGTGTCCTTTTTAGCCTGTTTTCTTCAGCAAACACTTTACATATTATTCCTCAGGCTTCCTTCTTTTCTTTTCTCAGGTCTGTCTAGCTGGTCTTGTCCACTCCAGTCGCCTCAGCTGTCACTCTTGTCTGTATTTCCAGCCCAGACTTCTCTGCTGATTTTCATGACACTGTCTGGAAAGGGCTTGCTTAGAATAGTGCCTGACACCTAATGATAGCCGTTTCTGGCCACTATTTTCCTTTCCCCTATATTTCCTCATCAGTGTAAAGTATTGTTACAGGTGCACATTTCTTGAAGAGTTCTCAAGTCCTCTATAGAGAGTATAAACAAACCAAACCATTCCCTTCCCTCTGACCTAAAAAGACTATAGAGAGGAAAGTCTGTTTTCATGTATTATAAAAAAAATCTTTGTTAGTGGTCCTGCATAAGTGTTGAGAAACTTAGAAATTGAGAAACTTAGAAAAGAAACTAGAAGCCATGTCTTTTACTTCCCGCCAAGTCCTGTGTGTCATTCTCAAGAATCCTTTAAATCCGCCCTCTCCTCTCCATCCACACTGCCCTCTGTTAACCCCGGCTCTCCCAGCTGGACCCTTGGCCTTGGCCTTCTTCTTCCCTGGCCCCTCCTCCCAGTCCATCCTCTGCAGTGCACTCTCCTGCTTGGAATCCGAGAACAGTGCCATAAGCAATGTTGTCCCCCACCTTGTTTTTTAGGAAGCCTCTTCCTGGCCTCTTTAGATTCGTTTCAAATCACCTCCTCTATGTTTTATTTCTCACCCCGCAGATGGCACTGGGTTTCCTTTCCAGAACACGATATCTTCATGCACGGCATTTCTTATGTTAAATCTTAATTATAACTACTTTATATGTTCAGCTTCCTCACAAGATCCTGTTGGAAATCAGTCCTTCTTTCTTTTGAAATACAGTATCTGAAGTAGGTAGAAAAAAGTGTAGGATGGGAAAATGGTTGATTAAGTGGAATGAAGAAAACAAATGAATGGACTAACACACTGTTGACCAAGCTTTTAAAATGGTAAATAAATGAATAGGTAATTGGGACCAACTCGGACTCTGAATTTTCTCCATAACCTTAATTCAGTTCAGTAATCATGTCAGAGCCCCTGCTTTGTCTAGGCACAGTGCTAAATGTTAATGATGTAATGACAAAAAACAGCCCCCACTTTCTTAAAACTTAGAGAAGAGTGGCTAGTAGTAGATAGAATATAAGGAATTTTATTTTCACTAGATCTTAGGCTCATTTTTGTTAGGCCAACACCTAATTTAGTGGGCTAGGGCAGTTATTGGTTTATATATCACTTTTTTAAAAAGTTTATTTATTTACTTTGACCGAGGGTGTGAGCAGGTGAGGGGCAGAGAGAGAAGGAGAGTGAGAATCCCAAGCAGGCTAGGTGTTGTCAACATGGAGCCCGATGAAGGGCTCCATCCCACAAACCATGAGATCATGGCCCGAGCCAAAATCCAGAGTCAGACGGACACTTAACTGACTGAGCCACTTAGGTGCCCCTACGTACTACTTTTTAGTGTGAATAAAAAAGTCAGTGATTCCTTCAATAGCAAGTTTTAAAACTTTTTGTGTAATTACGAAAAAATTCCCCTTAGGCTGGGACTTGGGGAAGACTGACTATAAAGAGGCATGAAAATTTTAGGGGATGATGGACCTGTTCTATATCTTGATTGTGGTAAGGTTAATATGCACTTGTCAAAACTCATAACTCCTAGACCTGTATACTTTTTAGGGCAAATTTTTACTGTGTGTAAATTATACCTCCGGAAACCTGACTTTTAAAAAGTGCTACTTACTGAGTCTTAATTACAGGAATCTGATTCATCTGAAAAGTGGGGTGATTGGATAAGAAAGATAATAGATCTGTTTTAGAGGCCTTCCTGAAGATAAATCTGATTTGGATCCTTTAAGGAGTTATTCTAGACCCTTCTCTTCTTAACTCGAGCTTCAAAAAAGTCCAGAAATCCCTGAAACTGTTGACAAAATTTTGTTATATGTAATTGCCTTTCCCCCCCCCCGGGAAGAGATGACAGTTTTAATCTGGTTGGTATAAGTATGTTACTGTTCAGTAAAGGTTAAACACCACAGGTTTGGGTGTTCTTCCTATTTTCCAGGTGCCCCCTTTTTCCTAAGGTAGGCCATGCTCATAATTACAGCAGTTCAAGACCAGTTTCTGGAGTGGGTGAGAGGAGTCCATGAGTCCACTGACCTTAGTATTTAGAGCCCACCTCGTGCTAACACAGGCCTTTTCCTAATTCCCTACTTACATGGGCTAGAGCCCCTTTTTCTTCCGTCTTGAACCTAAACTCTAAGGCATTTTTTTTCTGTAATATTTATATTACTTTAGTATATCCTAGAAAGTACCTGTACTATGTCACTGTCGAATATGACAATAAAAGGTTTTTTCTACGTGTGGAATATAAGTAAGTACATCTTACTGCTTGAAATAGTCCTTTGAATATTACTGATCAGTTTTTAAAGTTTACAAAATTTTCTACAATATGCATATTTTAAGTAGAAAATAGAAGTTATCTATGATCTTACCATTCAGCAATATCTCTAACATCCTTATAATTTGAATTAATTTTGAGATTATGCTGTATTTTTTCCTTATTAAAATATTATTATTAAATATTACAAATACCCAACATATCAGTTTTCTCGCCCAATCAAGCCCTGGCTATATTAGCTATATTTATTTGATAGAGAGTGTGTGTGTGTGTGTGTGTGTGTGTGTATGAGCAGAGGGGCAGAGAGAGAGGGAGACACAGAATCGGAAGCAGGCTCCAGGCTCTGAGCTGTCAGCACAGATCCCGACGCGGGGCTCGAACCCACGAACCGTGAGATCATGACCTGAGCCGAAGTTAGCCACCCAACCAACTGAGCCACCCAGGTGCCCCAGCTTTAGTGTTTTTTAAATAAAATATTAAAAATATAGTCGAGGCCCCTGTGTATGTCTCCCCAGTATCATCCCTGGACTCCCTCCCTAGAAGTAGTTACTATACTGTACTTGGTGTTCACCATTTGCAAAGTTTTATTAGTTATTATTCTTTTTATATATACACATAATTACTACTTTTACATGTTTTTATTCCTTATATGAATTGTATCGTTCTGTACACATCATTCTGAAACCTGCTGTTTTTACTTAGCATTCTTTTGTTCATTTTGAATGCTCACTTTAGTCCATTGTGTAAATATACCACAATTTGGTTTTGTTTTTCTTCTACTAATGGACATTTAGGTCATTTTCTCTTTCTTTCTTTCTTTCTTTCTTTCTTTCTTTCTTTCTTTCTTCTTTTGCTAATATTAACTAATTACACTGCTGTGTACATTCTTGTTCATGTTTCCTTATTTAAATGTGTAACAGTTTCTCAAGGGTGTTTATTTTCAAATGGAATTTCTGGATCTAAAGAGTGAGTATGTCTTTACTTGAGATGCCAGATCGCCCTCCTATTTACACTCACCAGCAATGTATGAGAGTTTTTACCTCTTTACGACTAATGTTATACTTGATAATGTCAGTGGTTTTTGCTTTTGCCAATCTAAGAAAGATAAAGTGGTTTCTCATTTTAATTTGTATTTCATGATCATTAAGTGAAACTGAACATTTTCTCTTATGTTTATAGACTTTTGGGGTTTCCTGTTTTGCAAATTCCCTGATTATTTGCGTTGTTGATTATTTTCTCTTGGGTTTTGGGTCCTTTTTAAAATTGGTATAAGTTCTTTACTTATTCGAGATACTAATATTTTGCAAGTTATAGGTCTGTGGTAGTTTTTAGTTTGTCTTCCAGTGTCTGTAGATTACTCTGTCGTATGAATGTTCCATAATCTAGTCAGTTGTTTCCCCTATTTTTTTATATTTGGATTCTTGCCATAAATATTTTGTGTGTTGACTTTCTTGAATTTTTTTCTTAAAAAAAAAAATTAACTGGTGGTGCTGAAGTTGACCTGGTCTGTTTTGTAGTTAATAATAAATATTTGAGACAGTTGGCCAAGCCCTGTTGGTACAGCCTGTGGGTGTGAAATAAAGCAACACTTGTGTTCTTGGCACCCGAATCTGCCATTCTTGGCATCCCTAACACCTGTCTGACCAATGAACTAACTGTAGAGTGACCTACATAAATAAAACGTTGTCATTTGTGAAAGTGGCTTTGGCACTTGATGCTGGAGTGTTTTTAATGGAACAAATGTTCAGAAGTACAAGAATTCAAGGTGATATAGTACTTATCAAAGGTAGGTCACAGAAACACCGGACTCACATTGTTTGTAAAGCAAAAGATGTTCTCTGAGCTCTGGTTTGGTGCTATATAACTTAAGAGTTTAGAGCAGGGGTCAGCAAACTTTTTCTGTAAAGGGCCAGACAGTAAATATTTGGGGCTTTGTGAGGCCATATGGTTTTTACTGCAACTGCTCAATTCTGCCTCTGTAGCACAGGCTTGCCCATTTGTTTACAAATCGTCCGTGACTGCTTTGGCGCTATAGTAGAGTTGTTGAGTAGCCTTGTAAAGCCTGAAAGATACGCTATCTGGCCCTTTACAGAAGAAGTTTGCAACCTTGACAGTATTGACATGTTGAGCCAGATCATTCTTTGTCATTGTCCCCTGGGGGGAAAGATTATTCCCTGTCGAGAACTCCTGCTCTGGAGGATTCAGGAAATGCTTAGTTTAGCCAAGGGAAATCCTCCCTCCTTTTTAAATAATTATTCTGATTAGCAGAGTTGTAGCTTTGATTCCTTGCTTAAACTTTAGCTCTGATCTCACTGTTGAATTAGAGAAGAGAATGTGTCACAGGAGCACTTGAATATAGTGTTCCCTAAACTATGACATCAGATCATATCCTGATATGTGACACATATCATATGTAGAAGTCTTTCTGACCTGTACTTACTTATTAGCTTCTCTGATCGAGCAGTACTTACAGTCTCCCTCTATTTAGCTTTAAGCCATTTTTGCCAGATCTGAAATTTGTCCCTCATTTGTCTGTCATGTGTTCTTTTTTTGTCTCTCTCTTTACCACTGTTGACATTTGCCAGTTGGCTGGAGCCTGAGCCTCTAGTGAGGCAGTATTTACAGCCCACTTGGGAAGATGCAGCAACTAGGATAGCCCAAGGGCAGATGAAATAATATCCAGAATGAGAATGCTGCATCTCTCTTGCTCTATCTTCTTTCACATGAAGGAGAGTTCCCCACCCCGCCCCCCTCTATGAAATGAGAAGTAGTATTGATTGGTTTGGTACAGTGTATAAAATATGCATCTAATGGAATGATATTTTGGGCACTATTAACAGCATTGGCTCTGCCGAGGCCCAAGATTTTGCTTTCCCTGCCTTTTCTCCTCCCCTTCCTTTCCTCCTCCTTCTTAGTAGCAGGTTCTTAGCAAATTGCAAGCTTTGCCTCTGGCTTGCTGGATAACAGTGGAAGTGCAAGCCTTTTCTAGTTTCCAAGGGAGACGGGGTGCTGAGACTGCAGTCTTGCCCAGCAGCCACTTACCTTTCTTGCTCTTCGTCTCCACACATCTTTTGACCTTCATTCTGCTATGCAGGCCTGCGCGAGGAGGTAACAGTCTGTTTTCTCGGCGCTCTCTTTGTAAAGGGGGCAGAGGGAAAGTAGGGTGGTTCAGTGTACGGCATATGGGGTTAGCAGAGCATAAATGCTGCCATGAGGAAGAAAGTATCTCTGAAGTGTGCTGTATCTGTGAGCTTGATCCTATTTGCTGTATCTATAAATATCTTAAAGATAGGAGCCCCAGCACTACGTTATACAACTTAAAAGTGCCACATATAAAAATGCAAAATTACTGTAATAGTGCCTCTGAGAAGCACAGAAGAAAAAAGGGAACTTAATCTTTGAGAAGAAAAGAAAATCAATTGGTTTTAAACTTAACTGGCTGACAAACTGCATTCTGTTAGGCTTATGTTATATGAGCTGAATCTGGTTTTCAGGTTTAAGGAGAGAGTTTGGTGATAACGCCTCTTAATTGGATTCTCAGGACTTCGGGAGCCATGCTGTCCAATATGGTAGCCAGTAACCATGTGTGGCTATTTAGATTTAAATTTCTTAAAAATTACACAACTTTTCCATTATCATACAAAGTTCTGTTGGACTATACCAAAGAAAGTGACCTATAGGATACAGGAAATTTATTATCTGACCAATGAATGGGCATTTTAGTGAGAAGACTTAGAGGCTGTTTGTCTAGAAGCAGCATAAATATGGATTCACTGTGATTTAAAGCTACATGGGACCTTAAAACTATAGACTTGCTCCTCATTTTGTAAGTGAAGAAGCTAAGGTACCAAGAACTTAAATGATTCTCTTAACGCCAAACAAGTAGTTAATGGCAGAACTAGAACTAGAACCCAGGTATGTGTTCTTTCTACTGTATCACAGTGTTAGCATCCCATACCCAATTAGGAATAGCAAGGAAAACTTGAACTAAAACCTACCTGATAGGGCCCTGGCAAGTGTAGAGTCAACGACATCCTCTGAAGGAGAATTTAGTCCCTCAGGTCACCTGTCACTTACAGGTGTTTTTCTTTTTTTTATGACACGTGTTGGTGGCAACCTCTGAAAATGTAAAAATCATTCATTCCCCAGATAGAGTGTTGATTATGGTAACTTTTGGGAGACATCAGGGGAAGGTAGGAGAAGTCTAATCCGAGACAGACATCTTTATTCACTAATTCCTGATATTGCTAGATTTGGAAAAAGAAATGTCTTATCCATAAATCCACATCATTAGGATAGCATGGTTCCAGGTGGAATTACAGTGCTGTAAGATAAGAAACACTGTACTGGAAGTAGGAGACCATGGTTTTAGACCCTTTGGTCTGTGGCTGAACAGCATTGTGATCTTAGGTAAGTATGTTAATGTTTCCTTAGGCTTTGATCAACTCATCTGATAAAAGAGGAATCTGACATCTCTAGGTGAAGTATTATAATTAAATCAGATGACTTTTTAAAAATTTTATTTATTTATTTTTGAGAGAGAGAAAACGTGAGTGGGGGAGGGGCAGAGAGAGGGAGAGAGAATCCCAAGCAGGTTCCACACTGTCAGTGAGAAGCCCGATGTGGGACTCAAACCCACAAACTGTGACATCATGACCAGAGTTGAAGTCAGATGCTTAACTGACTGAGCCACCCAGGCTCCCCTAAATCAGATGACTTCTTGATGTCATAAGGCCTCTAGCCACAGGTTTATGATTCTGTTATTCCTCTAAGTTGTCACCCTCTCCTATAGCTGTCTATATATACTTCCAGATGGATGTTGAAGCAGTTCTTTTTGGTCTTTCTGGAATACCTCTATCTATGTACCCTTATACATAGGATGTAGTCCAAGGAATGACAAGCTGTCTCATAAGACCATTAATTATCCTGTAATTAATGACCACGGCCTCACAAGTGCTATAAAAGACACATAGTCAACATGGTCCTTCCCTGTTTGAAGCTAAACATTTAAGTACCCTCTCTGTTCAGTCCAGATTTTAGATATAGGACTCCTTAAAGCTATTTCAAAAACCAATTTCCTATTGGTAGATTCCAGACAAAAATTTTATTTCATCATTCTAGGGAAAACAGCTTTTGTTCTTGCCTTGGAGATCATGACAGTTTCTGTCTCATTCTTCTACTTAAAGTAGTTTTATTTTACTTAGATAGCCCTTTGAACCTTCATGGAGAATATTTTCAAGGGAGTGAAGACCTCTTCCAAATGAATTTCTGGTAAAAAAAAAAAATAAGGGGAACTCCTTTATTAGAATAGATGGGATGGATATTACAGTACTCCCAGCCTTTCTTTTCCAAAATACCACTGCTGAGCTTTTAATGAGGTGATGAAAATAATATAGCGGGAGGAGTGGTGGTGCCCGGGCAGCAGCAGCAGCAGCAGCTAAGCTGTACTGAGTCCTTACTCTGTGCCAGTGAGCATTCTAAGTACTTCATGTGCTTTTTATTTAATCTTCCCAACAACCCTACCTCTACCTGCTAATATCTGTTACAGCTGTCAATATCCTCATCATATAAGAAACTGAGTTTAGACTATTTAAACAGTTTACCCAAGATCATCTAGCCAGCAATTTGATTCCCATGCCAGGGTACTTTATCCCTACACTGCCCTTGTCAGAAGATATCTTAGGTCTTCTGTTGTTATTTATTGTGACTTTCTTCATGTTCACTGGTGATTTGCTAGGCATTTTGTTTACACCACTTCCTGGAACAGAATCAGTCCATCTGTAGTATGTAAAGGGGCCCTATGAATTTTAGACGCAGAAGACACGTTATTTTTGTGTAGTCATGCTAATTTCTGTAATTATTTGAATTCCATTGATTATGCAACCTCAGAGTCATAGCGGATACAAAGAAAAATGCTTCCTGCCCTCAAGGAAACATAGTAGACAGATACAGAATCAAGGGATTTTTGGCATTGGAATTCCTTTCTATGCCACTGAATTGGGGACATTAGCCTAGTTTCATCTGGATGTAAGAAGGCCAGAGATAGATGTTAAAGCCATGGCTTCTGTTATACTTCGTATTATGCTATATTGTGAACACAGACCTATCCTCTTTTCACAACAATAAGGATTCATAGCAGTCGTACAGCACTCTGATTTCATGGATGGCTCACATGCTTCTCAGAGAGAGCAAGGTGTATTGAGGGTGGGCTTGGCCTAGCCTAGGAGTTGCCAATTTTTTTTCTAGAAAGGGCCAGATAATGATTATTTTAGGCTTTGCAGGCTATTTTGTGTCCTTTGCAAATATTAAACACCGTCGCTGCAGTTAGGTAAAACTTTAGTTACAAAAATATGGCAGGCCAGATTTGGTTCATGACCAGAGTTTGCTCACTGTCTGGTCCAGATTTTAGAAAGTGCAAGGACTTGGGCTCTACCAAAAAACTAGTGTGTCATCAAGGCAGCTATAGTTAGGTGCATCACTTTTGTGAACCTTGGAATCCACATCTAGGTAAAGAAAAATGAATGAAAATGTTTCTTTCTTCGTCAAAAATAGGTATAGATTCAAGTACTGGAATTTTCTGGGTTTTGTCTTTAGATTTTTTTTTTACAACTTAAATTGTAAGCATTTCATATATCGACACAGATAACAAAATAGTATATGTGATATTCACTAAAAAATCTAAATACATAGATACATACATAGATAACAATCCAGACATGTATGTAATAGAATGAAAATGGGTTATTTTCATGTGGTGGAATTTTCATTTATTTTTGTTTCTGCATTTTTGTCTGTTTTCTAATTTTTCCGTGAAAAACATATGTGACTTCAAATATCCAAGACTTCAAGTCAGGTAAAATGTTATTTATCTTACCTACCGGACCTGCTTTTACTAACTCTGTTTCTCTTATTCAATTAAACTCTAGAACAGGCAGTGGGATAAGCCAGTTTGAAGCTCTTTTCTTTCACTGTGGCTCCTGTCTAGTACGCAAAGGAAGGATAACAGTCAAAAATTAAATATAATAGTGATGGTCTATATATTTTGCAGGTAGAAATGACATGTAAGTAAGCTGGTTGGTAACTGAGACAGAATATCATGGAGAGTTAGTCCTTAGTGTGGTCATCAATTCCAGGGTCTGATCCACAGCTTTGTAAATTTGGAGACTTAGTTTTTTTCATTTCACCCAGAGGAGAGGAGCATATTAAGGAAGGACTCAAATGTACCAAATTTACAGTGGATTGACAAATGTATCAGAATTCCCATTTACTAATCTACGTTGAGGGAAGCTTGGCGACTCAGTAGAACATGTGACTCTTGATCTTAGGGTGCTGAGTTCAAGCCCCACACTGGGCATGGAGCCTACTTAAATGAATGAATGAATAGCTTGGTTGGGGACTTCTGCTGTAGGCCATGGCATATCTTGTATACAAATTCCTCCCACTGAGAATAACTAGAAAAACTGGACAAATATTAACAAGTATCTTTGAGGGTATTGGAGAGTTATTAAGGGAGTGAGGACTTGAGGGATCAAGATCCTGGAGAGAAGGAAATCATAAAGAGGTGAATCCAACATTTAATCTATGCTTTTCCCCTTGAGGCATTTGCTGATTAGTAAAGCCACAGCAACAAGACCAAGAAACTGAGCAGGATTTTCAGTAGTCTCATGGAGTTGTGGGAACAAACACTAGAGTTCAGGAAGAGGGGTCCCATACTTTGATCTGGGACCACTGATAGGCTACATTCTAGAAGTAAAAGCTGGGGCACCTGGGTGGCTCAGTCAGTTAAGCGTCCGGCTTCGGCTCACGTCATGATCTCACGGTTCGTGGATTCGAGCCCCGAGTCAGGCTCTGTGCTGGCGGCTAGCTCGGAGCCTGGAGCCTGCTTCGGATTCTGTATCTCCCTCTCTCTCTGACCCTCCCCTGCTCGCGCTGTCTCTGTCTCTCAAAAATAAAAAAATAAAAAACATTAGAAGTAAAAGCTTACCAGAAATAGACCAGCCCTTGCAAAGACTGAAGGCTATCTTTCAGTCATCTCAATCTCAAAGTTAAGATTAAGGTCATTTGTCTTGGCCCTGTAGTTCTCAAAGTATGGTCGCCATATCAGAAGCATCACAGAGATCTAACTAGAAATGCAAATTCTCAGACCCTACTCCAGACCTACTGAATCAGGACTTGTAGGGGTAGAGCCTAGCAATTTGTATTTCACAACCCCCCTAAATAATTCTGAGGCAGATGAAAGTTTGAGAATCACTCCCTTAACCTAACTGCCAGAGGAAAAGAATATCCTCTCTGGAGGATGACATCTTTCAGAGCTGCACTACATTTTTTCATTAAAAGTGTTTGACAGTTATTCTCAACCTTGCTGGACTTTCAGTCTCTAAGGAGTGATGGGTTCAGTGTTAAATGTGATAAATACTGGGTGGCTCAATCAGTTGAGGGTCTGACTCTTGATTTCCGCTTAGGTCATGATCCCCGGGTCGTGGGATTGAGTCTCCTCCATGCTCAGCATAGAACCTGCTTAGGATTCCCTCTCTGTCCCTCTCTGTCCCTCTCTCCCTGTCTCCCCCACTCGCCCTCTCTCCCATTCATGTGCTCTTTCTCTCTCTCTCTCTCTCTCTCTCTCTCTCTCTCAAATAAAAAATAATGATAATAAATGTGATAAACACTATTTTGTATTGTTTTCATTGCATCTTTCAGATAATGTGAAAATGGTCGAGGAGAAGGCAGCTTCCTGCACTTATAATTTTTCTAATAAAGCATGTATTCAAATATTTAAAAAAGAGGTTTGGCATTAATTCAGAAATTAGCAGAATACCAAATTTACCAAAAGACTGACTTACCAAAAGACTAATAAAAATAAACAGTAACAACAGATCTAGATTTTGATGTTATGAGACATGAACTTTAAACTAATTATGGTTAACATCTTCAAGAAAATAGGAGATGGGAAATTTCAACAAGAACTGTAATCTATTTAAAAAAGAATCAAGTAGAAATTCTAGAACCGAAAATTTAATAACTGGAATTAGAAATTCAACTGGTGAGTTTATAGTAGACCAGCTGAAGAGATAATAGTGATAATTAGATAGACAGTAGAAAATATCCAGAATGGGGGCAACCTGGCTCAGTTGAAAGAGCATGCTACTCTTGATCTCAGGGTTGTGAGTTCAAGCCCCATGTTGGGTCTAGAGATAAATAAATAAAACTTTAAAAAAGAAAAAAAATATATATATATCCAGAATGAAATCCAGAGAAAGAAAAAGATGGGAAATACAGAAAAAGCAAAATAAATGAATAGATCATGGCCAGTAAGATCTAACATAAGTATAATTGGAGTCCAGAGGAATTAAAAAGAACTGACTACTTTTTTCCTGGAATACCATTTTTACTTGAAAGAATGACTAGAAAGACTGGTTATTCAGACTTGGGTATTTGGCAGACATGTTCTTGAAAATGAACAAAGTGAGACTGTCACAAAATTTTTCTTGCCAATTATAAAATTTTAAATTTCAAGCAGAAATTAGAATTTTGAAAATTTGTGTCTGCCCACTATGGGATTATTGACTGCTGCTTCTCAATATTTAAAGACTGTCTTAAGATCAAAAGTGGGGACACCTGGGTGGCTTAGTCGGTTGAGCATCCAACTCTTGATTTTGGCTTGGGTCATGATCCCAGGGTCATGGGATCGAACCCTGTATTGGTCTCCATGCTGAGCATGGAGCCCGCTTAAGACTTTCTCTCCCTCTCTACTGCTTCCCCCACTTAAAAAAAATAAAATAAAATAATTTTTAAAATTAAAAAAATAAAAGATCAAAGTTGATATTAAAGAATGATTTTGTTATGTTTTATTTTTCCATTTTTATTGAGATATAATGGACATATAACATTGTATTAGTTTTAGGTGTACAACTTAGTAACTTAATAAATATATTATAAAGTGATTACAGCCATTAAGGTTAGTTAACATCCATCATCTCACATAATTACAGTTTTTCCCTCACGATAAGAACTTTTAAAATTACTCTCTTTGCAATTTTCCAATACATAAGATGGCATTGTAAATTATAGTCACCATAGTGTACATTAAATACCCAGGACTTACTAATCTTATAAATGAAAGTTTGTACCTTTTGAGCACGTTCACCTACTTTGCCCACCTTCTACTCCCTGCAAATCAGTTCTCCGTATCTATGAGTTTGTGTGTGTGTGTGTGTGTTTTTAAGATTTCGCATGTAAGTGAGATCAGATTTTTTTTCTCTCTTGATTTGTATGAGTTCTTTATTTTGGATAGTAATCCCTTTTCAGATATATGATTTGCCAATAGTTTCTTCCATTCTGTAAGTTGCCGTTTCATTTTGTTGATGGTTTACTTTGCTGCGCAGAAGCTTTTTAGTTTGATATAGTCCTACTTATTTATTTTTGCTTTTGTTGCCTTTGCTTTTGGTATCAAATCCAAAATAATCCTTGCCAAGGCCAACGTCAAAGAGCTTACCCCCTATGTTACCTAATGTGACTTAAAAAATTATTTTTCTATAATGAAATGTGTCACCATTTGGAAGATCTGCACCGATGTTTTCCAAAGGACTAGTGTGCAATAACCCAAAGTCATGCGTGGGTAAGAAGGTCCATTCAAAGTGCAAGATAGGCTAACAGACCAATAAATTAACATGGTTTCAAATTCCACATTGCTGCTAACCTTTAAGAAACTACCACTTCAGTTTTTGGTATAGTATCAAGGAAGAATATCCATAATTATCAGCTATTGTAAGACTCCTTGCTTTTCTTTTTTTTTTTATAAAAAATTTTTTTAATAGTTTATTTATTTTTGAGACAGAGCACGAGTGGGGGAGGGGCAGAGAGAGAGGGAGACACAGAATCCGAAACAGGCTCCAGGCTCTGAGCTGTCAGCACAGAACCTGATGCGGGGCTCAAACCCACAAACTGCGAGATCATGACCTGAGCTGAAGTCAGACGCTTAACTGACTGAGCCACCCAGTTGCCCCTACTCCTTGCTTTTCTAACTACAAACCTGTGCAAGACTGTATATTCTTTATATATTTTAACTGAAACACCATATTGCAACATATTGAATGAAGCATGTATGAAAATCTTCTATTAAGCCAGCATTAAAGAAAATTATAAAAATGCAATTTAAGACTTGCTAATTTTTTTTGTTTTAGAAAATAGAAAATCTTTTCATAAAAGATATGTGATTGATGTAACTTTTTGTTAATAGGGCTGATTATTATTTTTTTTTTTACATTTTATTTATTTTTGAGAGACAGAGTGAGACAGAGTGTGAGTTGGGGAGGCGGGAGGGGTAGAGAGAGGGAGACACAGAATCTGAAGCAGGCTCCAGGCTCTGAGCTGTCAGCACAGAACCCGACATGGGGCTCGAACCCACAAACTGTGAGATTGTGACCTGAGCTGAAGTCGGACGCTCAACCGACTGAGCCAACTAGGCACCCCAGGGCTGATTATTTTTAAATACATAAGTGCATATTTTTAAAATTTCTGCTAAGGTAAATATTAATTGACATAAATAAGCAAAAGCTCTTCAGGGGTCCTTGGTAATTTTTAAAAATGTAAAAGGGTACTGAGACCAAAGAATTCGAGAATCATTGCTACAGAAACTAAAATGACAATTAAAATATACCATAAGAATTGGGGCACTAGGGTGTGGCTCAGTTGTTAAGTGTCTGACTTCGGCTCTGGTCATGATCTCATGGCTCCTGCGTTCGAGCCCCGCGTTGGGGTCTGTGCTGACAGCTCAGAGCCTGGAGCCTGCTTCAGATTCTGTGTCTCCCTCTCTTATGTCCCTCCCCCACTCACTCTCTGTCTCTCTCTCTCCTTCAAAAATAAACATTAAAAAATTTTTTGAATATACTGTAAGAATATATGGACAATTTTGTGCCACTAAATGTAAAAATATAAAGTTCTTTGAAAAACAAATACTACCAAAACAGAACATCTGACTAGGCCTAAATCAATAAAAAAAATAAAAATAAAAATAAAAGACCCCTTATTTAAAACCCTGTCATAAAGAACACTTAAAATCCAGATGTCTTCAGGGGCACCTGGATGGCTCAGTTGGTTAAGTGTCCGACTTCAGCTCAGGACATGATCCCGCAGTTCATGGGTTCCAGCCCTGCGTCGGGCTCTGTGCCAACAGCTCAGAGCCTGGAGCCTGCTTTGGATTCTCTGTCTCCCTATCTCTTTCCCTCCCCGACTCTGTCTGTCTCTCTCAAAAATAATAAACATTAAAAAAAGAAAGAAAGAAAGAAAGAAAGAAAAATCCAGATGTCTTCAGTGGTGCACTTTATTAAGTATTTAAGGAGGAAACAACCCTAATCTTATTTATATAAATTCTTATAGAAAATAGACAAGGAGAAAACACTTCTCAACTTGTATAACCTTAATTTACAGACCTGGCCAGTTATTATAATAAGGGAAAGTTATAGACCAATTTCTCTATTAAACAGTGATGGAGAAATCCTAAACTAAATAATATTGAATCTATATAAAAGTAATTCTTTATAGGGGCGCCTCACTGGCTCAGTCGATAGAACATGTGATTCTTGATCTCAAGGCTGTGAGTTCAAGTCCCAAATTGGACATAGAGCTTACTTAGTAAATAAATAAATAAATAAATAAATAAATAAATAATATTTCTTAAAAAAAAAAAGATGATACATCATGGCCAAATTGAGCTTGTCCTAAGACTTCAAGGTTATTTTATCATTCAGAAATTATTCAATGTGATTCACCATATTAACAGAAAAAAAGAAGAAAAATGATAATAATCTCAATATATGGGGAAGAAATACATGTGATAAGTTCAACACATACCAATAGTTAAAAAACAATTGATTCATTTCTCAATTAATTGAGATACAGTGCCTATAGAAATCTTAGCTATCACAGTGATAAAATGCTGAATGCTTTCTCTCTCTGAAGGCAGGAACAAAGCATGGAAACTTACTATCATCACTCCTTTTCAACATGTCCTGGAGGTTCTGGCCAGAGCATTAAATCAAGAAAAGAAATAAAACTTAAAAGAATAGGGAAAGAAGAAATGAAATTCTCATTTTACAGATGACATGATTCTGCATTGAAAGTAATACATTTAAAAGTAATGTCTTAGATTATGCAGTTTTCACTGATAGCATCTCTATCATTTTGATTCTGCCCAAGTTCATTCTTAGAGTGTAGAAATCACTTCAGTCTGTGAAAGTCCCTTGTCATTCCTCAAGTACATGTAGCAAAGGTCTTACTTCTGGTATTACTTTTTTTCCTGCAGGTCATATCTGACTCCTGTACGGGATGAGGAAGCAGAATCTTTACGGAAAGCACGCTCCAGACAAGCTCGGCAGACTCGAAGGTCTACTCAAGTGAGTGTGACCTTCTTTTTTATGTCATTTTGTCTGTCTTCCTCTCTGTTGGAGGTGAGATTAAAAAATAGTAAGATGAGTGCCTTAGTCCGGCCACTGTAGTAAAAGTTTTCCCCTGTCTTAAATCTTAACACTACATAGTATTAGATGAATTTATAGCTACATCTACCCACTCTCACTTTTATAGCTCCAGGCTCAGAGCAGGTGTATCTCCTTTCCTTCACAAGACTAATCATTCCATTTGTGCTTTTGGGGCCACATCTTAAGATCCCTAAAGGAGAACAGTTTGGCAGTTCCCCAAAATGTTATATATACAGATACCATACGACCTAGCAATTCTACTCTTAGGTATATACTCAAGGAACATGAAAACGTATGTCCACAGAAAAACATGTACATAGATGTTTATAACAGCATTATTCACAGTAGCCCACATCCCAAATTTAGTGTCATCTCTAAACTCTGGCTAGAGTTTACTTGCTATGTAGACCATACTTATGTGCGGAGTTTGCAGGCTTGCTGCCAAGTTGAGTCCTGGGCTCCCGGCAGGTTTAGCCAGGTTTAGCATTGTGTGGCTGGTAGTACTTCAGCTCCTCTCGGCAGGTATAGTAGTGGTGGGCACAAGCTGAGCCTCTGAGCAGACCAGATAATTAAGCAGTTAACATAACTGGGGAAAAAAGAATACAGATTTCCGTTAACAAAGAAATGGATAAATGAATTGTTATATATCCATACAATAGAATATTATTTGGCACTAAAAAGAAATGAAGTACTGCTACATGCTAATGCTACAATGTGCATGAAACTTAAGAAAACCTTATGTTAAGTGAAAGAAACCAGACATGATTCCATTTGTATGAAAATACCCAGAATAGGCAAAGCCAGAGAAAGAGAAAATAAATTAGTGGTTGCCGGGGGGTGAGAGAGAAGGAGGAATAGGGAGTGGCTGCTGATGGATGTGGAGTTTCTTTCTGGGGTGGTGAGATGTTCCGAGATGAGTTGGTGATGATGGTTGCACAAGTCTGTGAATATGCTAAAAACCACTGCATTGTATACAGGCAGACCTCACATTATTGCACTTTGCAGATACTGCCTTCTATATATATATATATATATATACAGATTGAAAGTTCAAAGTTCAGTGAGATGCGTAACTACAGATGTGGAAACAGCAAGAGAACTAGAGTTATCTGTGGAGCCTGAAGATAGAACTGAATGGCTGTGATCTCATGATAAAACTTGAACAGATGAGGAGTTGCTTCTTATGGGAGAGCAAAAAAAAAGTTGTTTCTTCAGATGGAATCTACTCCTGGTGAAGATGCTGTGAAGATTATTGAAACGATAACGAAGGATTTAGAATACTATCTAAACTTCGTTGATAAAGCAGAGGCAGGGTTTGAGAGGGTTGTGTCCAGTTTTGAAAGCAGTTCTGCTGTGAGTAAGATGCTGTCAAACAGTATCGCATACTACAGAAAAATTGTTCATGAAAACAAGAGTCAACCGATGCAGCACATTGCCTTCATTGTTGTCGTATTGTAAGAAATTGCCACAACCACGCTGGTCAGTCTGCAGCCATTAACATAAAGGCAAGACTCTCCACCAGCAAAAAGATTATGATTCACTGAAAAGCTCAGATGATTGTTAGCATTTTTTTAGCAGTAAAGCATTTTTTAATTAAGGCATGTACATTGTTTTTTTGGACATAATGCTATTGCAGAATTAATAGACCACAGCGTAGTGTAAACATAACTTTTATATGCACTGGGAAACCAAAAATTTGTTTGACTGGCTGTATTGTGATACTCACTTTATCACGGTTGTCTGGAACCAAACCATCAGTATCTCTGAGGTATGCCTGTACTTTTAAACGGTGGGTTTTATGATATGTGAGTGAGTTATGTTTCAGTAAAGATGTTTTTAAAAGAAAAAAAAATCCTAAGGGAGCCATTGAAGTAAGGAAGAATCTGATATACTCTGTGTTATATTTTGCAAAAGTCACCGTGCAAAGAATTGATGGGAGTGGTGGGCAAAAGTATGTTTGTGAAGCCAGGAAACTAGAAGACCAGTTAGAACACTAGAGGACTCTTAATTACAGTAGTCCAAGCTGGGAGTAACAAGACCATGAACTCAGTATGCAATAGTGAGGAAAAGGGAGAGAAAGCTGTGAATTGGCATTAGGGAGGCAGAGGACAATGAGCTGATGAAGCACAATTAAAAGGAGCAGCTGGAGAGATGAAAAGTAAACCAGGAAATAGTAGCAGTATAGAAGTAAATGAAAAGTCAGTTTCCCGGGGCACCTGGGCGGCTCAGTTGGTTGAGCATCTGACTTCAGCTCAGATCATGATCCCACAATTCGTGGGTTCGAGCCCATGTCGGGCATTGTGCTGACAGCACAGAGACTGTTTTGGATTCTTTGTCTCCCTCTCTCTCTGCCCCTCCCCTGCTAGCACTCTCTCTCAATAAATAAACAAATAAATAAAATAAAAAAAGAAAAGAAAGAAAAGTCAGTTTCCAGGTAAAAGGTGAAGGTAACAGTTTTAAATGCTACAGAGGTCAGGTAGGAAAGCTGAGGACTGTAAAAGGGACTTTATAAATAGCTACAAGTGTACCCTTGTCTTCCCTGACCTTCCCCAAATAGGTTAAGTATCCTTCCTTTATGGTAATTTTGACAGCTATTATTTTATTTTTGCTTGATGATTATTTCTCTGTTTTCCCCTCTTGGAATGTAACCTCCATGAAGACCAAGACCGACTATAATTTTTTTGTTTTGGTTTAGTTTCTTGTGGTAAAATATACATAACATACAATTTACCACTTTAACCATTTTTTAAGTGTATGGTTCAGTGGCATTAAGTAATTCACATTATTTTGCAACTATTACTACCATCTATCTACAATACATTTTTTATCTTCCCAAACTGAAACTCCATACCCATGCAACAATGATTCCGTCTCTCCCCACAGCCTCTGGCAACCACCGTTCTACTTCTTATGTCTATGAACTTGACTAATCTGAGTACTTCATACAAGTGGAATCATAACAGTGTTTGTCCTTTGCTGACTGGCTTATTTCACTTAGCATAACGTCTTCTAGGTTCTTCCAAGTTGTGGCATGTATCAGTATTTCATTCTTTTTTAAGGATGAATGACATTCCACTGTATATACCACATTTTGTTCATTCATTCGTCTGCTGGTGGACACCTCACTTGCTTCCACCATTTGTCTATTGTGAATAATACCACTATGAGCGTGGGTGTACACCTAATCTCTTTGAGACCCTGCTTTCGGTTCTTTTGGGTAAATTCTCAGAAATGGAAATTGCTGGATCATATATTCTGTCTTAATACTTAACATTCCACTATACTCATCTGCTTTCTTATATCTTTTCCACTAGATTAAAAGGTTCTCGAGTACAGGAATCATTTGATTTGTCTTTGTAGTTCCAGTGCTTAAAGATACTTAATAATTTATTAAGAGAGTGAGTGACTAAATTCATGATTAGTTTAAAAACAAACAAACAAGTGTGGATATAGTACCTGCTGAGCTACCTTCCAGCTTTGGAACTCCCTTCTTCTGAGGACTTGAATGCCGCTTTCCGTGACAGCGCACGGGAAAAGAATTAGGCACAAACAAGTCAGCTGTGAAAGAGAAAGGGAGCAGGGGACAACAGCTTATGACAACTGTTGCCCCGAACAACTCCACAGTCCCATATTTATTGAGAATATGATAGTCAATCAATGCCAAGATTGTTGTTGGTGATCAGAGAGTGATCTCATGAGAAACGCAGAACTTGCTCAGGCAAGTATGTTATGGTTGATCAGGCATAATCAATAAGTTTCATATAAACAGGTGGTGTCTGAGGAAGCGGAGAAGTCAACACAAAAGGAACAGGCAGCGTTCTGCCCAGGGCGGGCCCATTCCCGGCTGCCCGGCTCCCGTATCATAAATCAACCGCTTTCCCAGAGAGACATTACAATGATTATTTTCTTAAAGCTATATTAATCATTTATTAATCATTGCATAGTTCTGTTTACTGTTTTTCTCCATAACTACTTCTTTTGGGTCAAGTTGTTCTGAGGGGTAGCCACACTTGAACATATAACTGCTTGAGTTAGAATCAGCTCCCTCTGGTCCTTACTCTCTTTTTCCCTTTTTCTACAGATGCCTCCTAATTGCTTTTCTTCCGTATTGCTGCTCCTGAGAGCCTGCGGGAGCTATCAGTTGTTGGAACGTCTCTGTGTGACATTCCTAGAGTTACTTAGAAAATCATCTTAGAGTAAAGCTAGTTTAGGTGGTGTCTTTTTTTTTTTTTTTTTTGATTGGTTGGTTTTTGTTGTTCTAGCCTGGCTCTGAATTTTCACCTTTTGGGAGCTGGTTTCTCTTCCTATAAGTAAACTTAAGTTTTTTCTAGTATCCACTCTTCAGAGAATCTCTGTTGGTAACCATTTTCTCTTGGGGGGGTGGAATGGAGCTTTCAGTCAAAGATGTTGCAAACTAGGAGTATGAGAGCATTACATCCACAACAGGTGGGCATCAATGTTGCCCTGTTTCCTAGAACTCAAAGGGGAAAAGCTAAGTATTACATTTGAAAGGTACCTAGACTCAGGCTGGGCTCTTTGCACATTGATGTGTTTTTTTTAAGCATATCTTTCTCGAAATGGCCTCATGCTTTTGGGGAGCTTCATTTGGACTCTGATACTATTAGATCTTTAAGCCAGTTTCCCTGCTTATTTATCAAGAGTATTCCTTGGTTAGAGTGAAACTTCCCCGACCTTTTGCCATTTTCCCAGGGCGTGACACTAACGGACCTTCAAGAAGCAGAAAGGACATTCAGCCGGTCGAGAGCAGAACGGCAAGCACAGGAACAGCCTAGCCAGAAGCCCACGGGCCCCGAAGGGCTTGAGGGAAGCCTAGAGAAGCATGAGCCCTCAGCAGTCCCGGCAAAGGAAGCTGGCGAGGGCCGTCAACCTTGGGGCAGGAGTCTGGATGAGGAGGTAAGTCACTTTTGCTGGCATGTACTGTGCTAAAAGCAGGGCCATTAATGTGGGGAATCCCTTCCTCACTGATAATTCAAGCACTGTGCTACTTTAGAATGGACAACTCCTAGAAAACACTGATCATGTCTGTCTCTAGTTGGTAAACGTAGGTAACTGAAAGAACTCAAGGTGTCAGTCCTAGGATGATCATTCGTTTCCTCTTGGAGTTAACTAATGCTTACTTTTTATCCTGTTTTATTGAGATGCTGACATATAACATGTTATTAGTTTTAGGTGTACAACATGATAGTTTGATATTAATAGCGAAACGATTACCTCAGTAAGTGTAGCTAACTAATTCTTAAACTAACGATGCCTTTCTATCCTAAAAAGAGAGGTTATAGTGTAATAAAAATACAGATAGAAATGTGAGGATTTATTGAGTATTTTCTTTATCCCGGGCATTATTTTAACTATTTCATATGTATTAATTCATTTAATCCTCACAGCAGCCCTCTGAGGTAGATACTATTATTCCCACTTTAAATAGGAGGAAATTGAGTCACAAAGAGGTTAAGTAACTTGCCCAGCATTTCGCACAGATGGTAAGTGGTTAAGCAAGAACTTGAGCATAGGCAGTCAGGCTCCAGAGCACTGTCTCAGCCTGATTCTATTGTTCTCTAAACTCCTACAAACCTGATTTTGCAAAGCACCACTTAATCCCGTGCCACAAGATGTCACTCTTGAGGCAGACATGTTAACTTCTGTTCCCTTTCTCAAATGGAGTTTGTAGTCAAAGGTATAGGGTTATGTTTAGGGTGAACATAACTCATCCTGGTTTACCGAAGATGGTTCAGATTACACCTGTTATCTCTGTGTAATTAGCGATACTGTTCATCTTCACTCTCAGAAGTGTCTCAATTGGGATGTTAAATTTTACCATTACCATAGTTAGAGGAGAAAGGAATGGCTTTGCTCCATTTCTGAATGGCTAGGCTGTATCAACTAACTAAGGTTCTTTTGGGTTTTTTCTGTTTTTTTTTTTTTATCAGCTACTGCTTATAGGTTTATTGAGTATTTATTACTAGCTACTGTTTTAAGCACCTAACATACATTATCTCATATAATCCTCACAGCCCTCTCTGAGGAAGATATTATCCCTCTTTTACATATGAGGAGGCTGAGGCCCAGAGAAGTTAAGTAACTTATTCAAGGCCACACAGCTAGTAATTGCTGAAGCTAGAATTTGAACCAAGTTCTGTCTGATTCCAAAGCTTACTATATTTTATTGCTTCTGTCTTTATAAACAAAAAAGTATACAATCTCTACATGTAGTAATAATTATCTGTGCATCTGTAGTAAACCAAATTAAGGCTTATTGTCAGGCTCTGTCTTTTTTCTTGGGGAAAAAAGTTCAAAGGGGAAAATGGGAATTTTAAAGTTTCAGTAAGCTTGGTTATGGCAATTTGGTAGAATATTCAAAGATTTGTAGAATGCTCAGATTTGGTCTCTGTTCTCAGGTAATTCTCTGTTGTTTCTTCATATTCCCGAGCTTTTTATTTTTCCACTAAAACCTTGCCTTTCAGTGCTCTATCTTGAAAAGGCCACCATTCTTCTTATTTTCATTCTAAAATCAAAGGAATTTTTATTAACAAGATTAGTACTACCTAATGCCCTTGGGTCAATTTAGGAAAAAATTTTCCTGGGCTGCTATCCACATGATGGTATTATCAGAATAGGAATCCAGAAGCTGTTTCCTCTCTGGCTAATTAACTAACTAACTGTAATTCAGCTCAGTGGCTATTTATTGAGCATCTACTATTAGTAAGCCTCTTGGTATAGAAAAAGCCCTTTTTTAATAAGCCTGCTTTCCTTATCATTTGGTTGGATGACCTCTAACATCTCGCCCTGTGGATTATTTCCAGCCTGTCTATCGTCGCCTGAGGTATTCAGCTCAGCCAGACAAACCCACAACACCAGTGTCTCCTTCTGCATCAAGACCCACTCTGTACACCAGTTCCCATCTGCTGCGGACAAGCAGATCTTCAGTCCCTGAATCTGAGAGTTCAGAGACCAGCACAAACGCTGCAGTTGCAAAGGAAATGGACAAAAATGGTATGTGAAGCTTCAGAATATGCAGGCTCCTCCCCCGCGTGCTTGCCCCAGATTCCTAAGATCACACTTTGTTTTATCTCTGGCCAGAGAGTGAAGATGCAGATGTGGATGATCAGTCCTCTAATAGGCTGTCCATCCGTGAGAGGCGGAGGCCCAAGGAGCGGCGAAGAGGCACAGGCATCAATTTCTGGACAAAGGATGTGAGTGGATTGGTCCGTGCTGGAACATATCACATTACCCACGGCTGACGTCCTTTATGTTGACTTAAAAAGAGAGAGAGCACCTTGTTGGGATGAGCACTGGGTGTTATATGGAAACCAACTTGACAATAAACAATATTTTAAAAAGAGAGAGAGAGAGAGTCCCATGTGGTTCCATAAATCTTGCAGATTACCAAGAAATATTACTGAGGAAAGAGAAAAAAAAAGACTCACCTCATGTGGGACTTGTTTGATGTATTCTTGGCTGGATGCCCACTGCCTAGAACAGTAGTACCAGGCACATAGTAGGCACTCAGTAAATAATTGGTAAAGAATGAAAAAACTCAAAATCTACAACAACCATGTAGGCAAATATAACAAGGAAATAAGCTTGTCAAATATCAGTCATTCTCCCTAATATTCCCAGAAAGTCATGTAGGTAGTCAACAATTTCTTAATATCACATATTAGCAGAGATTCTAACAAAATATTTTAGGACCACTACAAGAATTTCAAGGAGCTTATAATCTGTTTGTAACACAAGTTCATCTGACTCAATTTTACTCTCTTGGAGGAAAAAAGAAACAATATAAATTGGATTAACTTTGCTTTAAAATAAAGACCAATGTAGTAGTGCTTATTAACTGCAAACACACATGCAGTACTTTAATTCACCCTCTTGTTCTATATCCTTCTCTCTTTTTTTAAAAATTTATTTATACTCCCACTTATAGTGTGTGGGAGTATGGCGAGAAGTTATTAAAAAAAATTTTTTTTTAATTTATTTTGAGGAGCACCATGGCTCAGTCAGTTAAGCATCCAACTCTTGATCTCGGCTCAGGTCATGATCTCATGGTTCATGAGCTTGAGCCCCATGTCGGGCTCTGTGCTGACAGTGTGGAACCTGCTTGGGATGCTCTCTCTCCCTCTCTCTCTGCCCCTCCCCTGCTGTCTCTCTCTCAAAATAAATTAAAAAATATATTTTGAGAGAGAGAGAGAGCGTGCATAAGGGGGAAACAGAGAGAGAAAGGGAAAAAGAATCCCAAGCAGGCCTCATGCTGTCAGCTTGGAGCCCGATGTGGGGCTCAAACCCAGGAACCGTGAGATACGACCTGAGCCGAAATCAAGAGTTGGACACTTAACCAACTGAGCCACCCAGACCCCCTCTTCTATACCCGTCTCACTCAGCTTTGTTATTGGCATTTTTTAAAATGTTTTATTTATTTATTTTGGGGGAGAGAGAGAGCACGTGTGTGCAAGCAGGGCCGTGGGGATGTGGGGGACAGAAAGTGGGAGAATTCCAAGCAGGCTCCATGCTGTCAGTGCAGAGCCCGTCTTGAGGCTTGATCTCATGAAGTGTGAGATCATGACCTGAGTGCAAATCAATCGATTGAGCCACCCAGGCACCCCTGTTACTGACATTTTAAAAATCAAGTGACCAATAATCAGGAGGTCCCTCTGGCTACCAATGATCATTTGCAAGTTAGATGTATCATTCAGTGAGACAAATGAGATAGTATATAGTCATCTATTAGAAAACATTTTTTAGGTAAAAGTATCTCATTTAAAAAAATTTTTACATTTATTTTTTTATTTATTTTGAGAGAGAGAAAACAGGCTCCGTGCTGTCAGCGCAGAGACTGACACAAGGCTCAATCATGACCATGAGATCATGACCTGAGCTGAAATCAAGAGTTGGATGCTTAACCAACAAGAGCCACCTGGGGACCCCAAAAAGTATCTCATTTTTATAAGACCAAATAGATACCTATTGACAGAGATGAAATAAAGTCTGTCTTTCTTAATGACACCCCTTTTCCAGCTATGGCTTATTTGATGTTTTTAATGACAAGGCAATGTTCCTAAGCTGTCTGCCTGTGGCGGCTGTTAAAAGCAGCAGTAACAGAGCATCACTTGGCAGTCAGTTCTCATTGCCTGTGTTTCAGATGCCAAGATACATAATTGATGGGAACTGACCTTGCTGCTTTCAAGGATGTCTGTAACCATGGTCCTCTTGTTTTTCTCCCTCCTTCCTTTTTAGGAAGATGAAACTGACGTCTCTGAAGAGGTAAAAGCAGCACTGGTAAGTGGCAGGCCCGTGAGGCATGTCCTTTTGGTTTCGCCTTTCTCATGTGCATAAAATTTTAATAGAAATGAGCAGGCCCTATGCAGATTTGGGTTGAGGGAGAGTTTGGAGGTAGACATCGCTCTGAGAGGTGTGGCAGGTGTTAGTTGGTGGTATTGTCTCAGTTGCTGTAACAGCGCCCATGCTCTTAAGCAAGTTTCCTGCGTTTCTCTACGCCTTCTGCTGATCTCTCACACAGTTGTCAGATCTGTCTGTTTTTTTTCTCTCCTGTGAGTATGTTACTAGATTGTAGAAACTAGTTGGAAATCTCTGGAAGAAAATTGAAGAGTGATACTATTTCTCTAATGGATCTACACTTATATATAGAAAGGAACATAAATGTGAAGAATTTAAACCTTACACAACCCAAAAGTTACTTATATTTGACTTTAAAATAAGATTAAACCCTTGACTCTTAGACAACTCCAGCCTGGCATCCAGCTTTTCTCTGTGGTGTATGTCCTGGGCCCAGCTTTCCTATACTCCAGGTTCCTGAAAGCCACTCAAACATGACAGAAAGTTAGTGGTTTCCTTATTAGTACTGTTGTTCAGGAAGGAAAGTGGTTTTGACTAAATGAATTGAGACTATATGTACATTTTTATTGGAAATTATGTAAAAACATGGCCTTCTTATACCTTACAGTTAGTTGAAAGTATGTTCTCAGAATATATTTGATTACCCATCCTGAAAATTGACAACTCACCCATTCTTAGCAGAGGAAATGGAAATACTATATTATGTCATTGACCTGCCTATATTTTAGTCAAGATCCAAAACAGTCAGTAATGGCCTTCCAAAAAGCAATGCCCAGGTGACTAATGGTGACACAGGTGGGAATTTCCTACTCTTGGTTGAAGCTAAGTGACTTCACAAAGATGAGCTGTGTCAGGTGGAAATACCACAAAAGAGGTTCTGTTGGAGCAGGGTGTGTGAGTGTGTGTGTGTGTATGTGTACGTGTGTATGTTATTTGCATGCACAAATAACAGTAACTCTTCAGTTCTTCAAGGGGACTGGGAAAGGCTTTTGGAGCCACAAAGAGTGAATGTAGGAAAGTTGCTTTGGGGAATTATAAGATACCTAAAGAGAGGATCTGCATAACAGATTATAGAGCACTGCAATGGACTGTAATCCTTCAGGGTTACAGAGGCCATTTGAATCCATAAAGGGAATAACGACAAGGCTGGCTTTGTTGTGACAGGATATCTTTTGTCATTGAAAATCTGTGTCTCCACCATTCCAAACCACTTGACATGGGAAAATCCTAACAAAGGGCACCAGGTAAGGAAAGCTAAGATGTTCTTAATACAATGCTTCCCAGAAAATTTCATCTTAGGACAGGTGACTGAAAATTATAGAAAGGGTTTTCTGATTGGTGAAGAATTACAGAAACTATTGAGGTTTGACATGAAAGTCATTTGTCAGACTGATAAACATTTCACTCATCCAGTTGCTTGAGGCATCTACTAGTGTCTGCCATGTGTCAAGCCGACTCCACTGTGAATCCTAAGAGAAGAATAAATAGTTTGTTATCTCTAGAATGGTAACTTTAAATGTATGCTGGCAAGCCAGAGTTGGTACAGACATATTCCAGGTGCCCATCTCCAGCCCCACCATGTAGAAGGAAAGACTGGTGACAAGTCAGCACAGGGTGAGGAATCCTGTAAAAGCCATGCATTTGCTTGATTGATTACTCAAGTTTATTTCAGTGAAACGCTCATCTGGGCCCCACCATCTCCTCGGGCTGCAGACTATGTGAGGGGAGGTAGGCCCGCCCAGGTGAGCACAAGCATCCCAGCCCTAGTCTTGTCTGGCTTTTGTTAGATTGGGTTACAACCTTAACATTACTTAACTGAAGAGGGAAAAAGGAAAAAAACAAACAAACAAACAAACACTTAACTGTTTTTCTCCCAAGTACTCTTCTCTCTTCTAACACCAGCAGGCATGATGCCCTTATCATCAGATGGACCCCCAGAGCAATGTGCCTGGCCATGGCCCAGTGTAAGTTGCTGCAATTCAACTTCAAGACAATCAGTGATATCTTAGGACCATTCCTTCTTCCCGACCTCCATGTCCTTCCAGCAGGCGACAGAATTGAGCCAGCCAAAGGAGGGGGCATTCTGTTGAAATGGCACTGTTAGCTAATCAGCATGGGTACTGCCGAGAAGCCAGGCCGCTTCCTTCTTTTCTTGGTTTTTGGTTCAGTAAAACTATATATGCTATTGAGGTCATGACAGCTCCCTTCTCTTTCTTAGCCTATTCCTTGAAGAGTGGCAGAGTCTATTATTTTTAAAGGTAACTCTTCCCAAGACTCTGGCATGCATATATATATTTTTTGAGATATAATTCACAATCAGTAAACTGCACAGATCTTAAGTGTACTATTTGATGAGTTTTGACACTTGTATACACCAGTGTAAGCACCACTTGAATCAAAATATAGAACTTTTCCATCACCTTGAAAAGTTCCCTCGTGCCCCCTTGCCTGTCCCAAGAGGCAACCACTCTTCTGATTTCTGTCACCATGGATTAGTATTGCCTGTTCTTGAACTTCATATATATGAAACATACAGTCACATTTCATTTTAAGAGTAGAAAGGAAACTTCACTAGTTATCCCTATCTTATGTTCCAGTCAGGGTTAGAATTAAGTACAGATTTTTTTCCTCCTCTTAAAGATTTCAGAAGAAGAGTCTTTAACCTCTCACCCATGTATCAGTAACAACAGCATGGTTAAGAAGACCTTTCTGTTGTTTAACCTAAATCCCATTTGGTATTGTTGAAATCCATTTCTTCTTTTTGTGTACCTGCGCTAGAAAAATGTAACCAGCATTGCTATACAGGTAAGATTTATTGCCAGGAAGGGCCCTGATATTTGTTATCAATTATGTGATGAGACAAAGACCAGTCATGCATTTTTATTGTGGTGACACCAGGGAATGATACTTAGAAGGCTGGGGACTTTGCTTGAGCCCAGCACACTACATGGTTTTAGTCAGAACCTGTCTCCACTGGTATATCTGTGAACAGGTGAGACAGGTAATGACTGTATAATGTCTTAGCACCTCCTTGACAGGTGTGTTTAAAGCACATCTGTTAATTATCCACATTAGGTATGAAGATATTTCCCAGAAGTCTTAATATATCCATTATCTCGCTAAGTGAAAAAGAAACTGTATCTAGATCTCAATGTGAGGAAGAAGGGTATTCCAGTGATACCTGAAAAAGTTTTTATATTCAGGAGTCTGTTTGTATTCTTTACTAGGAGTAATCGCACTGAATGTTTGTTCTGGAAGGCACAGTCATCGGCACACTGCAGAAAGGGATGGCCATTTGGCATCTTTCCATTTTTCTACCTACATCTTTGGCCTGTCTTTCTTTTGCTTAACACTGTTTTTATCTGCTGCATTCTCGTTTTCCCCCATTTACTTCTCCGGAGCAGACTGTTTGCCAAGCCAATTCTGTTGTATAATTAAGTTTATCACTAGAGGGCACAAGTGGTCAACAGAAAAGATGCTGGTGAACAAGAATGGTGCCCTAAAGAAGCTGAACGGTAGACAGATTCTTTTGTTTTAAAGGGCTTTTTAAAGAACACAGTTCATGCAGTAAAGTTACTTGCCTCCCAGCTTTTGGGAATTTGGAGATAACTTGAGTTAGAGACCTCATTTTATAGTTAAGAACACTTGAGGCCCAAAGAAGTTAAGAAGTGTTCAGAGACATGAAAAGTCTGCTGGGTGAACACCTTGTACCCTGCATCAGGGAAACTTTTTATTTGACTTTAGTGAAACAGACTTGAAATTGGGGCTTAAATCCTTCTGCATTCCCTATTTATCCATTTGGTTTTTTACTCAACAGATTATATGTTCAAAATGACTTACTAGTAACATCTCACTTCCTTAAGTGAAGGAATATCTTCTTGAAGGACAACTGAGAGGCCTGAGTATCAAGATTCAGTCAGTGAGTAGAATATCAGCATTCCTCTGTTGTCTTTGATATAGGTAGGTACTTATATCTTCCATGAAGTAAGAATTTCCATACAAGATGTCTCCCTCCGCATCCCTTAACCCTCCATCCCTGTGGCTTTTAGGCAAGTCAGGTGACAATCTGAGCAGAATCACTGAAACCTCTCCCTCAAAATTAGCAGTGAAGTTTTCCCAGTCCAGGATGGAATAGTAGATCTGAGTTGCTCATCACCCCTCCAAATGCATTGGTAAAGGAGATACTGTTAGGAATTACTAGTTCATGGATAGTAAGGTGTCTGCCTTAGGTGGCTGGTGGCATGCTGGTGGAGAGGCATGTTGATAAAGTGTACCAAGGAAGTAAGCCATTAAATACAAGATTTTCTAATTAAATAGAAGATAGAAGCATATAGAAATTTTCTGGCAAAGCTTGGTTTTGAACTAAGCTTTAATAGAAAATAAAACTTGCCTTGGCCCCAGAAATGTCTCTACTACCAAAAGTGACTAAATGCATTTCCCGTTCGGTCCTGCCTTCTTCTCTATAACCTTCTTGTCATTTATTCACTGAACAAGTACTTTAAAGTGCCTGTTGTAGTCAGGCAATTTTCCAGATACTGGAGATGCAACAATGAACAAAGAGCCCTGCTCTTGAGGAGTTTACATTCTAGTGGAGGAGATGGACAGTAAATAAAATAAATGTGTGACGTAAATAGTGTGTGAAAAGGTGATGAGTGTTTTTGGGAAAACCCAGGTAGAGTAGGTTAGGAAGGAATCAGGAATGCCTGAGTGGGATAGGAAGTTGGCATTATAAGTAGGGTGGTCATGATAGACCTTGCTGAGAAAGCATCATCTGAGCCTAGAATCAAAGGAAGTAAGATGGGGAGCTATGTGGACATATGGGAATAGAGAGTTTAGGCAGGAGAACAGCGCTTGCAAAGATTCTGAGGCAGAAGCACAGCTGACATGCTTGAGGACAGGTGAAAAGACCAGTGTGGAAGAGCAGAATGAACAGAAGGGCCCAAAGGCATAGACTGAGAAGTCGTTGTAGAGGCTCTGCTTTTGATCAGAATGAGTGGGTAGAGTGTTGAGCAGAAGAGTGACATGACTATACTTATATTTTAAGGAGTTCCTCTGCCTACTATTTCGAGGATATACTCCAAAGGGATTCGGGTAGAAGCAGGAACGTCAGGAGGCTATTAAAATCATCCAGGGAAAAAATTGATGGTGGTTTGGACCAAAGTGATAGTGGATAGTACAGCTGCTGAGAAGTTTTCATATTCGGGAGATAGGTTGAAATTGGAACCAATGAAATTTGCTGCTGGATTGGATATATGGTGAAAAAAAATGGGGGCAGGGGTAGTGATCAGGGTCGACACCAAAACTTTTAGCTAAGGCAACTGAAAGTATGGAGTTTTCATTAACTGAGCTAGAGATGACTGTGAAAGGAATGGGTTTGGTGGGCAGAGGGCAGCCATGTGGTTTGGGTTTTAGGAGTGTTAAATTTAATATGTCTGACTGACATCCACATGGAAATGTCAAGAGAAGACTTACCAGTAGGAGTCTGGAGTTCAGATGAGTGGTCCAGACTGGACATATGAACTTGAATGTTAATAAATGTATAGATTGTATTTAAAACCATGAGATTGAATGAGATCTCCAAGAGGATGAAAGTAGACGGAGAAGAAATCCAAAGACAGAGCCCTGGGGCACTCCAAAATTCAAAGTGAGAAGGGGAAGAACCACAAAGGAAACTGATGAATCTTAGTAGTTAGCTCTGAGAATATGAATAGGACTTTTTTTGTTAAATCAAAAGAACTCTATTGTTTAACCATCTCTGCAGGTGATCTTTTAAGTTCACTCAGCTTTTGGTCCCCTATGCTTTGCCTGATTTTCTTCAGCTTTATTAGATCCTTGAATAACTAGCACTTCCATTTCACTTAAGAGTAAGAGGCTTTCTTTGAAAAACTTATTTCCGAGTGTTATCGGATGCTAAATTCTGAGGTAGCTCTGTAATGGCTACAATGGCAATTATAAACTGAATTTTAGAACTGAAAAAGACTTAAACTTCTAGGTAACTAGTTAAACCTCTCATTTTAAAGATAACAACTGAGGCCCAGAGAGATTAAGTAACTTGCCCGGATTACGTCGCTGGGCTCCTAGTCCATGGCAGGTGCACTACCTTCAGGGGAATCTTTCTATCTGTTCTGTATCTCCTGTGATGTGCTGTTACAACAAGGGATAGAGCATAGTGGGTAAGAGTGTAGACCCGGGAGCTAGGGAGACTCCCTGGGCCACTCAAATGCTTTGGAGAAGTTGCTTAACCTCTCTGTACTTCATCACCTGTACTGTTGCCTCAGCTGTAAAGTAGGGATAGTCATAGTAGCTACCTCCTAAGATTATTAAGTCAACATGAATAAATACACTTAGTTAGGGATGATTGAAATTCATTCATACTATTTTCCAAATCTGTAGGCTCCTAAATCTGCATCAAAGTAAGCCTTTTGGAATACTTTCGTTGACCTTAGAATCATGTGATTTTGAAGTTATTTATTAATTTATCCATAAGGAATTATTTGGAGAGTCAGAGAAGTAGCCCAGGCTCCTGTATAACTCCAGTATATGTTTGTGTTCTGAAAATGTACCTGATGAATTTTGATAAATCAATTTTAAGAGGGATTGCTGAAGTAGGGGGAATAAGTGATGAGTAGAGAGGGGGAAAAAATAAGAACTAAATGTTTCCATTTTTGCTAGGAACTCTTTGAGCACCTGATCAAATCAAGTCCGGCATATTTCTCTGTCAATCAAGCAGGCTTTCATTTCTGTGCCTCAGTTTCCCCTCCTGTTTATCTTTCTCTGCAGGGATTTCCAACAATTCTAGTTTCATAGATCTTTACTCCGCTCTCCTCCAGCCCCCCACCTTTCTTTGGGTAAATAATAGCCCCTTTGCCCTGTGTGCTCTAATTTTTTACAACTTTGCTTCTGGCCATTTGCTGGATCCTCTTTCCTCTCTCAAGCAGTATTTTTTTAATCTTGTTACTTAATCTCATGAAGCCCCTTAATCTGCTGGAGGGCATCCAGTGATTTTCTGTCTGCTCTCCCGCCACTGGGCAGTATCTTTGCCATTCTCCTTTTAGGTAAAATCCTAGGACTGTTTTGCTTCTCCTCTCTCTGAGGCTTGATTACCTAATATGGTAAGGTATGTCCTGGACAAGACTGCACTGTTGAGAGGGAACAACAGTTTGACTAAGTTTAAAGACACTGTAGGTAAGCTGTCAGAGCTCTCAGGGTTAGTTATTTATGTAGTAAGGTAATACTTTTCACAGTATACCATATAACAGCCACAATCTTGTGAAAGCAAGTCTCTTTTTTAATCAAGCAAAAGGATAAGAAAATACAGATTTTCCTCCCTTAGCCTCTTTATCTTTAGCCAGATTAAAAAAAAAAAAAAAAGACGAAGGGAACAGGGTAGTTAGTTTGTCCCCAGAATGAGAGGGTTTTGAGAAGTCTGAGAAATTTGGTTATATAAAAATGCTTATAAGGATATATTTAATAAGTGATGGCTGTTATAAACAGCCCTGTCATAGCGAGCCTCTGGGAGTTGGCAAGCATTCTCATGAAGAAAAGCGAGCTGTCCCAGATTTGTACAATTGATGACAGTGGGCAGTCCCAAGGAAAGAGATGAAGATTCAGACATGGCAGCCAACCAGCTCTGTGTGTGGGAAGCTGCCTTCTATCCAGTGTGCACTGAAGAGTCTTCTCTAATGGTTGACTCCACATAAGCCTGGAAGGATCTTTCCTTTCACTGTACATTTGCTCTTGCTTTGTGACTGTAGTTTCTTAAAATACTGCAGATACTGTGATTTTCTATATATGGGTCACACTGTGCCTTGTTCTAGCCCAAGCTGTATAAACCCAACAAAGTTTCTTTTGGCATCTTCCTTTTAAGGACTCTATTAATTTTAGGTCGTGCTGTTGCCAAGGAAATCTCAGTAATCAAAGCTCACATGTATTCCTTTGAGAGCCTGTAATTTTTGGACCCACTGTCCCATTACATCAGTGAATTCTGCTCTAGTCAGAAATCTTTTTTAAGATAGAATAAATTGACCTTCAAGGTATCTGTTTGGGCTTTGCTCAAACTTCTTATCCAAAGATATGGAAGGTTTATCAACTACTAAGGGATAGTACAGTTAACCTTTGACCTTTTACTTTTCTCCCAAATCTTTCTTCTGCCTCTGATTGCCTTCAAGGTATTAGTTTGTGTTAGTGACCCATGACCTTCTATCTCTTTGTTGGAGGGACGCTGATGAGCTTGAAACTCTGCTGGAATTTTTTTTTATTCTAAAGGTAATAGATTTCATTATAGAAAATATATGAAGTATAGAAAAGCATAAAGCAGTGGTTCTCAAAAGCGTCAGGAGCATTTCTAGAGATTATACATATTCATGCAGGTACTTTTAGGGGTCACAGTGTTGGGGGACGTTCTACATGCATTTAGTGGACAGGGGCCAGAGATACTACATGTCCTAATAGGTCCTATATAACAGTTGTCCTGCAGCTTCCTTGACTTCCACCTATCTCCCTGGACAGTCATGGATGAAAACATCCCTATTATCTGAGTCCCAAACCAAACTTGATCTTATGTATAAACTCACATTTTATGACAGAGAGAATCTAAAACTTCAACTACCATGTAAACTGAGGAAAAACTGTAGTTTTAGTTTTACTCATTCCTGACAGCAGTGCCACTTGTATAATGGCATTGTTCTATGACACATTCTACAGATGTGCATGTGACTTCTACCTTCATGGTGGTCTATGAGGCTCTAAGCCTCTGACTACTTCATTATACCTTCTAGTGTTAGTGGCCCATGAATTTATACATTGAAATACATATTTCATTATGTATTCCTTTTTTTTCTTCATAGTTGATTGTTGATTTTTAAAACAGTTTTAGCTAAGTTTTATATCTATGAGTTTTATTTCAGACTAGTAAAGATTGGAGGAGGTATTAGAAAATAATTTGTTATGAAAGAGGACTCTTTGTGCTATAAAGAATAAGAAAAGGTTGCCCAAAAATACCACTCAGAAGAAATTACTGTTTAACATTCTGGCGAACTTGCTGCTGGTATTTTCCCTAAGTTTGGTTTTTTGGGTTTTTTTTTTGTTTTTGTTTTTTTGTTGTTGTTAAACATATTCAAGATCCACTGATGGCATTTTTAAGAAAAGGATCATTTCTGAAGTGAGCATTCCTGGCACCCCATCATTACCAGGATGACAATCTCATAATGTTGTCTTCAAAGCACTTGAGTTCAACTCTTTTATCAAAATAGTCCTATGATGGCTTTGATTACAGAGAACCTCCAGGAATAATTGTTCCTCTCTCAGCTGGAGTCTAGGGGTTACCTTAGTTACGAAAGTATTCATTTCTTCTGTTGATAGCATGGCTAGAGAGCCTTAACCATGGCTTAGGCTTAGCTAATGTCAGAGTTCTAGCCCCGTGATTGAGGTAAAAAGCTTAGTGTGGGCTTTGCAGCTCTTTTTCAGCAAATGGGGTGTTTATAGATTTGCCCCAGCAGGAATGTTGCCCTCAAGGCACTAACAGATGTTGTCTGTAAAGGTCTTACTTTGGTAGGACCTAAAAGGTAGGATAGTTGGGATGAAAATGTAAAGATAAATCGTTACAAACTGCCAGTCTTAATTTTCTCTATACTATTTCAGTTTTCAATGAAACAAGTTCAAGAATCGGCAGCCATGTGGTGACATGAATTTCCTTCATAGAAAAACCATGGTTTTATATCCAAATACAATTTTTCAGGATACTTAATGTTCGTACACGTGTAACTTAACAGCTTTTGAAAATACTTGGCTTTTTTAATGCTTTAAAAATGTTTTGTTTTCTTACACTTTGAGCTCTTATACCTTAAACTATGCCAGTGTTACTGACTACTGAGAAGGAGGGACATTTTTGAAACCCATTGGCATAAGTCATGGAGACATAACAGACAGCATGGCAACTATAGTTTATAATGCTGTGTTTTCATGTTTGAAAGTTGCTAAAGAATACATCTTAAAAAGTTCTGTAGCTATGTGTGGTGATAAGGAAAAAACTTCTGTAGCTATGTATGGTGACAGATATTAACTGGACTTACTGGGGTGTTTATTTTGCAATACATACAAATATCTAATCATCATGTTGTATACCTGAAACTAATATAATGTGTGTCATTTATACCCCAGTTAAAAAAAAAAAAAAAAAGCATTGGCAAGTTAATAGCTCAAACTAAAATTACTAAGGGGCTGGGGGACTTTCAAAAGGGATATACCCAAGGGGTGCCTAGGTGGCTCAGTTGGTTAAGCGTCTGACTTCGGCTCAGGTCATGATCTCATGGTTGGTGGGTTTGAACCCCGCATCGAGCTCTATGCTGACAGCTCAGAGCCTAGAGCCTGCTTCAGATTCTGTGTCTCCCTCTCTCTGCCCCTCCCCTGCTCATGCTCGCTTGCTCTCTCTCTCTCAAAAATAAATAAACATTTAAAAAAGTGTGACATACCCAATTGCTAGGTCATGGGGCTGTCTGTGGTAACTGAATGCTTAGTTTCTCATTTCTCCAAGAGTCTAGCATAGCTAGACTGGCTCTTATGAGGGTCAACACTGCCTTTTTGAGGTCCATGGGGAGGGCAAATGTCTATGTCTGTTCTCCAGTAGTATGTGTTGGGGGAGGGACAGCGACAGCAGGGCCAGCCTAATCTAAATCTTTGCTACATAACACTCTAGGTCAGGGCTTAGTAAACATTTTATATAAAGGACCTGATTGTAAATATTATCTACTTTGTGGTCTGTATAGTCTGTTGCAACTACTCAACTCTGCTATTATAGTGGGAAAATAACCAATAGACAATATGTCAATAAATGGAATGGCTATGTTCCAATAAAACTTTATTTATAAAAGCAGATTGGTGGGCTGGATTTGGCCTACAGCCCAGGCCACAGTTTGCCAGCCTCTGCTCTTGCTTACGGATTCATAAATGTTTACTGATGTGACCATGACTGCAAATGTCAATTTGCTTTCATCCAAGCACTTTTCTGTTAATTCAGCATTCTTCCAATTGCTCTGATTCTTTAGTATTATTGACAGTTTGTGGGGTGAGGGAAATCATTCGTTTAGAGGAATACATGTTGTTTGTCCTCACTTAGAAAAGCATCAGTTTTGGTCATGCTGCAGGAAACAAGCTATAAAGACTCCTGAATGAAGGAGTAAAGGGGGGAGAGTTTCTTCTATGTCACTTTAAATGTAGTTTCTGTGTTCTGTCTTAGTTCATTACCTCTCTCTTTCTTAAACATTTTTTAATCTTTTTATAGAAGTATAGTTGACACACCATGTTACATTAGTTTCGGGTATATATAAACATGGTAATTCAACAAGTCTATATGTTATGCTGTGCTCACCACAAGTGGAGAAAGTCTGAAATGGTTGATTCTCCTAATATGTCCCTATCTGTTCTTTTCATCTGATCCTATCCCTTCTTCCCTCCCAAAGACCTGACTTTGAGTTTAGCTAAAATTACAGTTTGGGGATATATAATCACTTGACACTTGAGAAATTCTGCTTTTTAGGCTATGGCCATAAATAAGTTGCCTTTAAAGCTCACAGATTCTTGGAAGGGTACCTGTCATTCATTTTAATTGCTGGTTGTCATTTGAATTCCTTAGTCAGGAGTAGGTTATGGAGTTTATTAGGTTTTTTTGCCTTGTTAACTTTCAGTCTGCAGAACATATGTAAGAAGAATTTGGGGAGATTTACGGAGGGGTGAAAGAAATCTTCAAAGCTTTGACCTTGGGCTTACTTGAAGTGATAGCTAAGAGGAGTGGATTTTTGGAAAGAGAAGCTAAAATTCTGGTTATTGAACAACTTTAAGGAAAAAAGTGATGAGAGCTGACAGTGATATGTCATAGTAAAGACTCACATCACATATGGGAATCAATGATGGATTGGCACAATTAATTTTGTGCCAAGTAAACAAAACTAGATCCTTTCTATAGAATAAAGTTCTGCCTAATGTATGATATGTTATCTGAGGAGTCTCTCCAGTCACTTGTAACCTCTAGTTCTCTGGAATAAAACTAATGAAATATTGTTTGGGCAACTTATAATCATTTCGGGGGTCTTTAGTTAGAGCTAAGGGCAAGTTTGGATACTGCTACCCAGCAAGCTGAGCCGTTTTCAATAATAATTACCTAACAGGTAGAGCTTCTATAGTAATTTTCCTCAAACTTGTCAACAGGTATCATTGGGGTCCTTTGTTTATAACATAGATTTCCAGGCCTCTTCCCTTCAGATTCTGAATGAGGAGGGGATGTGGTGGTAGAGAGTGGAAAGCCTAGGAATCTGTATTGTAATACAAGGCTCCCAGATGATTCTTAACAGGCAGATTTGACAAAGACTGTTCCTAGAGGTATAATATTTAGGAATTGCTAATATCCCAGGTAGGTCATCTTTAAGAGTAACATTAACTATGGCACACTGAGGAGACTTAGAGCCAATGTCTACTCCTTCTTCTCCTCTAGAAATGCACATTTAACCCACAGAGAACCAAATTCTTAAAGGCCCTCTAAGACAGTCCAGTTCCTTTCAGGAAGTCTTTTGCTTACATAGCATATGTTTATTCAGTTAACAAAGTTATTGTTACCTAGTATGTGTCAAGCATTATGCATTAGGGATACAGAAATGTATAAGGTAGACAATGTTCCTGCCCCTCATAATACTCACATTTTAATGGGGCAGGAGGTATTCCTGTTAGACCTACAAGTTGAGATATCATGTAGGCAGTCGAACATAGGAATCTGGTGTTCATGGGAGATAATAGAGCTAGAAATAAAGATATTTGAGAGTCACTGCCCTAGAGATGATACTCAGGGATGGTGGACTGGGTGAGATCTCCGGAATAGAGCATAAAGAAAACAAGAGTCCATGACTACACCCTACATTATTCCAGGTCTGGCTCTAGACAAAAACAGGACTATTTCTTCCACTGGACCAGGAGAGCATATACAGATAAATTGGTGTGTCTCATATGGGGAAAATCAAGTAGTTATGATCTGACTTTCTGTCACACATACACGCACACTTTTTTTTATACCTAGAGAGCAATTAGAGCCTATTAGTGTCCAAATGAAAGATAATGAAGGTTATCTTCATTAGTTTTCTAATGATAAGTGTGGTTTGAATGGGAGGAACCTAAAAAATACGAAAACTCCGCAGGATTTGATATTTTACTGGATGTGGAGAGTGAACATAAAGAAGAATCTACGGTGGTTGAGAAAATGCATGGATTGGTAGAAACAGTATTGGCTTTGGAGCCAGAAGACCTAGTTCCAAAACTACTTCCATCTCTTATTAGCTGCAAGGTCTCGGAAAAGAAATTTAATCTCTCTGAATTGTGAAAGTGCTTCAATTGGCTGTAGAAATGAAATTGTTATCCCTATCTTGTAGACTTGATATAAGAACAGCCATAATAATGTATTTTACTTTAAATAGTGCCTGACTTTGGCAAGTGTTTATTAAACAATAGCTGCTAGTATAATACTTCACCAGTCTTTCCCCGCCGCCCCCTGCCCCCATGTCTTTGAGCTTTCATACATGTTATTCCCATTTCCTGGAATGCTCTTCCTCCTACTTTATTGCCTCTTCTCTCCCCACTCCCTTTTTTAACACCCATTCATGTTTTAGGTTAGGGCCAACCTAGAGCCTCCAAGGACCCTTCCTTTGACCCCTCTTCAGAGTAGACTAGGTTCTCCTCAGTATCTGAATTAACCTGTAATACAGTGATAATTATTACTATGTGATATTTGCCAATTAAACAAAAATCCTTAAAAGCAAGGTCTGTTTCTTGTTCATTATTTTAACTCTCCAGGATCTAGCAGAATATCTAGTATTTAGGTATGTCTTTATGAAGATTTGTAGAAGAGTCTAATTGATGACATTCATGTTTCCAGTTTTGATGACTGCACAGATAATATACTACTAATGAGATTGGGAATTCAGGAGGAAGAACATGTTTGTGATGAGGATAATGTTTTTGCTTTGGATGTACTGACTTTGAGGTACCTATAAGATATATGAAATTAAATATACTATAGGCAATTAGATACATGGACCTGAAGTATGGAGAGGTTTGGGGGCTAGGAATTAAGATTTAGAGGGGCAGCAGCCTGTTGGTAATAGTTTTAAACTATGAAAGGGAGGATATTTTCCAAGAATAACTTGTAGAGCAGTTGGTTCTCAACTTTTTTTCTTCCCCAGTGTTGTGAGGGATGCACTCAAATGAGTAACTGTGGGTCAGTATCACAGTGATTCTGAAGCAGGACAGGCAAAAGGAGCCCATTCGGAATCCCAGGGGAGACCTAGCAGAATGTTTGTGGGATGCTAAGGAGGACCACTGCTGTGAAAAAATAAGAGTTGACAGTTTAGAACAGAGCCTGGGCCACACCAGTGCTTAGGGATATGCCAAAGAGGAAAGGTGCCCCTGAAAGAGAGAGGAAATGGTCAGAGAAGAAGAAAAAGAGCCAGGAAAGAATAATGTTTGACCAAAAAAGGAAGTGAAAAGTTTCAGGGACTCTAGATGTCAGAAACTTAACTTCATATAACTCAAGCAAAAGGCTTCTGTAACTGGGAAATCTGCACATTGATCCAGGCTGGTGTCAGGCATAACTAAATGCAGGAGGCTTAAACTTGGTCATCAGAGCTCTGCCTCCTTCTCGTATAGACCACAGAGGAAGAATACCTTCTCTATCCTAGTGTCCATATATCCAGTTGACCTGGCTTTGGTCAGGTAAACTTGCCTGAACCAATTTCTGTAGCCAGAGATTTGATGGTTAGAGGGGCAGTGAAGCACAGTGGTTAAGATCCAGAACTCTGGGACCAAGTTATTTGAGTTCAAATCCCTGTTATGTGACTTACTGTACAACCTTGGGCAAACTACATACTCCTTCTGTGCCTCAGTTTCCCTTACTCTAACATGTGAGAAATAATGGTAGCTATCACAGAGGTCATTTCTTTAAATGAAATAATACAGATAAAACTTACAAAATAGTGCCTAAACACGGTAAGCGCTCAATAAATTTAGCTACTGTGGTGATTGCAATGATGATGGTAACAACAGAAGTGATGGTAGTGATAATGAGGAAGCCGTAGCAGCAGCTACCACTTTTTGTAGGGGTAGGGTTAGGAGAGAGTCAGCTACTTGGAGTGGTTCCCCACAAGATGAAAAGGATTCTGTTACCAAAAGAAGAGAAAGGAATAAAGTGCTGAAAAGATGAAGTATAGCTACCATAGTCCTCTGTAATCATATCCAGTTTGATTCTGTAATCCACATAGAATCTGAGAACTCCGAAGTACCCAGTGGATATGGCACTGAGATTTTGTTGGCTAGTGAGAACAGTTTGGTGGGCTGGATGGCACCAAAGCAGCAGTACCTTCTCTTTGTGACTATATACAATAATGATTTTGACAAGTTTCCTGGGGGTTAATAGCATCTGGTTAGTAGCCATTTGTTTTGTGGGCAAAGCTCCAAGATAGTTTGCTGTTAAAAAAAAAAAGTCTTCATAAAGCCTTGAAGGTTCAGACATATATCTATCATCATATCATTTGGCAGATTGTGATAACTTTCCGGTTCCATGCTTTACTCTGAGTTGGTCTTCCTCTTGACAATCCTTATTCTACGTTTCTGCTTCCTCTCCGTGTTGGGAACAGATGGTAGATCAACATTCTTGCCTGATCCTGCAAGCATATTTTGAAGGAATGAAAAGCAAATATTCTTCTACCCCAGAGGAGCATTTCCCATGTTATGCTAGCAATTATGAAAGGAGTTAGTTATTGGATTAGCTAGTGAGATGTGATTGTCAGTCATCGTCAGGTTCTCATTACTGGTAATGTTGTCCAGACCTACCATGTTTTCTCTGTGTTTCTCCCTTCTTTTGTGTTTCACCTACTTCTTTACGGAGCACCTTCAGAGAGAAAGCCTAATTCAAGTTTGATAAAGTTCTGCTAAGCCACCTCAAGATGATCTTAGCTAAAGAAGTTCAGTAGAGTGCATTGTAGGTTCTGGATTAATCTAGAATGACTTCCTAAAAGAAAAATTCCAGAATAATATGGGAACATTTTCCTCCCAGCTTTCCCCCTCCTCAGTTATATTATTACCCCAGAAAAATATCACAAATAAAACAAAGTTATATAACAGGTAAGTATTAGGGAAAAGTCACGAACTGAGAGTTCTATCTTCCAACTCTACCATTAATAAAAGGACATTGCAGTGTAGTAACAAATAAGTTATGAATAAGCTGTTCCCAGCTGTGGATTTAGGTTGGTTCCTTAAAAAAAGTTCTTCTAGAATTTACTTCCTAAAAATGTTTTTTTACTGTAAACTACCACTGAGCTTTAAGGAATAAATTTGATTTTGATAGCAGTGATTATTAGAAAACTATTTCAAAATGGACAACTGGTTAACATCGATAAGGGGAAGTATATAACCTCACTAGTATTCAAAACTATGTTAGTATTATAATGAAGTAGTGTTTTGATTTTTTTTTAACCAGTCAACATAGGCAAAGATTTTGAAAAGATAATGCTCAATTTAGGTGAGACTATAGTAAAAATGCGCCTCCTCATATTTTACTGTTGGGAATGCAAGTTAATCAAGTTAATACTTCCTTTTCAGAAAGCAAATTGTCAAACTATGAAAAGCCCCAAACTGATACAGAATTTCCACTTATGGAAATCTTTCACTGAGAAACCGTCCTAAATATAAAAAGGGTCAGGGGAAGCTTTACATATAGAGATTTTTGTCACAGGAGATATTATATGTATGGATAAACATTTATTCATTCAGTAAATACTTGGGTACCTATTATATGGAAAGCTGTTTGCTAGGTACTATTGAGCAAAACAGATTAGCTATTTGTAATAGTGGAAAAATTGGAAACAACCTAAATGTCCAGTATTCTGGCAGCAGTTAAGTAAACTATGATTCATCCGTGCAATGGAATACTATGAATCATAGTTTGCTTTACTGTTCCCTGACTACTAGCCATTTTGGAGCGTTTCTTTGGAACAGATTAGAGTATGAGGCAGCCATTTAAAAATGAGTTACAAAGATAGTGTACTAATTTGGATAAATGCTCATGATAAAAGATGACTGAATGAACTAGATCCACAATCATGTATGTAATAGCAGTACAGCTATGGAGGTATAGAAGATACCCAGACCCAGGTAAAGAGACCAGGGGGAAAGTCACCAGAATTAACAGTGATTGTGTTTCTAAGGTGAGACTAAATATGACTGGCTTTTTTCTACTTTTTTTTCACTTTCTTTAATGCTCCCCTGTTGCTTGTTTTTTTTTTGTTTTTGTTTTTGTTTTTGTTTTTACTTAAATGCTTTTGGCCACACAAACTTCCAGAAAGTGAAGGCTTGCCTGAAAGTGAAGACTGCTCGAACCAAGTGGGAATTTTGCCAGAGCATTTTTTCCCTTTCTGGTGATGGGTTGCGTGTTTCTGATGGAGTGGAAGTGTTGGATAGTGGAGTTGAGAAATCTGCTGGGCACCCACGCCACCCCAATATCGTCCACACATACAGCACCGTAGATGCAGTGTGCTGTGCCTCACATGTAGCAGTGTGGATGGTAAGGTGCCTTTCAATGAGTGTGTTTTGGTTTTGTTTTTAGAAAATGTCTTTGGAAGGCTATCTGAAGACTGCTTGGGGTTGGGGCTGGTTATATGCTAGTTCTCCATCCTTCACACACCCAAGTCGGAATCTTATTTTAGTGTTATGTGGCGAAATTAAATAATTTATGTAAATTCACACTGGGACCATAGTCAAAGCACTGAGAAGCTCTGAGATTGATTACTGCGTTTTCCTTGCCACCTTAACCCAATTTTTACATTCTTAATCCACTCTTCTTCTTTTCAGTAGCCCTCCAACTTTACTCTTTCCTTCCTCATTCTCTTCCCTGCATTTCTATGCACATCAAATTTCTAGCTGTGCAGACTTTACACTTTTCAGGGTCAGACCTCTCACATTCTATGACTTTGTTCATGCTGCTTACTTTTGCCCCTCTCTGCACTTTGATGTGATCAGAATGAGATTTATTTTCATTATCTTCTTAACTATCAGTGACAGACTTGTTTGCAGAAAAGACATGTTTTCTTTTGCTGTGTCTGAGACTATGCGTAGGGGTTTTGTTTTGGTCTGGGTTGGTTGCTTTTCTCTATTTAAAACTTAGATTGTGTCTACACCCACACAGAAACTTCATCCAGTCACTAGGCACCACTAGGCTGTTCCTTTGCAGAGTGGTGATCAGACAATGCCATGTATCTGCTGATTGTGAGTTTCCATTCTTGAAGACTGATCTCAGGAATGCATGCTTTTCTTCCTGTACCTGGCAGGTTATTTACTTAGCAAACTGAAGAATGGAGGACTCAGCATCCTGACAAAGTACCAAACTGTTGAGATCACAGAAAATTATTTCTGGAAGGTACTTTAGAAGCTATTCGAGCCCAACTCTCTTATTTTACAGATAAAATACCTGGGGCCCCAAAAGGGATCATGACTTAACCTATGCTGTACAATAGCATAGTGGCAGAGAATGAGCTAGAACAGTTCTGAATTCCCAGACCAGCATTCTTTCCACTGTGCTGATGGCTGTCTTCCAGGTGCAGGAGTGCAGGTGGTGCTTATTACAGGACTCTGCTGGCTGCAGTGCTGGGCCTAGTGCTGTGGAAAGCACCCTCTTCTTTTGCTCAGTCTGATTCCATTTATGGAAAACGGTGGTAGAGTTTACACACAAGGTCTATAATAAAGTCTGCTACTGCCCCAAGTTTCTTACCTTTTTAAAGTCAACTTCCCTCCATTTCTGATTTTTCAGTATATCTGTTATTTATTTCAATCTAAACCACTTCCAAATAATCAGAATATTCCTCCACTACAGCTGATGTTGATTTTGAACCTTGGATGTATTTGCTAATGATTACAGACTGGTGGGGTTATGAGAATTGAACTGCTATTATCTAAAAAGTAAAAGCTACTCTAGGACTCAGGATGGCAAAGAAAGGATACTGAATCCTGTCCCTCTCATTACAAAATTAAGAAGTAATGGGCAGAGAAGATAACAAAAGTCCATAAAGAATGGGGCACTTCTCAGCAACTCTCTGGAAGTGATCGAGCTGATGCTGGAAAACCATGGGTTCGTTGAGGGAACCTGGAGAGAAAAAAGGACAAAGGAGCCCAGAGAAAACTTGACATTTAAGAGATGGGAAACAGAAGCAAGTGCTACTCTCCAAGAATAAATCACCATCATGTGGCCATATTACTGGATAACACCAGTCCTGACTGGTTAATAGCTTATTAACACAGAGGTGTTCATCTGTTCCATGTTGAGATAGTGATATTTTTTGTTCTGGGGAATTGGAAATGACATGAAGGCTTTGATTGTGACTACCTGTACGTGTACAATTAGAATTTGGGGGTGCCCCTGTTTTATCATGTGGAATGAGAAGCCGACAAGAATCTGCAAGGAAAAGACTGAAGTCAACACTCTGGGAAGAGTAAAGATGAAAACCACAGGGGCAGGAGTAGGCTGCTAACTCCCAGTTTCAGCTTGTTTCTTCTTTTTTTTTTTTTTAATTTTTTAAAAATTTAAATCCAAGTTAGTTAACATATAGTATAATGACTTCAGGAGTGGAATTTAGTGATTCATCGCTTGCATATAACACCCAGTGCTCATCCCAGCAGTTGCCTTCCTTAATTCCCGTCACCCATTTGGTCCTTCCCCCAACCTCCTCCCCTCCAGCAACCCTTGGTTTATTCTCTGTATTTGGGAGTCTCTATGGTTTGCCTCCCTCTGTTTTTATCTTATTTTTCCTTCCCTTCCCCTATGTTCATCTGTTTTGGCTCTTAGATTACACATATGAGTGAAATCATATGATCTTTGTCTTTCTCTGACTTATTTTGCTTTCAGCCGCTTTCTAAAGTTTGTGATCTAGGATACATCCCTTCCTTTCCAACAAAATTCCTATTTTGTAGGGATGGAAGAGCCAAGGAGAAATTTTGAAAAACCCAGACTCTTTGTAGTCCTAATACATTTTCTATGATAATAGCTGTGTCTGGCCCAGTACTATTAAAATGTAAATTTGAGTTTTACCAAAAGGGCCAACAGACATGGATACAGAATCAAAATAACAGTCCTTAAGATTTAGAGAAGAAACCCCCATACCTGGGTTGTCATCAAGATAAGTGTCAATAGTCAAAGCAATTTGCTTAATCAAAGTCTCAATCAACAGTTTATTCAGAGTATAGATGACAACTCCACAAAAACCTGCATGATCAAAAAATATTGCTCACATTGAAAGTTATCCACACTTTTTTATTTCATTTTTGTCTGCAGTGAGGGTTACTAGATTTGGCAAGTAAAAGCACAGGACACTCAGTTAAATTTGAATGTCAAATTACAAATACTATTTTAATGTATGTCCCATGCAATACTCGAAACACAAATTTATACCAGAAACATTTCTCCTTTATTGTAAAATTCAGATTTAACTGGGCATCCTGTAGTTAATCTGCCAGTCCTCAGTACGGTAAATAATATTCCATTGCAGACATAGGAGAAAAAATTTTATTTCCCCAATCCACATTTTAAGTGGTACATCTTATCCCCAGGCAGTGAAATTGGCCAAGATGCAAAGTGGAAACTCTATCAAAATGTTTCTCAGTGAATTGTATAGATGTGTCAACTGTTTCTTTTTGAGACTCACTCAATTCCATTTTGTAGGGAGAGTTGGGAAAATGAAAGGACATTATACATTTTAAATATTATTAAAATTTTCTTTTTTTAATTTCTGGTATTAATAACAATATAAAAACCATAATTTTTAAAAGTAGACTCATTTTCTTCAGCAGCGTAAGATTGTAAAGGAAGAACAGAGACAAGAAGGGAAGACAATAGGGGTGCGTGGCTGGCTCTGTTGGTTAAACGTCCAAGTCATGACCTCATGGTTTGTGATTTCTAACCCTGCATGGGGCTTTCTGCTGTCAGCGTAGAGCCCACTTCAGATCCTCTGTCCCCCGCCTCTCTGCCCCTTCCCTGCACATGTTCCCTCTCAAAAATAAATAACCATTTTTAAAGGGAAAAAGTAAAAAAATAAATTGATTTTGTAAAGAAAAACAAAAGAAGTAATGGATAAATATGTTTTAAAGATTTTTAAAAATACACAATAATACTTGAGAAAGAAAGTCTCTTTGGGCCAATAATGGAGAGAAAAGTCAATATGGTAAGGGAGCTATAAATGGATATAGGCAATTGGGTCAGGGTTTTTTGCAAGGATTCTGTCTACTCAGAGCATGAATCCAGGAACCAAGAATCCACTATGCTATCTGCAAATGCTGGCTGGGTTAGTTCAGCTCATCCCAGGAGCGTCACAGAAATAACACTGCTTGTGCCCGACCAGAAATAAGGAAGGGCAGCTAGGGGCAGTAAGCAAGCACAACATAGAACCCAGAGCCGTCAACTTAAGATCTGGTTCAAGGCCAGCATCTTATCAGGCCTAAGCTGAGGCAACTTGAAACTGCTCTATAGAGACAGGTACTCATATTTTAAAACTATCATAAAAATGGAGTACTCAAAGCATTACAAAGAATTCAGAAAATTTAGGACCACGAAAAACAGAATTTATACCTGAGAAAAAAAGATAATAGACCAATCTAAAGAGGGTTTTAAAAGGTGCCTGGGTGGCTCAGTCAGTTAAGCATCCAACTTTTGGTTTCCGCTCATGATCTCACAGTTTCTGGGATCAAACCCACAGGATTCTCTCCCTCACCCCATCCTGTGTCGCTCCCCCACTTGCACAAGCACGTGCTCGCTCGCTCTCAAAATAAATAAATAAACTTTAAAAATAAAATAAGTTAAAATTCTAAACATACAAAAGAAGTTAGATCCCATAAAACAAGAATAACAGGTAATGAAACAAGAACAGAAAGGTGTGAAAAAGAACCACATAGAAGTTTTGGATATGAAAAATGTAATATTGAAATGAAAAAAAAATACGGTATTGAAGTAACAGAAGAGATAGACTGTGCAGCATACTGTTACAGCTTAGAGAAAAATTAGTAAACTAGAAAATAAGATGGGGAAAATCTTTCAGAATGCAGTGTAGAGATGGAGGTAGGAAACATGAAAGAGAATTAAGATGGGGAAGATAGCTTGGAGCACACATCTGCCAGGAGGCACAAAGGAGCAGAGAGAGAGAATGAAAAAGAGGCAATAATAATAATAATAATAATAATAATGACAAGTGCAGTTGAGTATTAATCCATGAAGGTAGGAGTCCTCAGAATAGAAAAACCTCACCTGTAAAGCATGATAAATAAACCAATAACTAATAATAATTTCCATAATGAAATTGTAGGATATTAATGATGTAGAGAAAAATTTTAAATGCTAAGAAAAGATACAGATAATGTATCTACAGAATGGTAGTCAGATTGGCATTAGGCTCTGGCAACAGCAGGTACCAGAAAACAGTATCTTCAAAGTGCTCTGGAAAAACAATTATGAAGCTACAGTTCTATGCAGTGATTTCTATATACAAGAGCAAAATAAAGGCATTTGCAGATACACAGGGCTAACTTCTCAACCCCTAAACTCGCTAATGAAAGAACCAAAGGATGTTCTTTAGAAAAAAAAACAAAATACATGGAGAAAGCAGAGGGATACTAGAAACAGAAAGTATTAAAATAGGGTGATAAAGCTAATTTTTTTCTTTTACGTGTAAAAAAGATATATCTAAAATTCTAGCAACTAACAATGTGTTAAAGATCTAAAGGTATGCTAAGGCCCTTGTTTTGAGTAGAGATGAATCTGATTAACTTTATAGACAAAGAAAAAATATATTTAAATTAAAAATATATTTAAATTTAATAAATGTATATTATTAAGTTAATAAATTTAAATATATTAAATGTAGGAATAACCACTAAAGTAATAGAAATATAGAAATAGAAGATACAACTCCTAAATCAGTAGCGGAAATACAGGTAATTAAAAAAATTTTTTTTCAGGGCCCCTGGGTGGCTTAGTCGGTTAAGCGTCCAGCTTCGGCTCAGGTCATGATCTTGTGGTTCATGGGTTTGGTCCCTGTGTCGGGCTCTGTGCTAACAGCTAGCTCAGAACCTGGAGCCTGTTTTTGGATTCTGTATCTCCCTCTCTCTCTGACCCTCCCTTGCTGACGCTATCTCTCTCTGTCTCTCAAAAATAAATAAAAAACATAAAAATTTAAAAAATAAAAAAAATTTTTCCGGTGTATTTAATTACTTATTTAAGTAATCTCTACACCCAACATGGGGCTTGAACTCATGACCCTGAGATTAAGAGTCGCATGCTTTTCCAACTATGCCAGCCAGGCACCCCTGGAAAAAAAATAGGTAATTTTTAAATTTTATTTACTCAATTCAATAGAAGGCAGGAAAGGAGATAAAAAGAAGCAAAGGGAAAACAGAGTAAATAGGAAATATAAAACAATATGTCAGTAATCATAATGAATATAAATTCATCTATAAAGCTAGAGAGACGCAGATTATTCTTACTGTATGCTGTCTTCAAAATGACACTGAAGAGGGTAAAAACATATGGGGGAAATTGCATGCAAATACCCAGCAAAAGACTGAAAGGGCAACATTAATTTCCATCAAAAGATAATTTCAAGCAAAAACCATCAAATTATAGGAAGGAGGATATTTCTTGTAAACAAAGGAACAATCCACAGAGAAGGTATAAAATAATGGACTGTAGACACTGAAAATATAGGTTCAAAATTTATAAAACAAAAGCTGACAGAATAGCACGGAAATGGTGTATCGACATTCAGAGTTGCAGATTTTAACATACGTCTCTCAGGCAAAACTACATAAGGACATAAAGGATTTGAAGAACATAATTAACCAGCTTGATCCAATGGGTATAAAGTACACATGGAATGTGTATACCATGGGGATCACATTAAATTTAAAATCAATATTCGCTTATTTATTCGTCAGCTATTTATCGAGTGCCTGATATTTGCCATACATTGCTCTAGGCACTTGGAATACATTGGTCAACAAGACAGACAAAAGTCCTGGCCTCATGAAGCTTAACATTCTAGCAGGGAGTAGGAGGAGGGGCAGGCAGTGAATAATAAACATAATAAAGTATATAACAAATTAAGACACTGGCAATTTGAAATAAAAAGAGTTAGATAAGGAGGATTGGTGGAAAGAGGCCTGGTTGTAGTATCAAGTAGGTTGTCTGAGTAAACCTTGTTGACAGACTGAGATTTGAACAAAGATTTAAAGAAGCTGAAGGAGTCATGAAGATATCTGGAGGCAGAGTGTTCCAGGCAGGAAGCAGCTAGAGCAAAGGCCGTAGGGTGGGAAAATACTGGCCCATATAAGAAATTATAGAGGAGAATAGTAAGAAAGAGAATCAGATCATGTGGCTATAGGGTATTGTAAGCCTTTGTCTTTTACTCTGAGTAAAATGAAGAACCATGGCAGGATTTTGAGTAGAGGAGTGACATGACCTGACTTAAAAGAAACAGAACAGATAAACATGAAGGGAAGGAACAATAAGATAAAAACAGAGGTTGTGGGGCACCTGGGTAGCTCAGGCGGTTAAGCATTCGACTTCAGCTCAGTTCATGAACTCATGGTTCGTGGGTTTGAGCCCCGCGTCAGACACCATGCTGGCAGTGCAGAGCCTGCTTGGGATTTTCTTTCCTTCTCTCTCTCTCTCTCTCTCTCTCTCTCTGCCCCTCCTTCACTTGTGTGCACTCGCGTGCGCATGCTCTCTCTCTGTCTCCCTCCCAAAATAAATTTTTTAAATGTTATAATAAAAAAACAGAGAGGGAGGCAAACCATAAGAAACTCTCAAATACAGAGAACAAACTGAGGATTGCTAGAGGAGAGGTGGGGGGATGGGCTGAATAGGTGATGAGCATTAAGGAGGGCACTTGTTGGGATGATATTGGGTGTTATAGGTAAGTGATGAATCACTAAATTTATAGAATTTATATATGTATACACGCACACATATAAGTATATAAATATATATACATCTATGTGTGTATGTATGTATGTATATATATATAATTACTGTAACCGCTGCATTGAGATTAGACTTGAGACAAAAGTATGAGCTAGGGGACTATTAAAGTAATCCAGGCAAGAGATAATGGGAGCTTGGATCATGCGGCAGTGGTGAAGGTGCTGAGAGTTGATAAGATTCTGGATATGTGCGATGTGAGGGAAAGAGTAGTCTTGGATGACTCAAGTCTCTTGGTCTGAGCAATTGGAAAGATACAGTTGCTATCCATTGACATGGGGCAGATCTGCAGATGACGAAAGTTGGGGAGGAAATCAGGAATCCAGTTTTACGTGTGTGAAGTTTAAGATATCTATTAGATATCCAACTGGAAAAAATGTGCAGATCCTTTGAATCTTTGGAGCATTTAGATGATATTTAAAGCCATGAGACTATGTGACATGCTGGAAAAACAATAGAGAAGGAGAAGAGGACGAAGGACTATAACAATAAAGATATTTGCCTAGTTAAAATGCATTAAAGACCTAAATGTGAGATCGGAAACAATAAAAGTCCTAGAAGAGATCACAGGCAGTAATTTCTCTGACATTGGCCATAAGAGCGTTTCCCTAGCTATGTCTCCTAAGGCAGGGGAAACAAGGTAAAAATAAACTATTGGAACTACGTAAAAATAAAAAGCTTTTTACACAGCAAAGGAAACCATCAAACCAAACAAAAAGACAACCCACTGACTGGCAGAAGATCTTTGCAAATGATATATCCAATAAGGGCTTAATATCCAAAATATATAAAGAACTTACACAACTCAACACCAAAAGAAACAAAATCAGATTTAAAAATGGGCAGAGGAGGGGCGCCTGAGTGGCTCATTTGGATAAGCATCTGACTCTAGATTTTGGCTCAGGTCATGATCTCACAGTTTGTAGGTTCAAGCCCCACATTGGGCTCCACATTGACAGCATGGAGCCTGCTTGGTATTCTCTTTCTCCCTCTCTTTGCCCCTGCTTGCTCTCTTTCTGTCTCTCAAAAAGAAATAAAATAAACTTTAAAAAATTATTAAAAAAAAAAAAACGGGGGCACCTGGGTGGCTCAGTTGGTTGAGAGTCTGACTTCGGCTTAGGTCATGATCTCGCAGTTTGCATGTTCGAGCTCCACATCGGGCTCGCTGCTGTCAGTGCAGAGCCTGCTTTGGATCCTCTGTCCCCTCTCCCTGCCCTGCTTGCTCTCTCTCTGTCTCTCAAAAAATAAACATTAAAAAAAGTTAAAAAAGAAAAAATTGGCAGAGGACTTGAATAGACATTTTTCCAAAGAAGACATACAGATGGCCAACAGACACAGGAAAAGATGTTCAGCATTACTAATCATCAAGAAAATGCAAATCAAAACCACAATAAGATACTACCTTATACCTGTTAGAATAGCTGAAATCAAAACACCCGAAATAACAAGTGTTGGCAAGGATATAGAGAAAAAGGAACCCTCGTACACTTTTGATGGGAATGTCAGTTGATATAGCCACTGTGGAAAACAGTATGGAAGTTCTTCAAAAAATTAAAAATAGAAATATCATATGATTCAATAATTCTCCTATTGGGGTATTTACCCAAAGAAAACAAAAACATTAATTTGACAAGATGTATGCACCGCTATGTTCATTGCAGCATTATTTACAATAGCCAAGGAAAGTATGGAAGCAGCCCAAATGTCCAACAATAGATAAACAGGTAAGGAAGATGTGGGGGGGGGGGTGTCTGTATATGTATATACATAATGGAATATTATACAGCCATAAGAAAGATGAGATTGCACCATTTCAGACAACACCGATGGACCTAGAGAGTATTATGCTAAGTGAAATAAGACTGAGAAGAAAGACAAATACCATACGATTTCACTCATAAGTGGAATCTAAAAAATAAAAACCAACAACGAATAAAAAAAACAAAAACCAGATTTGTAAATGCTAAGAACAAACTGATGGTTGCCAGAGTAGGAACAGTTGGAAGATACACGCTTCCAGTTATGGAAGGAATATATCATGGGAATAAAAGGCACAACATAAGGAATATAGTCAATGATATTGTAATAGTGATGTATCAGGATGGATGGTAGCTACAGTTGTGGTGAACATAGCATAATGTATAAACCTAACAAATCGTTATGTTGTATGCATGAAACTTGTAACATTGTGTATCAGCTGTACTCAAAAAAATTTAAAAATTAACAACAAAAAATTTTAATTATACCTAGGTGGTACAAGTTTCAATGATTAGAACATCAGACTTTGTAATCATCCTTCTGAGTAGTTAAAAACAGATACACTTTGCTCTTGGAGTTTTGATTCCAGTTTTAATGATAGGTGTTATATTCTGCTACTCAGTCTGTATTAGGACTAGGTATGTATTTGTAAGATCACTAAGTCACCATTAGTGGGTGGTATGGAAGAGGTATTTTATTTTTTGTTTTGTTTATTTAAATATGTGCTGATTAAACATATAGAGACTGGCTGTGAACTTAACTCCAATAACACATTATTAGCACCACCCAAATTAACTAGCCAGATAGTAACATTATATGCAGGATCTTGCAAACTGATTAGAACAGTGCCCGGGGCACCCAGATGTTGGCTCTTATATGCCCTTTGTGCTCAAACAAAACCAGATGTGTGTAGTTCTATGTATGCCAGTCAGTCAGTCATCATGGAGCTTAGTTCTTTCCCGAATTGCATACTAAGCAGCAGACTCTAGGAACCTAATTAATTTGATCCCCACATTGGTCGTGTTTGCCACAAACCTTGCCATGCCTCATGAGCCTCACAAGTTGTGTTTCTTAGAGAAATGCATATGTAGCTCTTACACTCGGTAACAGTGTTTGCCTCGGCATAATTGTATTTGTGTGTAATTGCATTGGCATTGCAACGTGGGAATGACAGGGTTGACAGGACCATTAACTTGCGTACCCTGGGAATTGTTTCCCCCTCCCCCCATGGCTGACTGAAGGAGCCATATTTCTGAATTATATTATACTGTGGGAGTTTGAAATGGATTTCTTATTAAATAGTACATAGACTGTTCTTTACCTGCCACAGGCAAAAATTATCTGGACAAAAAATAGTACTGTCCCTATGATGTATTTTATCTTTCAACTTTTTCTCTGTAATGAATGGCTTTTTTTTTTTTTTAATCTCTTGTATCTTAGGCACAGGGAGAAACTCTTATGTCATCTTCAGAGTTATAGCTGTACTCTTTAGCCTGAACCAAAGCTTAAACTTCCTCTGGTAGAACCCTGGTGAAGGGGCAAACTTATATCCAGAGGAAATGAGAAAGGCAGAAAAAGGAAAAATTTAGATATTGAAAGGATTCAGTTGGCACAGAAGAAAATAATTTGAGCAAAAGAGAAATGAGAGCATTAAAAACTAGACCTAGCAGTGCAATGACATCTTCCATTTTCAACTATTTTGAAGTATTTTTAACCGAGAGTATGGACATAAAGCATATAAAGATGGCACATAGACAACCCCTAAAGCATATGGACAAACATTTACACTGTACATGTCAGCAGCATTTGCAAAGCAGAAAGTGTGTATGCCAGTTCATCGTAGACTAGCAATGTTTGTTTCTGTACTTATCTGGGACTTGTACTATTATTATAAGAAAATTAAATGTTGTGGCATCTGGGTTGCTCAGTTGGTTGAGCATCCAACTCCTGGTTTTGGCTCAGGTCATGATCTCACAGGTTGGTGAGTTCAGGCCCTGCGTCAGGCTCCAGGCTGACAGCACAGAGCCTGCTTGGGATTCTCTCTACCTCCCTCTCTGCCCCTCCTCTGCTCATGCATGCTCTGTCTCTCTCTGTCTCTCTCTCTCTCTTTCTCTCACCTCCTCTCTCCCTCTCTCTCAAAATAAACTTTTTAAAAAATAAGAAAAGTGTTGAGTTTGTAACTACATTTTTAATGCTAAGGAAGGAGTGTTCTCAGTAAACGTAGATGAATGGAGCAGACTTTATTTCTGAACCAACTATAAATTCACAATTAGGAAAAGTAATTGAAGAATCACAACTTCTACACGAACCATACATAGATTGCTTTTCTTAGTACAGTAATCGCCTTCTTCCTTAAAACTCTGCCAGCTATAAGTAATGGGAAATATTGTTCCCTTTCTTACCACCTGATGGAGCATTCAGACAAATTTATAGGCTTTAAAGAAAATTATCAAAATATTTTAAAAAAATCAGGTTGATGATAGTTCAAAAACTTGAACTTAAAGTAGACTTTCTGAACCTTAGTGTTTATAATTTATTTTCATAGGCTTCTACTACTCACACCTTATGATGGTTCTCTGATTTTATACCTTTAAGCTATAGGTTTCACTGTCGAGAAGCTCACTGTTCCTAAATACTGAGCCTACATTTTAGGCATGCCACCAGATGGTATGTGTCTTGTCTGACACACAGATTATAAGCACAACATAAATATCAAACATATCTTTATGCACTAAACAAATTTATTATTTTAAAGGATACTCTAAAATATAATTAAGTATTTTGTGGTATTATAAAAATGTGGTAGTATTCACCATCTTTCTCCTTGACTTTTTAAAGCAACCTTATTGAGATAAACTTTTTTAAACAACTCTTTACTGAACATTTATAGTTTTAATAATAAGCTCTAACAAAAGTTTTAGATAAGTCATACTTTTATAAGCTACTTATTCAGTGTTTAACCAGCCATATAACCTAGAGAGCACCCTCTGGGCTACTTTTAAGTGAATCAAAAATGTAATTTGGTCTGTTAGTGCTTTTGATCAGTTTGCAGCATTTTTTTCTCATCAGAGCCCTGTGAGCATTTTAGCAGAGTAGTTACTTCCGTCATCCTGTGGCTGCGTCTGGAGCGTACGTAGGACATTCAGTGTCCCTGATCTTGGCTTGCTAAATGCTGATAGCACTCTCCAGTCTTAGAACCACTGTCCCTACATTATTTGCAAATACCCCTGAGGAAGTATTGCCCCTCCTCCCACCTTCACCCTTGAAAACCTCTGCTCAGGGGCACCTGGGTGGCTCAATCAGTTAAGTATCCAACTCTTGATTTTTGGCTCAGGTCATGATCTCACGGTTCTGGTTCGTGGGATCGAGCCCTGCTTCAGGCTCACACTGACAGGGTGGAGCCTACTTGCGATTTCCTCTCTCTCCTCTCTCTCTGCCTCTCCTCTGCTTGCGCAGTCATGGGCACATGCCCTCTCTCCCTCAAAATAAATAAATAAACTTAAAAAAAAAAAAAAAGGAAAGAAAATCTCTGCTCAGCTTTTGAGTTGCCCCCTCTAACTTTATTACTGCTGTTTGTATCTGGTGAGGACTAGAAAGAATGAGTGGAAGAAAAGCTGTGTAAGTTATTCACATAAAAAAGAGGTAGCCTATTACCTCTGTTCACCTTTTTTTCTTTTTTTGGCTGTTGCTCAGTTTAAATTTGATTGCAAAACACTAAACCTATAAACCAATTCTGGGACAGGTTCTTAAAGGACCTGTATAATCCCTTACCCTTATGTGAGTTTCTGAGATTTAAACTTTCATAACACTGGGATATTATTTAAGTATGTAAGAGCAAGATGGGGAACGTTTTGTAGATTAATAAAAATTAGGGAACTCCATGTTTGGCAACTTGTACGTCTTATCTTACTTTGCCTCTTGTATTACTGCTTTGTACCTAAAAACGGCACTATCTCCTTCCCTCACCCCCAGCAGCCCACCAGAGTGTAAACACGCCTTTTAGAGAATGTGTTTTGTTGGTCTGATTTTTTAGCTTTTATTGCTTTTTCATAAAGAACACATGTCAAAAGCCCTTTATTAAATGGAAAGAATTGCATGGCTTCTTTCTGCTCTTTATTTCCTTATATCAGAATAAGCCTGACGCTTTACTCTAGAATGATTCATTTCAAAGGAGAAGTTGAGGATAAGAAACTCATTTTGTGGTAAAATCCCTAGTATGTCTGCCTCACTCAGGAGCATCTACACAGGAGAAATCATTAAACACGAGTTAACATCATTGATCTTCCCCATCCCCAAAGAAGGAGGAAGATTTTCATAGCACATAAATTAAAAATGAGGGTTAAGATGGAAATGGAAGGACATAGGAGTCAAGTGACAAAGAACTTCCTGTTCTCTTCAGAACTTCTCATACACACCCTTTATCCCCCAAATAATGCTTGTGGCTCCTCTAGGTGCCCAGTAATAAAAACAACAATATAAATACCTGGAATGGTAAATGCAGCTCTTACTCCCTCTGACTGTTCCTCTGACTTGGCTGTGAACTGTTTGATGTCTCCCTTAAAAGCAGCTTATTTGTTTAGTATGAAATTAGAAATTATGTAAGAACATATGGAAGAGTAGGGCTTGATTGGGTTTTTTTCTTTTTTTTTTTTAATTAAAGTAGAGTTGGCATACAATGTTATATTGGTTTCAAGTATACGGCACCGTGATTTGACAATTCTGTACATTATGTTACGCTCACCACAGTTAAGCGTAGTCCCCATCGATCACCACACAAAGTTAATACAGTATTATTGACTGTATTCCCTGAACTGTACTTTTCATCTCTGTGACTTATAACTGGAAGTTTGTACCTCTTAATCCCCTTCACCTGTTTTGCCTATCCCTCTGCCACCCTCTCTTCTGGTACCCACCAGTTTGTTCTCTGTATTTATGAACCTGTTTCTGTTTTATTTGTTCATTTTTGTTCTTGTTTTGTTTTGTTTTATTTTATTTTATTTTATTTTATTTTATATTATTTTGTTTATTTTTGAGAGAGAGTGCTAGCAGGGGAGGAGCACAGAAAGAGGGAGGCAGAGAATCTGAAACAGGTCCCATGCTATCAGCTCAAAGCCTGATGTGGGGCTTAAATTCACAAACTGTGAGATCATGACCTGAGCTGAAGTCGGATGCTCAACCGACTAAGACACCCAGGTGCCCTGTTTTGTTTTTTAGATTCCACATATAGGTGAAATCATACTGTATTTGTCTTCCTCTGACTTATTTCACTTAGCATAATACCCTCTAGGTCTGTCCCTGTTACCATGAATGACAACAGTTGATTCTTCTTTATGGCAGAGTAATAGTCCATTGTGTATACATAGCCCACTTCTTTATGCATTCATCTCTCAATGGACACTTAGGTTGATTCCATATCTTGGCTATTGTAAGTAATGCTGCAATAAACATAGGGGTGCATATATCTTTCTAAAATAGTGTTTTCAGGGGCGCCTGAGTGGCTCAGCCAGTTGAGCATCTGACTTTGGCTCAGGTCATGATCTCGCAGTTCAAGGGTTCGAGCCCCACATCGGGGCTCTGTGCTCATAGCTCAGAGCCTGGAGCCTGCTTCGGACTCCCTCTCTCTCTGCCCTTCCCCCACTCTCTCTCTCTCTCTCTCTCTCTCTCTCTCTCTCTCAAAAATAAATAAACATTAAAAAACAATTAAAAAAATAAAATAAAATAGTGTTTTCATTTTCTTTCCATGACTTATATTAATGGAATTACTGGATCATAGGGTATTTTTGTTTTTAAGTTTTTGAAGAACCTCCATACTGTTCTCCATATTGGCTGTACCAATTTACATTCCCACCAACAGTGCATAAGGGTTCCCTTTTCTTCATATTCTCGTCAACACTTGTTATTTCTTGTCTTTTTTATAACAGCCATTCTGACTGGTGTGAGATGATTGTAGTGTTGTTAATTTCAGCAGTATGGAGCCCTCAGTTTGCAGTTATATAAATCTTGAGATACCCTGTAATCTCTTTGAAGACAGTAATCATGTCTTAAAGAAAGAATTTTATATAACCCTAACAGTGTGTCGCATGGAGTAAGAACTTAATAGGGCTAGATGGATTGATGTGAGAAAAGTGTCAATTGATGATTAAAAATAAAAATATTTTCTTTAGCACTTACATTCATAAATGGGACTGAAAATGATTGCTCTGTTTCAAACTCTTAATTCCAAAAGGAGGCACAGGGATCTTAAACTATTTATAGTTCTTAATTGTTAATATTGGACTCATTACTTTCTTTCCTAAATCTGAACTAAAATACTGTATATTGTGACTACTCAGAAGTTTATAAACTAAGCTACCAAAAATTTTGATTTGCAGGAAGCAGCATAAGAATTTTTGAAAGGCTAGGTAATGTCTGCCAATTTAACAATCTCCTTTAGGTTTTAAAGACCTTGTGGTTTGGAAGCCATGCTTACCTTCCAAGAAGAACTTTCCTATACTTTTGCTGTATTCTGATGAAATGGGTGTTGGTAAAGAATTCTTTTGGCACTATGCCAAAAATAGAATTTTAGAGATTGCAGTTCTAGATAATTGAGTTTCAGGTTTGGGGCCCCATCAGAAAGATCTAGGCCTAAAGTTTCTGGCTACAGTCACACAACATTTATTTATTGACTTAAACGTCCCATAGTTTAGGCTCAGTTCTGACATTCACAAGTGCTAATGGAGACGGTCTTTTCTGATCCCTTAGCCAGAAGTACTTCAGAACTTTATTCTGTTGTCCTGTTTTCTTTTTTTGTAACAACAGAACTTGAAAGATACAGATAGGAAACATTTGAGATTGTGAAACCACTCAGAGATCATTTTAATTTTAAATGTAACTAATTCTAAGAGATTAGATTTTGCATGACTTACAAAATGATAATATAAAGCCTCTGGGTTTTACAAGCTAATAGAATTATTAGGTTTACTTTTAGAAGTTGTTCATAGTTAATATATCATTTTGCAGGTCTATCTACCCCCTTCCTATGCACACCCATTTATATTTGTATACTCTACCCTCAGAATTTTTTAAAATTTAGTTTGGCTTGGAGCAAAGAGCAATTGATGTTCTTTCTGGCTGGCTGTTGTTTTACCTGTGCCTTCACATTCTGTCTGACCTTCTATACTCTTAATCCCTGCCCTACCCAAAATCTTTACCAGATGAAGTTTTTAAAAAATATTTTTAATTGCTGTAATCTATCCTGGATAAATATCAGGACCCCTTTGTAGGCTACTAGTCTCTGTTGAATAGCAAATATAGCAAGCAAAATAAGGAAAATGTTTTCTTATGTGAACTTAATACTAATACCAAGTTTGATACACAAAATGTAATATGCTTACAAAGTCTAACTTCAGTCTCCCTCTTCATACTGTAATAAACACTGTTGATCGATCTTGAATTATCAGTTTATTGGGGAAAGGAGGGAAACCATATTCTTCAACTAGGAAAAAAGAAAGAGTTGGAATTCCAAACTTGTTTTTTTGAGATGATAGTCAGGGGTATACTGGTTCCTCTAGTTAAAGCCCTTCAGTGACATTCAAGGAATCTCCATTCATGCCATAGAACACGCAAAGGATTTGGCAGGGTGCATTTGAGAAGTCAGAACACTGGATGGTGATACTCTTGACAGTCTGACACTAGAGGTGATTCTGGGAATTATATCAACCACAATAAAATCATTCTCTCTGGTTTTTATCCACCAAATCCCAAATTTTGCTGAATAAGTAATTATTTTTTGTAGTGTTTTCAGATTTTACTGATGAAGCAGTGTAATATTGGGTCAGATTTAGTTCAAAGCACCTATCCTTGCCAGTTTGATAACTCAAGGATGAGATAATTATCCTCCTATCATGCCAGAGTAGAAACTACTCTTTTCTTCTCACCAGCAAAGGACTTGTACTAGCTCTTTGTTCTTGGCTTTCAAACTGTTTTGACCATGACCCACAATGAGAAATGCATTTTAGGGGTGCCTGGGTGGCTCAGTTGGTTAAGCATCCGACTTTGGCTCAGGTCATGATCTTGCATTTTGAGAGTTCAAGCCCCACATTAGGCTCTCTGCTGTCAGCACAGAGCCTGCTTCGGATCCTCTGCCCCCCCCCCCGCCCCCGCCTCTCAAAAATAAATAAACATTAAAAAAAAAAAAAAGAAATGCATTTTACACTTGTGACCCAGTATCCTTATAAATGTATTATGTCTAACTAAAACAGCGGTTCCGTGAAAGCATACCCTTACTCTATTCTGTGTCATGTGCTAGGACATTTGCTGTTCTGTTTTACTTTTTATTGATCTGATTGTGAACCACTAAATTGATTGGTGACCATCCAATGAATCTTAGTTCATAGTCATTGTGCCTTTAGCCCAAGTGATTACTTACTGACATTAATAAACCCAGTTCTTTGGTGAATACCATCTTAATTATATCTATAATGAGAGACTGTCTTTCTGGAGTTAAAAGAAGTTACCTCATTTGCCTCATTTCCCACCCTAGTAGTATGAAAGAACTGGGTGGGGTTGTTGTTGTTTTTAACTTTTTATTTTGAAACAATTTCACACTTACAGAAATATTTTAAGAATAGTACAAAGAACTCTGGTATACCTCCACCCAGAGACCACATTCAGATTTTACCAGATTGTCCCAATAATGTTCTTTGTAGCAGAAGGATCCAATACAGGATCACACATTAGACGGGATTCTCATGTCTCTTTGTTCAGTCTTTCCTTGCTTTTTATGACCTTGATATTTTTTAAGATGACAGGCCTGTCAAGTATGTCCCTCAGTTTTGGCCCAGTGTTTCCTCATAAGTAGACTCAATTTATGCATTTTCTACTGCAATGTCACAGAAGCAATCCTTTGCTTTTCATTGTGCCCTAACAATCTGTCTTCCTACTGGTAGTGTTGACCTTTGACCACTTGAGTAAGGTGGTGTCTGCTAGGTTTCTCCACAGTAAATCTCCCTTTTCCTCTTTCGTGATTAATAGGCGATACTTTGAGATTATGTAAAATCCAATTCCTCATCCTATTTTTACCTAGTAGCTTTGGTATTCACTAATGTTCCTTTCTTGGATTGATTTTACATTGATGTTTGCCAAATGGCGATTTTTTTAAATTTCATTACTCCTTTACATTATTATTAGGTATTCTGTTGTAAGGAAGAACTTTCTCTCCTCATTTACTTATATTAATGTGTGCTCATGGACTTCTATTTGTTCAGTGGGTTATAACTTTTCACTATCATTTATTTTGATGCTCAGATTGTCTCAGGTTTGGCTTTTTAAGCAGGTCTCCATGTCCTTTTGTCATGTTCCCATTACTGTTAAAGTGCTTCCTTATTTTCTGACACAAGAGACCCAGGCTCATTTTCTTTCCCTGCCCCAGCTCTGGAATTAGCCATTTCTCAGGGAACCATGTTCCTTTTAATGGAGAGTACATGTAGAAGTAATGATCTGGGCCCTAGGTATGTGAAATGCTGCTGGAGTGTTGCTCTTCCCCCATCTCTCAGTGGAGAGAGCTAGAAAATACACATATAGATGCATTCACTTAGACATACACACACACATAGACATTCCTACATCTTTAGTTACTTACGTCTGTCTGTATATATTGAAAAACCACTGGTTCACACTGATACCTTCAATCCTGCGCATCATCACAAGGTTTATTCTAGCTTTACCTTTTTTCTTATTTATACCTGTCTTCTCCAACATTGAGAAATCTAGGTCCGATTATCCTCAATATGTTTTTTATTTATTGGCTCAACTCCCCTATATAAAGCCAATCTCCTAACTAGACCAGGTTACTGCCTCTCAGCATTGAAAGGATCAAGTGAGATAATGTATGTTAAAACACTTTAAAATGTAAGAGAGTTTACCATTGTTAGTACTGCCTAGAATTAGATATAAGAAGTGAAAAGAGACAGGAATAATTGGGAGTAACAGGCTTTTACATTTCCTCTTCAGTTGCCAATGAGAAATGAAATCATTGTATAAATCTTACAGAAACAGGTCAGGAAACTGATCAGACTTGTTCTTGCCATCTCTTTGAGGAACAGTGTAACCTGGTAACTTTCATTCTAAATAGAGAAAAAGTATCTCTCCTATCTCCTGTCTTCCCTAGACAATCGTGCTTGCTATGGGAATGTTACTAGATTTACATCAACATTTCTTTTCTAAGTGAAGAGATCTAATAGAGAAAAACTCACTCTTATCAGATGAGATTAACTGTATAAGTAGGATCTAAAATATAAGATTCATAGATCTGAATTCCCAAAATAATTGGCCTTTCAGACACAATATAATCTGGTTTGTGATGGAATTGATCAGTCTTAAGTTTTTAGATTGGGAATGAATTAAGGCCTATTTTATTTTATTTTATTTTATTTTATTTTATTTTATTTTAGAGAGAGCACATGAGTGAGGGAGATGGGCAGAGGGAAAGATAGAATCCCAAGTAGGCACCATGCCTAGCACTGAGCCCAATGCATGCTCACTCCCATGACCCTGGGACCATGACCCAAGCCAAAATCAAGAGTAGGACACTCAACCAACTGAGCCAGCCAGGTGCCCCAAGACCTCTTATAAACACTTGTCAACCTGTATTCCTCAGACCAACCCCCAAATAGCTGATCACTTCCCTTCATTTAATTTAACAAAATTTGTCATAAGAATAGTGAAGATATCAAGATAATTAGAGGAGAAAAGAGTGGCATGCTAGGAAGATTTGAAGGAAAAAGTATAAATTTCATGTAGGAAAAGGGAGGGCTGGATAGAGTTTCCAAGAGCCCAGAGAGAAGTGAGTTGTTACTTTGGGGATAAACCCATTGGCTTAGAAAGCATTTGGCCTAGAAATGTTGGATAGGGTAGTGATGACAACGGAGTGCAAAAGATTAAATTTGAGATGTTTCAAGGCCAAATCCAAAAACCTTCAACACCAAGCAAATAAATTCCTTTCTTTTTTAACTCTTAATTTTCCCTGTGGGTAACTCAGTCCTTAGTCTTGCATTTCTGCTACTGTCTCTGTTTTCTTTCTTCATTTCTGACCCCTTGTTTCCCCTTACCTATAACCCCTTTCCCATTTAGTCTTCCCTGGTTACAGAATTTTTGAAAACGGGTAAGCTGTACACTTAGAGACTCGGCCATTAAAATCTGTGATATACAGAAAGCTTCCTTTGCAGTGGGCCAAGGTTTCAGTTTGGTGGGCTTCCTTGTGGTGCGGCAGGAATGACAAGTTATTAAAATAGGACATAAAGGGCCTGAAGGTGCTTTTGACTGATTTGTCTGTCAGGGCTTTGTTACTTAAGAGATCCAGAAGTTGAAAAGTCCCCATCTCATATTTAGCAGACTATTCAGAGAAGTCCGCCGTTGAAAGTGCTGCTTACTCAAACTGAAGCAGTGGATACCAGAAGGTTGGTGGGTTTTGCCCCTGAGCATGTCCCCAAAGAGCCTCCCTTTATTCCTAGAAGCTGGCAGGCTTTCTTTTCTTCCTGCAAGTGGCAACCCGAATTCTGAGTTGAAAGTGAATCTTTGCCCTTGGCTCTTCTCCAGCATTCCTCGCTGAGCGAATAGGGATTTGGAATGTCAGAAAATAGAAGAGGGGAGGGGAAAAGATGTGTGTATGACTGTGAGTGTTTATATGTAAAAGCAGCTTCGTCTGGGAGGACTTAGGGAAACTTCACTTCCTCAGACGGCTTCCTTCTCATAAACTCTTGGTTCCTTATTTGTAGTTTTTTTGTTTTTTAAGTTGTTTAACGTGAATTTATCACAGCAGTTCTAAACCCCTTCCAGCCCAGTGGAGTCCAGCTAAGGAAAGACGGCATGATTTCCAGAGGATTTCTATTTCTTCCCTCTGGATAAAGCGATGGTAGTTCGTCTCAGGCTCGTCTCCAACAGGATCCAAGGTCATCTTTCCTCTGGGATTTAATCTGGTGTCATCGGGAACCTAGACTCAGGTTTTACTGGGGAGCAAGTCTCAATAAGAAGTGTTCTTTTGGGAGAATCAAGGACTCAATCGAGGCATAAAAGGTGTGGCTCAGCACAGCACCCTCACCGTAAGCCACCAGTCCTGGGCACTTGTGGTTGAAGCTGAACTGAAAATATTGATGGAGCACGCCTCTCAAACTCTGTTTAACTGTGGACTGGCTTAGAGCACAAGACTATAATTTACAGGGTGGCTTTTATCCTTTATTTAGTTCTATCCAAAGTCTTCTTGAATCAACTAAAAAGGAGAGATTCTGTGAGGGTAACCTGCAGGGGCACTTTCTCAGCTTTGTGTGAAGACTCCAGTAGTTGAGTGTCCGTCTACATCCTGAGGAACCATGTCCTCCTTATATACCCGAAGTAAAGAATTCACTCGGAATAGGAAGTCTCAGTCTGATTCTCCCCCAGCATCTCCCTCCCCGACTGCCAAGACGCTCCGAGTAAGCAGAGCTTTATTTATGTATGTTCTTAGTTGTGTCAAAGGTGGAAAACGTATATGTAACTTGGGGAGTGAGGTTTAGAGCAAAGGCATTTCAGAGCATATGGGAATCAGTAGAGGAGGAAAAATTTGCGAGTAAAGACCCTGTTAGCTTTTCTGCAAGAGGTTGTGGTTCATAATACTTAACTGTAGTCTTAAGTAAAAGCAGACTTAAATATGCCATACTACGGTTTCTGTCTTTTAGCTTTTAACCATCAGTTGTAAGCTGCCTGACGGTAAGATTTAGAGTCCTTGTCACTATATCTTACAGGCATTTCTTAATTTCTGTGGCTATTTTTAATTGCTCTGCTTCCTGTTTTTTTGTGGGTCAATACTATATTTCCAGAGGAAAAGCTACCAAATGGCCATGAAAATATACATGTTCAACTTCAGTTATATGTGAGTTCCTCTTGACCATTTGTGGAGATGTGTATACGAGTGTATACCTTTGCCTATTTTGTGTGTCCATTGAATGATGGAGAGAGGGAAAAAAAAACACTTGGAGTCTTCACTTCTCAGTCACCCTCAGGAAACTTGGTGCTTCTAAAGTTCTAAATAACTCCTGGCTATTGACAACCAGCTGTGTGGAAGTGTTTGTAATACCCTAAGCAGATCCATTTGAGATGTTTTTTTTTTTCTCTAGTGAATATTTCTGTACTAGTGATTTGCATCTGATTTAGTGTCTTCCTCTGTAGGGAACTGACAAAAGCAAGGAGTGCTACCAATAGCAAGCCATGAGAAGCCCTGATGGGCATATTAGGTAGCCGGCAAGGTAGCAGCTCCTTCTTAGGGAACAAGGTGGTGCTATACTGTATGTACCGAATAAGAAGTACAATGGTCATAGCTTCCTTATTTGGGGAGCTGTGGGGGGAAAATCTGCAAGAAGCCTGAATTGCCTATTGTGTTTCTTTTATTTTATATTCATTTTCAATGTCTTTCTCATGGGGCAAATTACCGTGGGGTAAAATTTGGTATGTGGCATGTTGGTCTAGGACATTAGCTAGGGATATTCAGGATTTTGTTAAAAAGCTGTTTCATTCACAAGTTCTTGTTGTGAGTGGACTAGGAGGCTTCAGTGTCACCGTCGCTGAGTTCCGGGACAGTTACTATAGCGCTTAGTCTGGTGCCTTTCTTTTCCAAGAAGCCACAGAATGCTTCCTCCTCAGCAGCTGTTGGCTGCTTTTTGGTGGCTACCAAATGAGGTCCACAAAACAGAGCACTTTTACTTCAGTTAGCGGTTCCCTTTGTTCCCCTCTTTCTTACCAAATTCAGCAATACCTTTTGGTGTGAAGAGCCCATTGTTAGCGCTTGCTCACCACTGTGACCACCATTTCCAGAGCAGGGTGTGAGACAGCTCGCAAGCATTCAACAAAGTCTGTCTGGTAACATCCCTCCCCCTTTTTTTCCTTGTTTGAATGCATTTCTTCTTTACAGTTAAATACTACTTTCTTGTCTCGTTCCTAACAGCTGCCTTCCACCCCTTCCACCCTCCTTCCACCATCCCCCCCATCCCTGACTTTTTAGACAAGAGGTCACAGTGGGAAAGAATTTGAAAATTTGGATTACAGGAAACCAAAACGTGACTGGCCTTTAATAAGAGACTACTTCCCAATTGTAGTGGTCAGTGGCTGTGGGTTCCCATAATTGCATCTGCTTACTCTAACCAACTTCCAAGTGCACATGGCCTGAGGCTCTAATATAGAGAGTGTTGATTTTTATATACCATTCATGTTCCATTACGTTGCTTGTGTCTTTACTGTCTGAGAGAGTGAACGATATGTGAGACTAATTTGGAGGCTGTTGACACTCTGAACGGGCTATAAAACTAAGATCTGTCTCCTGAGATTCCCTTGAAGCCGAGTTTCCTCTCATGTCTGGGCTAATTAGGGTGCTGCTTACGACCTGGTCTTGAATTGCTAGGACCATCCCTCCTCTTAAGTCTATACCTAGGGCTCTTGGACGCCTAGTGTTGTGGCGGTGATGTTGTGCTCATGCCTTCTGATGCCTGGTTATTTACCTGACTGCCGCTTGATTTTCATTACCTCATTACCTCATTACCTCATTTAACCCTCAGGCACCCTGAAAGGTGGGTGTTGCTGTGACCATTTTATGTCTGAGCAAACTGAGATACATGGAAGAAAGTCGGCTTACCCACATCCCTCAGCCAGCCAGTAAGCAGTAGAGCCCAGTCTCTCTGGCTCCAAACCCCATATTTATCCATCACACTGGATTACATATCAAATACATTTGAAGGTCGAGGACATGCTAGGGTCACAGATGACAGTTAAGAGTTAAGTTAAGCTTGGGTAGCTGTGGGAATCCAAAATTCAGGCATAGTGAGGACCCAGGAAACTGAAATTGCACGAAGCAGGCAGGCAGCGGCTACAGGTCAAGGGAGGGAGTTGACAGGCTATCCTGAATCTCCCACGCCTGATTCTCAAATCCTAGTCAGAGCATATGAAGCCACGGACCCCACAGTGCCTGAGACCCTGTGGGCTACAGGTCTTCGTATTTCTCTCAGAGGCAGAAATGCTTGAATAATGATGCTGGGAAATGTCTGTGTGCGTTTCAGAGTTAAGATCAGAACAACTCTCACTCTTCCTCAAACTTTACTTGTGCACTTTCAGTTTTCTGCTAGAAATTCCACAAAGAGGTATAAGCTCTGGAGCCAACATTCTTCAAAACAAACGGTTGAAATCTTGAGCCAGTGTATAAATATTTGTGATTTTTTTCTTAACTGTTGTTAAAGAGGCTAAATATTAAGTGCTTCCATATAAGGAAAATGGCCTCAAAGGAAAATTTTAAATAATGGCTCTTCACATGGGAAGAATATTTTGGACACCTTGTTCTCAGTCAAATGTTCAAGAAGCATGATGGGCAAACTATAAACTGCAACTCAGACAGGTATTATTCGTAGCTTGAGAAAACAAATAGTAGGATGATTTGTCGGTACTGGAAAACTCAAACTATCTGATCCTACCTTTACTTTTAAACTCGCAGCAGCTTCTGGTACTTTTAACGTTGTGTAATTCAGTGTTTCTATACTCAGTAAACTAGGCCCCCCCTCCCTTTTTTTTTTAATTTATTTGAGAGAGAGAGAGCGTGCGCGCGCAAGTGGGGTAGGGGCAGAGAGAGGGGTGAGAGAGAGGGAATCCCAAGCAGGCTTTGCACTGTCAGCACAGAGCCCAATGCAGGGCTCAGACTCACAAAACCATGAGATCATGACCTGAGTCGAAACCAAGAGTCAGACACTTAACCGACTGAGCCGCTCAGGTGCCCCTAGGACCCTTTTTCATAATATAAAAATCTAATGCTTGCCTAGAGGTTGTACTAGTATCCTCCCTATAAAAAACCACTTATATATGGAAGATAGTATGTGTCTTAACCAGCTAAGATTTTGTTTACTTTCTTTAGTTTGTATTTCAAAAATAATATTTTTCATTCTCTGAATGCAAATTAAAACCTATTAAACATGGGTCTTAAAGATACATCCCTCTCGGGGCACCTGGGTGGCTCAGTCAGTTAAGCATCTGACTTCAGCTGAGGTCATGATCACACAGTTCATGAGCTTGAGCTCGTCAGGCTCTGTGCTGACGGCTCAGAGCCTGGAGCCTGCTTTGGATTCTGTGTCTCCCTCTCTCTCTGCCCCTCCCCTGCTTGGTCTCTGTCTCTCTCTCAAAAATAAATAAACATTAAAAAAATAATTTAAAAAAATACATCTCTTTCCATAAGGAAAATATCCATCATTTTTTCTTTTAGTATCCCCACCCCCTCATCCTCCACTAAAATGGCTCTTCTACGTGCCATTAGGCTCCTAATATTGCTGTTTTGGTCTCTGTTGACCCTGAGTAGTGAAATAACTTTTTTTTAACAAGTCTTTTGGCTTCCACACTAGGCTCACACTAGTTCAACATCTCTTTTGTCTCTAAAATTTGGAAGCTCCCTGAGTAACGGATCTACTCATCACTGATTTTCTTCCTCAGGGAAAGCAGAACAACTTCCAGATTCATTCAGATTTCTAATGGGAACCACACCAGGTATTTATTTATCAGATTTTGAAGGCTTCTGTTCTCCTACTCTGAAGCAGCCACCTTAAGTGCCAGGTTAACACAATTAGTAGGAAAGCTTCCTTTTGATGTAATTTGCCAGCATTAAAAAAAAACAAATTCTGAACTGCAAATACATTATACACCTCTAGCTGATGTTTTTTTTTTTAATGTTTGTTTATTTTTAGGAGAGAGAGAGCACGAGCAAGGTAGGGGCAGAGAGAGAGGGAGACAGAATCGGAAGGAGGCTCCAGAATCTCAGCTGTCAGCACAGAGCCCAATGCAGGGCTCGAATCCATAAACCATGAGATCAACACCTGAGCCAAAGTCACATGCTTAACTGACTGAGCCACCCAGGTGCCCCTCTAGCACATGGTTTTTAATCACTGTTTATATTATTGGGTCTCATATAAATTCTATTAACTTAGAATTTAATCAGTTTAGATGGTTTAGCAGTTTTAAATCAACTTGCAAGCAAGAGCCAGGTAATCATTGGTCAGTACTCTCAAATTATTATTTGCTAATTTAACAAAACATTTTTCAATACAGGTATATCCAAAGATAACAAAATACTAAAGAATGTCCAAATTGTATTGCTTAGTTGACATTCAACATTCAAGATGTTGAATCGTCTTGAAATAAGTAGGTCGGCAGCTGAACCCTGGGAATCTTTTAATTAGACAGATTTTCTTGAATTGGTTGGTATTTACGATAATAGGATTGGACCTGCATCTATAAAACAAAATCAATAGCATTTTCCCGTTTAATCTGGATTGCTACTCCTTCAGGATTTATATCTCAACTGAAGATCATACAAAGATTTTATGTAATGTTTTTCACTACAGCCATTAATATAAATAAAGAGAACAGTTAACCAACTTGTTTTATAACCAGCTCTACAAACTAATCAGAGAACATTTAATAAACAAGTGAGTGTTGAAGGATTGCTGCTTTCATGAGACCTTGTCTATGTGGCCACTTGAGTTAACAGGCTCCACTCTGCCTCTTAGCCTTCCAGACTGTCTGCTTTGATAGTCATTCTTTGCTTGTCCTTTCTCCTCTCCTGTGGCAAACACCAAACATTTATTATCTTATAAAAAATATTTTTATCATTTATTTATTTTTGAAAGAGAGAGAGAGGCAGAAAGAGGTAGACAGGATCTGAAGCAGGCTCCACACCGTGAGCACAGAGCCCAGTGTGGGGCTCGAACCCACGAACCGTGAGATCATGACCTGAGCTGAAATCAAGAGTGGGCCGCTTACCAGACTGAGCCACCCGGGTGCCCCTCGTGTATGTATTATCTTATCCTTTCTACCTCCCAGACTGCATATGGACACTACCAATCCGGAATTCATTTTTAACTACTTTATAATCCATTGTCGTAGAACGAGAAACTTTTGTCTGGGTGAATGAGGTTAATTAAGGATGCACTCTGTTAACCATTTTTTCTCTTTCTCATTAAAACCACTAGGGTATCTGTTTTCTTTCTTTTTTTTTTTTTTTCTTTAAATTCCACTTAAGAAAAGACAAAGCAGTAATTCTGTAACCAAGGAATCTTCCATGCAAGAGTGGTAGAACCTATAGAAACAAAAGCAGCTTCCCCGTTTGGAATCTTGGACAGGTAGTAGACTAGTTGATCCATGTTCTCCATACAGCTGGATGAGACAGCATCTGAAGTCATGGTTTCTCAACCAGAAGGACTGGGAGTTCTGAAGGCATCCGTTCCTTTCCTGGAATATCCAGGTGACAACACAGAGATGCAAACCCTGTTCTGCCCTTGGCCCTCCAGTTTTCTTGTTCCATGATACCTGTTTATCAAGGCCACCAAGGCCACCTACTTTATTTTGAATCTTCCCACAATTAACATTCTATGAGCATCTGCCATGCAATAGGCTGTATATATACTGGACACTGGGATTCAGAAATGAAAGTTATAGTCCCTGCCTTCAAGGAATTGACAGTCTAATTGGGAGATAAAAATGAAAATTAAGTACAGGGTTTTTTTTGTTTTAGGAGATCAATCAAGTGGTAAATGCATTAGCCTGATGTTTAAAGAATGGTAGAGGCTCGGTGGTTATAACCAAAAAGGAGGAAATTGCATTACAAAAGTGGAAAAAATATATGAGAAAGAGAATTATTTTGAGAGTTGCAGATCAATGTGGCTAGAACAAAAGATATATTTATGAGTATAATGGGAAATGAAGTTGGAGACATAGCAGGGGCCATGTTATATGGGTTCTTAGTATGTCAGTCTAAGGATTTGGGGAGTTATCCTGTAGACAAAAGATTGACAAGTTGAAGTAAAGTTGCTGTGATCAGAATTGCTTATTTGAGAGAGATTTCTGGCATCTATGGAGGCTAGATTGCAGAGGCAGGGCCTAGGGTTTAAGTCAGTTGCCCCAAATGCTATACTCAAGGTTGAGAAATGATAAGGGCCTGAATAGAGACATTCTCCCAGCAGTACAGAGAAGCATTCAGCTGTTTAGAAGGTAGAATTGACAAGACTTGGGGATTAATAAGATGGGGGTAAGGATGAGCCTGTGAGAGGCAGAATCATGGATGACTCCCAGGTCACTGGTTTAGGTGACTCCATAGAAGAAGGCATGACAAAACTTCGTTGGCATATGCGGGAGGGAAAAAAGAGTGTTAAGTGGGGAAATGAATTCACTCTTGGATATGTTGAGTTAGAGGTACTTTGGAACATTCAGATGGTGATATCCAGGAAGTAATTGGTCTAACGCTCAGGTGAATATTATGGGTTGAAAACATTGATGTTTATGATTAAGCTATGGGAGGGGTGAGCTTGTCTAAGGAGTAGATGTAGAATAAGGAAAAAGCTGAGAATAATACCTTGGAGTGGGGGAGGTGGGGGTGTATGGCTTCCCGTGGTGTTTCCTATTCATTTGTCTCTGGAGTCACATGCAGGATAGCAGGTATTATATATTGTTTGTTTGGAGCTCTTGTCATCAACTGTGTTACAGTGATAAGCTTTAGTTCCCAAAGAATCCAGAAATTTAGGAGATCAGTTTAGGGTCAGTTAAGAGTTTAGGGTTCTGGTTTTATTTTCAGTACATAAACAGCTGTGTGACCTGGGGTGGTTTTTCAAACTTGAAAAAATTCCCAATTTATTCAGCATTGTTTTTTACTTCTCTTTCTCAATCTCATAATGTTTGTGTGAGTGGACAACTAATTATCATCAGAAGACCCAAGGGATGCAAATAGAATTGACTTTCCTCTGCCTTTTATTCTTTTTCAGCCCTTTTTTGTTTCTGTTCTTAACCTGTTTGTTATGCAGTGAATAGCAGTTATCCACAGCCAGGGATTAGTTCTCAGCACAGCCTTCTTTGGTTACACAATACAGGGGTTCTACCAGTTCAATGATTAGATAAAGCTACTAAGAGTATGTCTGTGATTAGATAAAGATACTAAGAGTATGTCTGGACTTTAACCTCTTTATGAACCTCTTTATGGTTCGTTATGAAAGCAACATTTTCATATAGGAGTTGTTGCACCTTTGCATTTATTAACTTCACATAGTTGGTTATCTGAGAGAGAGTATAACTATCCAGACAGTAAAATAATGACCTTAAATGTCTGTAGGTTAAAAAGGGTAAGTAGGAATTAACCTGGATAATCAAAATCTACAAATAATCAAAACCCTTTGCTTGAGTGCCAAGGAATTTGTTCGAGCTTATTACCCTTGCAGCCAACAAGCATTGGCAGAACCAAAAGACCAAAGAGGAATGAGAGAGAATGGAAGAACAGAGAAAACTGTAGCAATATCGATTGCTAATATTTATAGAGCATTTACTATATGCCAGGTGTAGTGCCAAGCCCTTACATTTATTGTCTCATTTAGTGTTTTTGATAACATTATATACTGGGTACTATTTCCCCCACTTTACTGATGGAGACACTGAGTCAGAGAGAAGTTAAATAATTATCTAAGATCACCTAACCTGTAAATGCTGGAGCATTTAACCAGTAAGCTGTGTAGCCAATCCAGTAAAACTCCTGTGTCTCCATTAAATAGCTCCTGAATTATTGTTACTATCCCTGACTGTTGAATCTATTTCAAAAAGAGAGATTGTGATAATTAAACCTTTTTAAAGGAGGAATAACTTCACAGCATAATTTAGGAAGAGACAAATGTAAATTAGTAAAAAGTAAGGATTTTGCATCACCTCAAAATAAGTATAGTTTTATTATTTTCATTTATGATAAAACTTTTGCTAAGGAGCAAAGATCTGCTAGATCCTTAAAGGGTTATAGTCCAGAATTTTTAGTGAGTGTATTAATTGCACATAAGTAGTTACTCTAAGGCCATGTATTATAAGTGCTCAAAAAGAGATCTTTTAAGTGAGGTCATTTCTCTTTTTTTGTTTATGCTATTAATTTGCTTGGTAAAGTAATTTTTAAACAGATGGCACAAAAGTATGCTTGAATTCAGGACTTGTTATAATTTAACAAGTTAACTTTTATATAACTTTAATATAACAATTAACTTGTTAAATTATAACAAGTCCTGAATTCAAAGAGCCTGAATTACTGAAGCTTTTCTTATCTGAAGGACCCTTCTCCTGCCAAAAATCAAACAAATTGCAAATACATCCCCTCTCCCAAATTTCTTCATTGCAAAATACTTGTTTTGTTCTGGGAGCAAAATTTAGTCCCATAAATCCAAAGAATCTTATGCATCTGAAGAGCTAAAATCCATATGAGGGGTATAAAATGTCAAATTTAGTAGAAGAATCAAAAAAAGCTTCAGGTTTTTATCTTTTAGAGCTTCCAGTAGCACTTTGCAATAACTGTGGCCCTAACAGGGTCCTATCTTGTGCCATACTTCTTATAAATCCCTCATGATAGTGTCTTTCTTCATGCCCACCTACTTAGGCCTGTTCTTTCCATGAAGCCTTGCTGAATATCTCTAGTCAATACTGGTCTCTCTCTTTTCTGCCTACTTTTTTATTTGCTGTACGTAGCAGAAAGTCTAGTGTTTGATACTTTCTTGCATCACTCTCATTGTTTTATGGATATGCTTATCTTTCCTCCCCAAACATGAGCTCTTTGAGATCAGAGAGCCATGGCTTCGATTCTGCAAATATCCATTAAAAAAATTCTTAAGTTTACTTATTTGTTTGTTTGTTTAGAGAATTCAAGCAGGGGAGGGGCAGAGAGAGAGGGAGAAAGAGAGAATCCCAAGTAGGCTCCACTTTTTCAGCATGGAGCCTGATATAGGGTTTGACCTCACGAACCCTGAGATCAAGACCTAAGCCAAAATTGAGCATCAGATGCTTAACCAACTGGGCCACCCAGGTGCCCTTGAAAATATCTATATTATTCCTCTAAGTATCACTCACAGACCTGGACTTTGTGTGCCCAGCTCTGTGGGTGATACTTAGAAGAATAATAAATACAAGGAATGAACACTAGGGCCTAATTAAGATCTGCTCTCTCTGTTCCTATCCCATTTGGCCACTTGGAAAGCAGTCAGAGGACACACTAGAAATCCCCATTTCTGAAATGAAGGCCAACCATAGGTCTTCCCAAGACAATTCAGATATCTGTTTATTTCAGTTTGCTTATGTATCTATAGCTTTAAAATATGTGAGTTAAAATTGAGCTTCTGTGGGGACAGAAAGAGAAAAGGCTAAGAACAAAGGAAGTCCCTGACCTTGTGTGGGACCTACTTTAAAAGTCCCCAGGTATTTATTTCCTCTCGAAACGTGAGGTCTGGAGAGCCTCACTAACCCCTTTGTAAAGGTTTTGATTCACCAAATTTAAAATACTGCTACCTAAACAGGCCACTACACAACGATATTTACCATGTTAAAAAAAAAAAAAAATCCAGGCGTGCCTGGGTGGCTCAGTCAGTTGGGCGGCCGACTTCGTCTCAGGTCATGGTCTTCCAGTTTGTGAGTTCAACCCCTGCCTTGGGCTCTGTGCTGACAGCTCAGAGCCTGGAGCCTGCTTTGGATTCTGTGTCTCCCTCTCTCTCTGCCCCTACCCTACTCATGCTCTGTCTTTCTCTCTGTCTCAAAAATAAATGTTAAAAAAAAACAAAAGTCCATCTCTTCCCAGGCTTTGGGAAAGGAAAGCTTAATGCCTGAAAGAGGTGTAGTGGAGGTAACAGCATCTGTTGAAGAACCTTAACAGAGGAGTAGGCTGAGAGCTGGAAACTGACTTAGAGACTTCTAAATTTATGACTTTTTATATGCAATACCTAACAATATTGGGGGGGGGGAATGATCAGCCTTCTCTTCTCATGTGTTCGCTAAGCCTGTTTTTTTAAAATCCTCTGAACATATTTCATGGACTACTGTAGTTTCAGGTGGCTGTGCACAGCAGTAAGGACGTAAAACTTGAGCTATGGGGAAAGTAAAAATATGTGTTAAGTGTGAGAAATGTGGCCCATGTATGTGCTAGAGTCACAAGTTTTAGAGCTACTCATTCTTGTTGGTCATTTTCATTATATGTAGTGTGCAGCATGTGAAAGGCTGGACAGAGAAGGGGCCTGAGCCTGCAGACATATTCACGGATCATAACAGTTAGTGAATTATCTTAAATATAAAGTGGGTTGCTTTGGTTATTTTAGGGAGGCCTTAGTATATTCATAAATTTCCTTCTGTAATAAGTATGATTTGTGAGTTCCAAAAAATCTAGAAATTTTTCAATAGCTAGACATATCAACAAAGAAAAGGTATAGGCATGCAGAAAAGAAGAACTACAGGGGCGCCTCAGGGGTTCAGTCAGTTAAGCATCTGACTCTTGATTTCAGCACAGGTCATGATCTCATGGTTCATGCGATTGAGCCCATGTCTTTCAGAGTGGAGCCTGCTTGGGATTTTCTCTCTCCCTGTCTCTCTCTGCCCTTCCTCTGCTCGTACGTGCACATGTGTGCACACTCTCTCTCTCTCTCTCTCTCAAAACTAAACAAACAAAAAAGATAGACGAGAACTGTAAAATTCCAATAATATTTAGGTAGCATGATCTATAGATTTAACAAAGATGTCTACTTCTGTAATTTAATAAACAGCGATTTATCTCTTGAAATGTAGTGAGATGTACTAGAATAATGTGAGGTGGCAGTGATCAGCTCAGTTCCACATGCAACATTAAATTGAATAGTCACAATCTGGCAATAATATTTTTCAGAAATATTTATGATATAAAGTGAATGCTAAGTCCTGTATTTCTTGTTTGTTTTTGTTCCATTTGTATTAAATAATTGGGAAGGATAAATTGAGTATAATATGATAAAGTTATATGTAATTTAATATTTTCAAAAGCTAAAATAGTTTTAAATACTTTGGGAAGTATTTGAATACTTCTGGAAGTATACTGTAACACACGTACGGCTGCTCACAGGGATGCACACTTTTCTCCAGCATAAGTCCATGCTTTCAGCGTTTTTTCTAACTGTGAATGCATATAATCGCCCAGCTGTAGCTAACTGGCCGTATACTGTTGACATTTCTTCCTTTGAGGAAGTTATAAACTAGGCCATGTGTTTTTAAAGGGGGTTCCTTGTGGTCGTTGGAGTTCTAAAATGACTCCCCAGAGGTGTCCTGGCCTAATCTGCAGAGCCCATAGTATAGTGAGATAGTTCTCCTCGGGTTACATTATGTGGCACAATCGACCGAAAGACAGGGAGATTTTTCTGGGTGGGACTGATCTAATCACACGACCCCTTAAAAGCCAAGAACTTTCTTGGTTGATGACAGGCAGGGAAGCCAGCGATAATTTGAAGTGTGGAAAGGACTCAGTGTGCCACTATTGGCCTGAAGATGGAAGAGACCACGTGGGAAGGAATGTGGGCTCCTCTAGGAGCAGTGAGCAGCCACCCGCTGACAGCCAGCAAGGAAATGGAGATCTAAGACCTGCAGCCACAAGAAACTAGATTCTGCCAATACCTTGAATGATCTTAAGAGCCTCCAGATAAGAGCCCATCCAACAGACACCTTGATTATTCATTTTTTAGATGTGGAGGAAGAAAACCTGATAACAGATCTCACCATCACTGACCTCTACTATCACATCTCTATGTAAATCTTGAAAAGTTTTATTCCCCCCTTTTATATTTCCAAATTATGCAGGATCTCCAAATAGAGACTCAGAAAGATCCCTTTCAAAGCTAGACACCAGTAGACTCTCAAGTTTCTCAAGAAGCCCATCTGTTTGAGTTATAAAGGGTATTCTTCCCTTAAGGTAGAAAGTAAAAAAAACCTTTGTGTCTCTCCTAGGCATATGTAGGAAACCAGAATGATTCTTAAACTCAAGAAGTTATAGAATATATTACTTTTCAATTAGCTCAGATCATGAATAGATGTGCAGTAGCCCTACAAATCTGAAAGGTCTGTATTGCAGCCACACTCCCATCCTTGACTTGTTCATCATCAGTCATTAATCTGAGAACACTGAAGGGAAAGGCTGGCTCTCTGTAGGCCATCCCAGAATAGCTCAAATTGTTTCCCCTGGCTCAGCTAGTGCACGAGAACATGATATAAAATGTTCTCTCTGCTTAGTCCCTTTCAGGGAAAATGTAAATAGGAGATTTTTTCCCATCACTGTGGGGTCAGGCCCTAACTCCAAAGGAACATAAGTTAAACCCGTTTCGGTCTTGGCAGTAGACATGTGACTTGGTCTCATTCCTTTCCCTTGGGCCCAGCTTTCCAGAGCCACAATTTTATTTTAAACTTGGTCAAAGGAGTTTGGTTTTAATTATGTGCCTTCCTGAACTCCCGATAACTTTCAGGTTAAAAGCTTTTGTGGGGATTTTTCTAAGCCAGTCTGTGGTGTTTTGAGAGCCCTACACATTTCACAAATCAAAACCGGTCTGGCTCCTGTCCCTTTCCAGGACTGCCATCTGACTTATTGGCAATCTTCGCTCTGTTCTTTTATTAGAAACAGGTCCCAACCAATGAGATTACTATGGGAGAATTTCAAGAGCATGAAAGGAGAGGGCCTTCTTCTTGGTTTTAGAGCATTTTTTAAAAACTATGGTCTATCTAGCTAATCATTCTTTTTATCTCTGTTTTCTGTATTCATACTGGTTTCTGAGCAACTTTTAGTCTCTTCTGCTCCAGGGTCTCATTCATAATATCTAATGCCCCCAGTTGAGCGATAAAAGCTGTGAAAGTAATTTCTTCTGTGAACAGTTTTTATCTAGTTCAGACACACTGAAGAATCTCGCCTTAATAGCCATCATTAGTTTGTCTTCAGTAGAAGGTAGAGCAAGAATCTTTAACTAAAACACTTAGAGAAGTTCCTTCTAAGACTTCCTGACTAGAGCATGTGACATAATACGTGTGTGTGTGTTAACAAATAGGCAAATAGGGGTAGAAAACTCATGCCTTCTCTGAAATATATGATGTCATCATGTATAGATAAGCTCTTCAGACCCTACTGAAAGAGTAGAACAAGAGTAACTGTTCTGTTTTTAAAAAAGAGAGAGCGCCTACAGTGAAAGATAGGGCTATTGCCAGAACATAGGTAAGAGGAACTTACATTCCCAGCTTCCAAAAGATCCTAGGTCTGGCCGGGGTCCCTGAGCCCTGTGTTGTAGAACCTCTCCTTATTTGCTGCCCAGTAGGCTGACTTCTTAGAAACTTCTCTGGGAGAATCTTCACTGTTCATTTCCCTGGCCTGTGTTCTGCTCACCTCTTATGATGTCACTTCCTGGCTCACTGTTTCCCTGAGACCACTTAGGCAAATCCCCACTCTATCTTGTCTCCCACTCTCCCCATTCACTCACTAGTCTCCCTGCAGGGATGACAGTCAGCCTTTTAGAATGAGAAGCAGTGCTAGGGTAACACTGAACTGTGCTTAGTTTGATTGACAGCAGGATGAAAACGGAAATTGAACTTACGTCTCCACCAATTCAGCAGCTCTGTTCCTTTCACCCAAGAAACCCAAACTTTTTTCTCCCTAAATCTAACCAGTGTTTTTTCATCAAATACCAGATTATCTAGAATATCAAGAAGCCAAGCAAAACAGTAGTTTCTAGAGGTATACCACCAGTGAAAATGAGAAAGTATGACCTAAAAACCTAAGTCATTTTATCAGAAGCTGGGGGATTGAGCTCTAAATCCTGTATACTGTTAAGTTGGCTTGCCTTTTAGCCCTATAGGAACACTCAAGCTAATTTCTATTACAATGAGAATACCATAGTCTTTAGAAACCCCAGTTGTCTTCCTTTCTTGAAATGATATTGTGTTATGGTAATGTGCTACTTCTACTGCATCCACATCTCCATTCATGAGGTTTATATATTCTCCTCTGGTTGGTTGGGTTGACCTTCCCAGGACATAGCTTAGGTAGCCCTTGAAAACAATAATTTAAAAAACAAGGATTCCAGATAGCTCCAAAAGTCAGATAAAAGCAGGGGGTGGGGGAGGAATGTCAGAAGTACTGAGGAAAGATCAAGGATTAAGAAGGCCTACTTTTGTGGGCCGTCCGGGGGGGCTCAGTCGATTAAGTAACCTACTCTTGGTTTTGGCTCAGGTCATGATCCCATGGTTTGTGAGTTCAAGCCCCACATCGGGCTCCATGCTGACAGTGTAGAGCCTGCTTGGGATTCTCTCTCTCCGTCTCTCTTTGCCCCTCCCCCTGCTTGCTCTGTCTCTCCCTTTCAAAAATAAAGAAAGAAAGAAAAATTAAAAAAGAAAGAAAAGAAGTCCTACTTTTGGGGCACATCGGTAGCTCAGTTGGTTAAGCGTCCAACTCTGGATTTCAGCTCAGGTCATGATCTCATAGTTTGTGAGATTGAGCCCTGCGTTGGGCTCTGCACTAACAGTGCAGGTTTGCACTAACTGCTTGGGATTCTCTCTCCCTTGCTCTTTGCCCCTCCCCCTCCTCAAAATGAACAAAATAAACTTTAAAAAAAAGTCCTACTTCCTCTGATATCTGGATCTAGGCACACTGTCTACCCTCATGTGTACTGGACATTTTTTTTTATTAAAGTTCACCCCAAAATCAATTGATAACACAAATCTTAACAAGCCTTTAAAAAATGATAAACAACAGACTGTGATAGTTGCTTTTAGTTACTCCTGGGGGGCAGAAACCAGTGTCATTCATCAGCTTCTTAAGTGGCTGTCTGTGGGAAACATCTCCTTCCAGCATGCCCATAGGGGCAAGAACTGATAGAGCAAGCACAGGTTGGAGCACCCTTCGCATTACCTTCCTCTACATGCTGTCATCTGTGGAGACGTTCGTTTAGGCCTCTTCAAAACCCTGTGGAATCTATTTTTCACATGCAGAAACCTGATGGCTGCCTTGTAGTTCTAACTGATTTTTTGTTTTTAAGTGTTCATTTTTTATATCAACCTCCTGAGTGGAGGCCATACGGTACACACAGCCAGACTATACTGTCAGCGTATCTGAGAACGTTCTTGGGTGTGATGACAGGGCATAGATAGCTTCATAGTGCTTGCAGACCAATCTAAATGAAAAAAGGTTAATCACATATCATTCTTACAGGAATAAATCTGTGGAAATGGTTAAGCATGCTTTGATTTATGTGTATATGTGTGTGTGTGTGTGTATATATATATATAATGGCTAAGATGGATACCTGGTAGAATCCTGATTTCTTGGTCTTAGTGAAAAGAAACACTGTTTCTTCACTGTACAGGCAACTGCCAGAGTCTACACTGCTGGCCTGCCAACTTAAAGCTGAAGATGTAGCTAAAATCCTACCCAACAGATTAGACATTTACAAAGAGGAAAGTAATACATTTTCAAGTGAAGTCCTGCATTTTAGGAATAAATAAGTCAATAAATAAACATGATTTGTCAGTAAGTTAATCAGGCCTCAGTCAGTACACACCATGCAAGATAGACTTGGATTTCAGTAGGAGGAAGCAAAAGAAGGCACAAGGCAGAGCAGTTTGATTATAAATAGATCTCTTTCCATACTTTAAGAGATGGTGTAGAATGTCTGTCTTTGGAGAAACTGACACGAATGGTTCTCCCAAGGAAAAAAAATTAATGATAATGATTCTTCCATATGGATGATGAAGTTGAAAAAGGCAGTTCTGCCTAGAAGCAGCAAGAGAAAGTAAATGTTCTCCTAAATTGTTTCATTTGGTTATCTGTGAGCTCCATTCCCTCTGTCAAAGGTCCTAAGTTAACTCGCTACTCTAACCCAGCAGCCAATGTAGTATTTTTACAACCAAAAAGGGAATGGGGTGGGGAGGGGAGGGAGGGCAGGAGAGGAAACCGACATTTTAAGCATGCACTTCCTTTTATAACTTACCACATTTAATTCTTACCATAAGAGTAAGTGGTAACTTGCTCAAGGTCACATAGTTAGAAGATGTCAGAGCAACAGTTAGAGCTCAGGTCCAGCTAACGACATCACACTCGTTCCCAAACATGAACAGTTTAGTTCAGTGAGTCTTTACAGAGCACCTATCATGTCCTTGCACTGTAGGCCCTGAGGATGTAACTGGGAATAAGTGCATGGATCACGGATAAGGACCCTCCCCCCATAATGACATGGTTTGTTTGTTTTTTAATGTATATATATACGTCTTTGTGTTTCTCTAACCTTATCTTAAAATTCATGACTTTCAGGAAGACTTTGTAGCTGGATCCCACTGGTTACCTGTGTTATCTTCTTAGCACTTACGCACGTTTTCCCTCCATTGCTTCAGACGAGCTTGTTTATTATGTTCATGGTGCTCTCCTGACCCTATCATGCAGCTTATTCTGTTTATTCTTCTTTGGTGCCTCTTCTGCAGGGCTCTGCACGCAGTGGGTTCTTTTTTTTTTTTTTAAGTTTATTTATTTATTTTGAGAGAGATAGAGACAGCATGAGTGGTGGAGGGGCAGAGAGAGAGGAAGAGGGAGAGAATCCCAAGCAGGCTCCAAGCTGCCAGCGCAGAACCCAACGTGGGGCTTGAACCCATGAAACCGTGAGATCATGACCTGAGCCGAAACCAGGAGTCAGATGCTTAACCCACTGAACCACCCAGGCACCTCTGCATGCAGTGGGTTCTTAAATTCAATAGACCCTTAACATTTGCTCATGTGGAGTTCATTTTTAATTCATGAATCTTTGGCATGTCACAATTTACAGTTTTCCTGCAAAACTGGGTGAATTCAAATTCACCCAGATGCCTTAAAGGCTGGATCTTATCACTAAGGTGGTGAGTGGGCATAGCCAACAGTCCAGCATCTCAGTTTTACTTGGGTATACTTGAAGAATTTTTATCCATTAAGTAATTCTTGGAAGGCGACTAAAATTTAGTTTCTTCTTTGAAAATAGGCTTCTGGTAAGAGAAAAAAACCTTAGTTCATGTTGATAAAGTGAGAGAGTGTGGGATATGCATACGACTCTCACTGAAGTTCAGCTATAAATGTGAGACAGGGAAATTCCTGAATTCCAGATTGGCAAGTTTTAGTATACTCAACTCCCAAGTGCATGAGAATGTTAAAGAGACACCATATACTTTTCTTACTGGCATCCCCAGCTCAGATGGGGCACATCCTCACATTAAAAAGCTTCTGTTTAGTCCAGTGGTGCTTGACCAGGGCTATACAACAGAATCACTTGGGGGACTCTTTAAAAAATACGTGTATGAAGGCCCTACTCTAGACCTACGGTAAGAGAATCTCTAGGATGAGGTTGAGGTGATGATGTAGTGTCATCAGAATTCTGATTTAGAGAGAGAATTCCACCTCTGATTTAGAGAGCATTCCACCTTTCGGCAAGCTTACCTGTTCGGTCCCTCTTTAGTCAGACATTCTGTTGCACCACACTCTGGACGGCTTTGGGGGTGGCACATTGTGCCGTCATGCTGTGTTGGTTGACAAACCAGTGGTTTCCAGGGACTGTTTAGTGCTTCAGCAAAGCAGTGTCTGAGCGGCTCCTCAGTGGTTGAAGGATTTAAAGTTCGTTTTATAGATTATCAGGCCCTTGTTTCTCTTCTTCTTTCTTTTGTGTGCCCTTGAGGACTTGATTGTTCTTCAGTACCTCCAAAGAGGAAATAAGTAATATATTCAAATCAACTTAGTTTTTATTTGCCTGAGTTCCTAAAAAAAAAAAAACAAAAACAAAAAAAAAGTGGAAACAAGAGTCTAACAGTCATCTGTGATTTTTAATAATGTAAAATATCAACGTAATTGTTTCTTGTTGTTTACAGTGACCATAGATAGATAACCAAGCTGACAATTTGCATCTATAAAACTCCTTTCTTCTGAGACTGCAGAGTACTTTCTTATTCTTTTCATTTTTTAATCAACATCCTAGGGACTAGGATGGGGTTTCCCCACTCCCTGCATGCTCTCACTCATCTTCTTTCACTAGAGATGTAGGATAAAGCCAGGAACTGCCCTGAATTTTAATATTTCTATATTGCAGCATTCACTCAGGGCAGGGTTGGGGGTTTGTGAACTGAAGGAAGCTAACAGAATGAATATTGATATCCAGAGAGGTTAAATGTCACATAGAAAATCAGTCCATCCTACAACAAAAGGATGTTGGTTGGGTAGTGGATAGGGGGAAAGGGTGCAGTTTTTGATCAGTTGACAGTTTGCTGACTTCCAGTTAAAAAAGATGCTTTCCCACAAAGTCTCAAATCTAGTGAGCTAAGTAGCCCTTTGTGCAGTCAGTTGAATTGCTTTTCTTAAATTGCACCCCTGTCTCTAAATGTGAAGTTGAGACATCTGATTTGAAAAGCACATTTATAAATGGAAATAATAATTATCAGTCCCTTTCTAATGCTGGTTTTGTTTTTGTTTTGTCTCTTCCTTTCTCCAGCATGAAAGACTTTCTAGGTAAGACCTTTCCCTGTTTTATATGCATGCTTACTTAATACTTGTGAGAAGTGCATGTCTAATTAAACTTAGCTTTATATAGTGTAGTTGTATTTCTCACATCCTTTCCTTCCCTTTCATTTCCTCAGCCACCAAAGTAGTTCATACTTGTGTTATTTCCTGCCTAAGTTAATGCAATACCTTTTCAACTCACCTCCTCCTTCATATTCTCCTATTTCCAATTCATTTTGTATATTTCCACTGTATTAATTTTCCTAACGCACCTACCAGGCACTGTGCGAGGGAAACAACATGAATAAAACGCCATCCTCACCTTCATACGGGCCAAGATAAAAGTATGGACAGGTGTTAGGAACAGACAGAAGAGGCAATTAACCTAATCTGGTGGTTCAGGGAAGGTTTGCAAGGTAGATGCCCTAATTGAGATTATTAGATACAGTCATTTAATAGTGGATCTAACACAATTCCTTGTACCTAGATGGTGCTCAGTAATAATTTATTGAATGAACTAAAGAGTAGCTTTGCAATTGCTGAAATATTAAGGAAACCTATCAGAGTTTGGGGCATGATCCTCTGTAATTTTTCACCTAGCATCTAAGGATACAAAACTCATCTTCCTAAAGAACAAAATAAAAAATAATGAAGACTCTAGAGCCAAAAGTGTGAATCTCTCTTTTTCCACTGTTCCTCTGATAGAGAAATTAAGAGGAGATTGAGAGAAGATGTAGTTATGGGATAGCATAGGGCAAATGAGTCTTATAATTTGTTTGATAATTGAGCTGGTTCTACCTTAATAGTGTATTTCAAAATGTATCAGCCTGCATGCACTCTGCTGCTGCTTACCCTCTCACCAGGCACCAGCTGAAGATAAATAATTTACATCTAACCTAGCAGAAAATTAGTTTTGCAAAAATCGGTGCAGAGTAGTATTTTGCTATAGTTAAATTTTTTTGTGAATTCTGGTACATTATAATGGCCATTCATGAAAAGAGATTTTCCCTACAGACCTCAAAATGTGCTATAAAAATAATAGTTAAAACAGTGAGGTACTAGTTCAAGAATAAACAAAGATATTAATGAAACACAGTAGGTAGCCCCCCCAAAAGTCATCGTATATAAGGTGATTTTTCAATTCAGCCGGGGTAGAGTCATCTAATAAGTAATCATTGGGACAATTGACTCTCCGTTTGGGAAAGTAGAAGCCATACTAAAAAACAAAAACAAAAGCAAAACCAGATTCCAGATGGATTACGGTTTTTAAGAGACAAAGATTTTACTACAAACGCAGTAGAAGAGAATATTTGTAATCTTTATATAGGAAAGACACTCCCAGGCATGGTACCATCAAGGTAAAAACTGTCAAATTTAGTTATATGAAATTTTAAAATCTCTGCTAGTAAAAGGTACCATAAGCAGAAATAAAAAGTGGGAAAATATACTAACCCTTGATTAAAGAGTTTCATGTCTAAGATTTCATCCAAAGAAAATAAATCGACAAATGCACTACGATTTATAGACCTATCTTCTCACTACAGCATCATCACAATAATCTAGGTGTCCAGCAGTAGAGGATTAAACGATCATATAGCCATACGGCGGAAGACTGTGCAGTCATTTTGTTTTTAATGAGGCAGAAGTATGTTTACTTACATAGTAAGATGCCTCCAGGAATCGTGATCAGCGTAGGGAGGAGAAGGAAAGTTAGACAACTGTATGTATTATGTGATTTTATTTACAGCAATATATATTTTAACATATTTATGTGTTTAACCTTTTGCAAGGATATGAAGTAAACTATTAATAGTGGGTTATTTCTTCGGCAGGATTATGGAGTGACATTCACTTTCTATGTTAGACACTTTGGTACTACTTAAATTTCTCTATAAGCATGCATTGCTTTTGTAATCAGAAAAGTCAGTAAAGAGGTTTCCATTTACAATTTTTTTAAATAAAGTATAAGAAGAAACAAAGTTATGAAGAATGGTGTAGGGCTTAGCAGCTCTGTAGGACAAAGCGGCCATTAATGTCATTAGGAGCTTTGCCTCTCCCCACTCTGTGTCCTCCTTATTGCTCCTCTATTTCTTCTAATACTTATTGCAGCTCCCCCACTCCCAACTTTGGCAGTAGCTACCACAGGACAGAAACATCAGATGGAAGTTCCCCAGCTGTGACTCTTCAGACCATCCTGGTTCAGGGATGTAGAGCTCTGCAGGGCTGGTTTGTACATAGCAGTCTTGTGTGCCACATTTTCATTTGGAAAGAACAGAGTCTGAGAAAAATGTAAGCCAGTGTGAAGAATCAGGATGATAGTTGTACACTTAAATGGATAATCAGCTGACTGACCCTACCACTCATGCACTTACCACTACTGGAAATGAAACCTCCATCAATCTCAGAGCTCAATTACTGCAAGAGGTAGCAATCCTCATCATAGCCAAACAGTCTCAATGTGGAATATAGAATGGAGGGTGGAAAACAGCTATTTGGGCACGGTGGTCATACCCTGAAATGCTTGAGACTCCAACAAACCTACAGTGCACCGAGAAAACGTACCTACCATGCCCTCGTTGCCGTTCCTCCCCCATCCACCCTCCACCTCCGAACTACGAGTCCATATGTTTCTGATTCATTGACAGTTCATTGGAATCGTTTCTAAGAGCCATTGAAATCCCAGAAACTTCTGCTTTTAAAAGCTCACTCTTGAGGAAAGCTGTTCAACCCTAAACTAATTTGAAAAGCTCTAAGATTTAAGTCAGCACATGGGTCCAAACCACCGACTTTTCAAGTAAGCTCCGTTCTTGGCAAATGATAGCCTCCTCCAAGCTGGTGCAGCTTAGCCCCGAAGTCTGAGAAAACTGGCCATGGGAGGTTCGGGGAAGGAGTATGCGTGGTTTCTGGCCAGAGCGTTCAAGTGCTTCTTGAAAAGGGGGTTAAACTGCCCTTAAGCATTATCTTCCTCCCATTTCTTTGTTCTCAAAACCAATGTTTACCTGTAACGTGTCTCCCACAGGTTGGAATCGGGGGGTAGCAACCCTACCAGCAGCGATTCTTACGGTGACCGTGACAGGGCCTCAGCAAGAGCCCGCCGGGAGGCGCGGGAGGCCCGCCTCGCCAGCCTGACCAGCCGCGCGGAAGAGGACAGCAACAGGGATTATAAAAAAGTAGGATCCCTTGTCAACTTCTCCGTTCTTGGGTTACAACATGCAGACCTCTCAGCCCTTTCCCCAGTGTAGAAAAATGAGTGCAGTTCTAATGAAGCAGAAGAAAAGGTGCTTACATGATAAATAGTAACAACTAGTTCCTTTCAGGTTCTCGTTTTGCTCCACCTCTCCACCAGCTTCATAAAGACCGCTTCGTGTATTGTGTTTAGTGCAGTAAATATATGCCTAGAATCAGATATGCAGAAGTGTAGGGAAAAGGTAAAGATTGGTAATTGTAGAAAGGGGAAATAAAAGTTATGCTGTGTGTCTGAGCCCTGGAGAATCATTTGGTAGACTCTGGTATTATCAACAAACACATACTTTTTCATGAGGTCCCATGAATGCCAAACCGAATACTTCCTTGGTGGTAGTAGATGGTAATCTGGATTGGAGGGGGTTGAAAACACTTTACAGTTCATTTCCTTTGGTTCTTGCAGAAGAGTACCTAGCACCAGGGGCAGACTTTAAAACCTTCTCTTTTAAGTGCCTGAGATACCAGGGGAGAAAACCATTTTTGTTAGAAATGTTGTTTTGTTAATGTTGTGTTAAGCAGAACCTGACTAAAATCAATATACACACTGGGCCGGCTCTAAAAAAAATAATAATAATAATTATCTTTGTATGGGGAGCTACAATGACTATTTTCCCCCCAGAGACTAATATTATTGAAGCCATTCTATTTGTGTTCGCAGTCTGGGACTTCAGCGTTAAGAAGCAAGAAACCAGTTGACTGAACGTATTCTGTTTCCTAGATTTCCTCCATCTTCTCCATCTGCCCCACAGTGATGATTTGGGGCAGTTTTCATATGATGAAACTGAGTGGGTTCTAATACTGGGAGCCCTGCCTGGTAGGTGACCCGATTCTCTTTCCCTCCCCACAGCTCTACGAGAGTGCCCTAACTGAAAACCAAAAACTGAAAACAAAACTTCAAGAGGCCCAGCTAGAGCTAGCAGATATAAAGTCCAAGCTTGAGAAGATGGCCCAGGTAAAAGGGAGAAGAAGAAGAAAAAAAAAGGTTGGGTGGCAGGGGTGAGTGTGAGGAGGCAATGTAACCTAGGGGACTAGAGGTGGGAAGTAATGGAGAATTAAGATTGGCCCTCCTCAGAGATAGGGAGACAGAAGCCTCTTAGATTCTAATTTGATTTCAGGGTTCAGTCAGCATTTAACTTAAAATAGGAAATTCCTGCATTCAACAATTCCTCATGCCCTGAATGTCAATAATTAATATTATGGATTATCTACTGATTTCTTAGTAGAAAAGTATCAATCAGCATCACAAGATTAGTCCTAGACAATATCTCCTGTCTTGATCACCATCTTTCCGTCTCGTTTATCTACAATCACCTTCTATAGAGGGATAAACAAGACACCATTAAACCCAGTACAGAGAGGTAGCAAATTAGGCCTAGAGGAATAAGTGGTTTGCTTAGGTCATCTAAGAAATCAAGGACAAAAGTGATGTTAGAACACACGACCAGGTCCCAAAGTATATTTTACCTCCTCAAGCCACCAGTGTTTTCCAGCCTAGGAATAAGGAATATTAGTGACAAACAGATCAGATAAACCATTTCCTTTTACTGCCAGGCCTGATTTATGTAGGTGACACTCTAGAGGGCACTGGAGGCAATAACCTCACCAACGGTGCGGCAGACACCGCAGCTGAAAGCTGAAACGAGTGTTGTCCTGGGTTATTGCTGAGTTAACAGGAAACCTATGGAGTTATTGCCCTCCTGGAATGCCCAGGACTAAGAATTTTGAAAGCTGAACTGAGGTAAAAATGACTCTTTACTGGGAAACCATAAATGAAAACCAGAGACAGCTAGTTGTGCTGTGTTCTGATATAATCTAAAAGGAAAGACTAAAACGCTAGGATTGTACAGTACTGAATGCGCGGGGCGTGGGGGCAGGGGTGGCTAAGTGCCCTCTGAACCTCTGGTTGCAATCCCTCCGGAGTGGGACGAGCCAGCACTTGGAAGCCAGCACCACGTACCTGCGTGGGATTTCAGCAAGACAGCCACGACACCCACGTTTTCCAGAGAAGGGTTTGGTCAGGTGCACCACGGATGGCCTGGCCTGTGAGCCACCTGTCAGTTTGGAAGAGGAACCACCACCCCCCCACCCCCCCCACCACTCCCGCCTGGTTGTAATAGCTGAACGTGCCTTGTTCTGGGGATTTGTAAGACTGACTACAGCACAGATGACAGCTGGGCCTAAAGTAGTTTAGTAGGACAAGAAAAGTGGGTCTCAATCCTAAAGGAAACACACACACACACACACACACACACACACACACACACACACACACACAACAGGGGGACAGAACTAAATAAACCGTAAGGGTTTATTTTGACCCCAACATTACTGAGCCAGGCAAAATGTCTCATTCACAGTACACCCTCAGAAGATTCCAAGGGCTGACTTTTACTCTGAATAGTGCCCCCAATTAGCAATGATTAATTAATACAGATCGTATGGTGCTTCTGATCAGGAATTACTGGGGCTATTTTACAGAAAATTGAGGAGCAGTCATGTGAGGAACCACAGGAGGACCCACTTTCACAGGCTCCCCACTCTCTCCAGAAGCCCTCTACTGACAGCACATTTCTTGACCTTTAGGGGTTCTCGGCTTTTCCACCAGCTTGCGCTTCAGAGCAGTGAGCAGTCTAACAAGCTGCTGACCCTGACTTGCACAGAGGACGCTGAAAATAAAATCAGCCTTTCCAGTCACTGGGGAGGAAGGTTCACTCTCTAGCCAACTGCTTTGCTGGGTGTGTCAGAATATACTTAGTTTTGCCAAATACAAGTTATTGAAATTCAGAAGAAATAATGGTGCTGCAAACCAGGTCTCCGCTGTTTACCACAAATGGAGCTGTTTGGCAGGACAGAGAGGAAGAGGGCCCGTCAGCCCCACACATTGTAGGGAGACAGTTACCACATGGACACACATGACGTTTTACATACAAGGTCCACCCTAACTCCAAGGGGGGGGTTAAGATTTAAAAAACACAAAACTAGTTCTTTGTAGAATTGAACTAAATGAAATAGTGAAATCAGTACAGCTTCTGTGCTTCTCCAGCTGACAAGGATATAAACAAGCTCCAGGATCTACTTCTGCCTTTTTTCTTTTCCTTCCGCTTCATAGTAGATTCAGTGTCAAGGCAGATGGCCATGACCTTCAGAACAGAAGGTGAAAGCCCAGGACAGGAGCCAAAATCAAGAGTTTTACTGTTAGTTCTAGCTACTCCTTAGTATTTTGAAAAGAGAAGTTTCTTCAAGAAGACTTTCTATATTTGTTAAATGTTGTCTGTGCATAGTACTGGGCAAAATAAAAGCAATAAGAAATTTTATAATGCAGAGGCCAAAAGGAACATAAGGGTTCATTTCCATTCCCTGTTTAAGAGTCACTACCTGAAGTTATTCTACTTTTTAGCTATGGTGGCTAAATCCTTTAGCACTTCTGTGAAATTTATAATGAAAGCCAAAGATGTTCTAAAATAAAGTTCTAATCTTTTGTTCAGATAAAATCTTACCTTACCTGGAAGCTCAGTATACAAAACAGATAAAAGTGGAACTGTTGTGTTCAAAGCAGGGCAGATCCCGTGAGTGGGCTCCTCGGAATCCCTGGAAGGCCACCCACACATGAAAACAGCCTCGGTGCCCAAAGCAGAAAGAATAGAGTGCAAAGGGATTGCTTACAAGAGTGCCATGGGAGGGGCGCCTGGGTGGCTCAGTCGGTAAAGCATCCGACTTTGGCTCAGGTCATGATGTCACAGTTCATGGCTTCAAGCCCTGCATCAGGCTCTTCGCTGACAACTCGGGGCGTGGAGCCTGCTTCAGATTCTGTCTCTGTCTCTGTCTCTCTCTCTCTCTCTCTCTCTCTCTCCCCCCCTCTCTCCCTCCTCCTCCTCCCCCACTTGTATTTGCTATCTCTCAAAAATAAATAAACAAACAAAAGGAACAAGAATGCCATGGGGCTTAGATACTCAAGCTCATGAGTCTCTATCTTTCAGAAGGAAAGCCACTTTTCATTTCCTCTGGGTTGTTGTGAGATTATTCACAGAAAAGAAGGAAAGAGGGGGCGGTGAGGTATAAGAATATAGTTGTATTAAAGACCTAGCAAGTATTTGTGTGTGTTATGGTAATGTCTTTGCACTTGTGGCCATGTTAAATTTCAAGGAACACTACTACTGCTTTCCACTCTCCAGTAGGAATCCTGTAAACTTCAGAGAGGCAATAATGTTAGGCTTAGAGATCTATCAGAACCTGTTTACTAGGGGCCTCAATCACAGTGAGAGCCCAAAGCCCTGACCTCTATTTCTGGATGTCCAGCTGTGAAGCTGAGCCAGACTGGGCTTCCTAGTGACCCCGAGACAACCTAAGTGACCACCGTTTCTCTTCAATTTTCACTAGCAGAAACAAGAAAAGACCTCTGACCGATCGTCGATGCTGGAGATGGAGAAACGGGTACGTGTGTGTTTCTCTTCTCCTGTTTCATCTCAGTTTCTCTGACTTTGTTGTTCATGCCAGTGGAAAAAGTTCGTCTTAAGGCGGGAGTTCTGCCACATTCCATTCCCAGCTTGATAATAAATTCTTTTTGTGTGACTCTGGACAGCAATTTGATTGCTAGTCCTTTTGGCTTCAGATGGTCAGTACGTTTCATGTATTACAGTCTAAGAGTGGGAAGGGTCCTTGGAAGGTCATTTCATGCATTGATTTGGCCTATAGACAGAACTGTACGTGCACCCCCACACACACACACACACCCCTCCCACACACACACCTACAGTGTATTTTGGTTTACTGTAAATCAACACACATATACACACCCAGGACCAAGGTCTCTACCCTTCCCATCACCTTGAACAGAAAGGAAGTTTCAGCAGGACCCTCTGCCATTGATTTAGGTCTTATAACTTGATATATGAGCTGGCAGTCTTTCACATACTCTGGATATCGGGGTGGGGGGCGGGTTCTGGTTCAGTTGCTGACCTCCTCCTGACTGCATTCAGAATATTTTTCTAGGATTCAACATTCTTGGATTGGGAAAATTCAGATTTATTGATGAACCCTAGCTGTGATGTGACCCTAGGGGTATACTGTGTTCCCATCTCTGCTGTTTAGTTTGGAAAGCAGCAAAGTTTTATATTTTATTTCCTTGGCCTGTAACAAAACCTCCTTGGTATCTCATCTAATCAAGGAATCTTCATTGAATTCAAGCTAAATCAGGAGTCAGTTTCTGGGAAAGAAATGGGTTAGGGGGAGGGGTGCTATTTCTTCATAGACAATGATGGCTACTTCCCCACTCACCATCTGCTCCCCATCATAATAGAAGCAGTTCCCTAGGAATTTGAGGGGAGAGTTACTGAAAATAATGATGACTTTATGTTAATAGAGAGCAAGGGTCTTGGTCACTTGCAGTCATTTGAAATTCCATGAAATCTTCAGTTTCCACAGAATAGCCCCGAGTACCCTGGTCCTACCATTTGCATATCTTCTGATGGGAGATTTAGATCATGTGATTTCTCTCAGTGAAGTAGTTTCACCCCACAGATCAGATAGTGCTGAGTCTCCTGCCTGAGGTTTGCCTGGGACATGCTGCTGCTGATCACATGGCAGCTGGGAGGCAGTGTTTTGATGCCCTTCTAAACCCAGTAGATGTTCAACAGTCTCTGTTTCTAAACAGGAGAGGCGAGCCTTGGAGCGGAAAATGTCCGAGATGGAGGAGGAGATGAAGGTATGGAGAACTCTCCTTTCTCCCTTTATGTGCCCCTCCTCCGAGTCCCTGCCAGGACTGGGCGGCTGAGCATAGGCCCACCCCTCCAGATCCCACCGCACACTCAACCCCCACAAGAAGAGATGATGTGTGAAGAGGAGCCGAGCGCCTCTCCTCAGCCATTTTGTAGGCTCTCTCAGTTCACACAGCATCCACCGTGGATACCTCCAGGCCCTTCTGGGAACCATTGCTGCCTTTGGTTGAAGGAGAGGAGGTGTCTGGCAGGCTGGAGACAAACCTAAATTGAACTAAGGTTTTCCAAGCAATAGCTTTACCCTCAAGGGGCTGGGTACAAAGCCTAAAACAAGGTTTCCAGCTCTCCAGGCCTCACATCATGGCCAGAGACTTTCCTGCCTGGTGCCCCTCCCTGTCTCAGCCCTTTGTCGGAAGGAACACAATTTGAGTCATTCTGCAGTGGAATGCAGATTAATTCGCATATCGATTTTCTGCTCCAGTCCATTTCCCCTGAAATATTCAGTAATATTAAGCATTCTCCCACTAGAATTAGCTCATGCCACCAGCTACGCTTCATGGCTCACTGCTTTTCCTCTTTCTCTTCACCATGACCTACAGTGACCATCACCTCCATTAGCCACTTTAATGAACAACTGTCATCATGGGCAGTTGTGAGTGCTAAGAACTGGCAACCTACCAAGACAAGTCACTTCGCTGCTGTGGGAGGGGGATAGAGCTGCTCGGGGTAGCCACCTGAGTATAACTTAGGAGCATCTGAACCCTGCAATGCATGATGCCACATGTCTGTAATCACCTAACACCTGCTTGGCTTCCCCCGCCCCCCTTCAAGGATCTTATTTTACCAGATGTATGATACAAAGCATTCATCTGGTGAAACACAGGTTTTTTTTTTTTTTACCTGGGAACCAGAGGCACTGGGGTTATATGAGGCAGAGCCCCAAATCCCTTTCTGTGAGCAAGGATCCCTAATATGCAATTGAAGCGCTTCAGGAGAGATATTTATTATTCCAGCGGTCAAAAAGTTGATTATTTACTGGAAAAAAAAACTTCTCAGGACCTGACAAGGTAAAAGTTTACACAAGATCCAGTGCTCATAGTCCTATAACTCTTTATAATTCCAAAATGAAGGAGATGTGGCAAGCCTTGCCGTTGAGTTCTGTAGTTACCACTCCAAGGCTATAACTGATCACATTCACATAGAATTTCAAGCAATACCTACTTATATCTCTAAAAAGTGGCACTTCTATCTTTCAAGTTGTTGTAAAACAGCAAAACATAGAAATAATAAATGGTTGATTCTCCTGAGATGATAAAAACAGGATGATCCCACACCATTAGCTTCTCCATCTTCTGCTTTTTCCAAACCTACCTCACCTACCACACAGAAGTATTCTCTCCCATTTAGAGGAGTATGTTAGTAGAGCTGAACAGTTCTTGATGAATGAATGTCCGCAGCTCTTGGTTGCACTGGGGGCTCCTCCATTTTTGAAACCCCTTGAGTTTTACCATCTGTACTCTTCTGTTAGGCAGCTGTCAGTGATGCTCATTAAGGAATAGCCTAAATGCTGATCGGCAGCATGTAAATGAGGCCAAAGCTGGTGCCTTCTAATGAGTATCCAGGAGCCCAAAGCCTGCCCATACCCGCTAGTCACGGAACTCTGCGCCCTGTGCACCCAGGCCCCCACACAAAGACCCAGAAAGTCCCAAAGTGGAGCAGTTGAGGCCCTTCTTTCTCTCTGTCCAATTCTAATTGCCAAGTACGAGGAGCCCCTTCAGTGGTTCTATTTGCTCTCAGTCCTATGGGTTGAGACAGGCTTACATATTTCTTTCTCCCTATCCTATCAGGCTATGATTTCCTAAACTAGGCCACGAGTTCTTTTCTTTCCTCAGTAGAAATCATAATACATGAAAATGTTTGCTCCCAGGGTGCCTGGGTGGCTTAGTCGCTTAAGCGTCCTACTCTTGATCTCAGCTCAGGTCTTGATCTCAGCTCAGGTCTTGATCTCAGGGTCATGAGTTGAAGCCCCACATTGGGCTCCACGCTGGGCATGAAGCCTACTTAAAAAAAGAAAGAAAGAAAGAAAAAGAGAAAGAAAGAAAGAAAGAAAAGTGTTTGCACCCTCAGCCATGAGTTACTTGCCCGCCAGCCTCAAATTCAGTATAAATCATCAAGTAGAGCCAGATCCTGATTATTTAGACCTTAAACCAATAGGTACACTGATCTGAAACTGCTTTTTTGTTTGTTTGTTTGTTTGTTTGTTTTAGTTTAAAAATCGACCCATTCAGTAAGTTTCCATTATTCTCCATTACCAGTTGCAAAGCCAAATGAAGAAACACCTACAAGTTCTAAAGTCCCTAAATACCCTTTGCTTACATCAAAGCCGTATACCAGGTTTACAGATCGTCCAGCTCCCCCTAGAGGACAAAGGGCGAGGAACATACAAGCCTCGCAGTCAGCACCAATTTCATGATGCTTGTGTCTGTACCTTCAGATAGGCAAACACTTCAGATACACAGATAAAGTCGTCATAAAATTGATGTCACTGGCCTTAAAGGAGCCTAAGAAGCTGCTTGGTTAGCCTTCAAGTCCCTCTTCAGCCAGACTACAGTTCATGGTAATCAACATCTCGGGAATGATCAGTGGGCAAAATCTGTGTGTTCTAGGTACCAGTCAACAGCACAGTAACTGTCTTGTTGAATCTGGGACTCAGTAGAACTAAGGGCCGCTTAGACCCCATGCCTGTTGCATATTTGGTTTATACAGATGCTCAAACCTCTTGGAGCAATCAGTAGGGAGCAGGTTGAGGGTTGACCTCCAGCGAACCCTGAAGATGCAGTAGGTGCTCAAGGACAGAAAGTGACTCTGGTGCCTGTTTTTCTGACTCTGGCAAATGAAGTACAAAGGCCAGGTGAAATGGGGAACTGTGAGAGGGGCTCATCTAAATGTATGTGGGGCCCTGTGCTTGTGACATGGGTTGTGCCTTTCTGGCCTTACTTGAAAGGTAAGTATTTATGAATTCTTCCCAGGACAAATTCCACTCAGATCCTGGACTGGAGTAGAATTATATCCCAGCCTCTGACAGGTGTGCATGTCAGTGTGAGCTCTGCTAGGCTGCACTTGGTCTTGTCCAAATCAGACCTGAGGACTCTTCTACTGCATCCTCCATCCAGCATCAGCCCCCTTTTCAGACCTTCTCTTCCCTTTCCCAGGTTCTTGCATGAGGGGACCAGCAGCCACTCCCCTTTTAGATTGGTCTTGGAATTTTTATTTTTACTTACTCTGGAAATATCACTAGCTGATCCTGCCCTTGCCCACCCTGCTCTGTGCCCTGCCCTCCCCTCCTACTTGCCGTGCCTTGTTTTTAGTACTCCTTCCTATGGAACATTCCACAAGATTGTTTCCTGCCTCTCTCCCTCATGCTGATAACTTCCAAATTCTTCCACCTCAATCTGCTTGTACTCACATGTTAGATTGAATAATTTTCATAGTTTGTGTCTTTAATATTATTCCCTAGGAGGCAAGGACCACTTTATATAATGACAATGATTATGTTGAAAGCTTTGGTCCAATGTCAACACCAAAGAAGGGTGAGAGCCAGGGACTTTCCATTGGTTCTTATGTTTGGTCCCTGCCCGTTTCTTTAAATATTTCCATATGCTACACCATGATCTCCTCTGATCTCAGTCCTCTCCCTGACCGAGATGCTTGCAGAGGGTAAAGAGCATTGCTTGGTCCCTGCCCTTCAATGGCTACATGGAAGTGTTTGGCTCTTCGACCTTTTTTCCAAGGTGCTCATTTTCCCTCTTTGGGGAAAGAGATATTGAGCAGTTTGTCTCTGCTTGTTTTTCCTTGTCACTGTTTTTTCCCCTTCGTGCTACCTTTCATTTTCTTGCTTCTTCACTTCCAGCTATAACTCCACTAATCCTTCATTTCTGTCCTTCACATTTATGTGGGTATGAGAGACTTCTCTCTGGTTCGTAGTCACTGTAACCCACAAGATTTTTCATCTTCCTCTGTGAAGCTCCATTTGCATAATGAAATCATTTCCGTCCTCCCAAAGAGCTGATGGTCTCAGTTACAGGGTCAGTCCAGATGACCACTTAGGAAAGGACGAGTAATAGTAAGCAGGCCTATGATACAATGCCACTTATTGAAGTCTGTAGGTCCTTTATAGGATACGAGGCATTAGGAAAAATATCTGTGGGCTGCTTGTTCTGTTCCATTTGCAACACTTACAAATAGTGAGCTCTGGACTAGTACGTCAGTCCAACCAATTCCATTATCGTGGGCATTTATGATTTCTCCAACTTTTGTGCACAATTGTAATTTTCAGAGTATGAGCCTATATGTGAACACCTTAAAGCAGCTCCCAGCCTCTTCATAAGCTGGGACAAAGAGAGCACAGTTGGAGCTCCTGGGTGGCTCAGTAAGTTGAGCATCCGGCTTTGGCTCAGGTCATGATCTCGTGGTTCGTGGGTTCGAGCCCCACGTCAGGCTCTATGCTGACAGCTCAGAGCCTGAAGCCTGCCTGTCTTAAGATTCTGTGTCTCCCTCTCTCTCTGACCCTCCCCTGCTCACGCTGTCTCTCTCTCTCTCTCAAAAATAAATAAAACATTTAAAAAATTAAAAAAAGAGCACAGTCAGCTGTGAATTTCATGTTGCAGGTAGTCATACAGCAGGTCAGAGGCAGGTTAACAGTTCTTGGGTCCTGGAACAAGCTTCCAGAATGGAGCGCTAGCAGGGTTCATGAATCATCCCACAAAACAGGTTAGAGGACTGCCCGACAGCTGCTACTTTCTTATCTTGGTATGTGCCACGTCACCCTCCTAAACAGTACATGCTTTGTACAGAAAATACTTAAACAACAGCCCCGCTTTTATTTTCCTTGTTTTATTTCTTAAATTAAAAAATAAATGAGGTAAGAGAAGACCCAGAAAGAGAACAAGTAGGAGTAGGGGGCCACGATGAGAGGAGGGAGAAAGAAAAGGGCAGTAGCTGGATTTGGGAACACACCGAGTCCTCAACTCCAGGTCCCAATAATGATGAAGAAGGGCCCCCCAGGCTATGTCTCAGCCACGTTTAACCAGTCCAGAAGGCCCCAAGCCACATGGTGGGCTGTCATTCTCAAAAGCGATCCAGATGTGCTATTTGAGAGCTTGGTGGTTATATTCATATGGCTGACCTTCAGGATAGTTAGACCTTAGCCAAGAATCATAGGCCTGGCTCTCCCCCTCATTGGTGCTTTTCTCCGTTATCCCTCCCCCCACCATTACTCCTGCCTTTCTCATTTCCTTTCTTGCATGCCAACTAAAAACAAAAACAAAAAGTCACGTGATTTCTTTGTCCTACTTTTATCTCCTCTGGTCTGTCTTGTCTCTCTCTTGTCTGTCTGTCCCCTCCATGTTTCACTCTACAGAACCTCCACCAGCTAAAACAGATTCAAACCCTGAAGCAGATGAACGAGCAACTGCAGGCTGAGAACAGGGCCCTGACCCGAGTTGTGGCCAGACTCTCGGAGTCCGTCGAGTCCTCGGAAACCCAGGAGCTCTAGTTCTTGCCCCTCTTCTCCACCTCACTTTCCTCCTCCACCACTCCAGGCACGTTCACTCTTCTTGTTGGGCTCAGAAGCCCTGTGTTTATCTCCCTCCTTCTGAGCCGCCATATGCGAGTGCCTATAAAGGTCGGTCATCTGGAGATGGAAAGAGCCAGGACTGAGAAACAGAGTGGGACATAACAGCCTAGGTCAAGGGAGGCAGCAGGGGAAACCTTGCCTGGGCTGGTGGTCCTTTTGGTAAGATTGCCACATCACCTCTCCTCCCCCAAAGACTGCATATGAATTTGCTCACTTGGCTACACAGAGGTATACACATACGTACACACGTACCTGGGTATATACAAATTTCTTTGGTGGGGTCATTGCCAAACTGAGACTGAGCTTTCTCAGCAGCAACCAAAGTGCAATCTGATTGCTAGAGCAGTTGGGGTTGGTCCTAGACTCCCAAATTGTAGTGGGGCCTGGGATAACCAAGGGCAGGCATGCTCAACCCTGGCTGGGAGCTTTTGAATGTATGTAGTGCCTGGGCCCACCACCCCCACACCCCCAAAAATCAGTCCAGATTGAGACCCAGGCATCAGTAGCTTTTCCAGCCTCCACTGTTGAGTCTTTTGTGAAACCAGGGTTGAAAACGGCTCTTTGGATACCAGACAGAACTAAGTCTCCACATCGAACAACGTGCTGAATGGGAACAACTAGCACTGAAGCCCGGAGCTCCACTACCAGCAAAATCACCGCCCTTCCCACCATTCAAGCAGAACTGGATAAGCATTCTTTGCCTCCCTTCTGCAGTAATCTTTGCTTTCTTCCCCTCCTTGGGAGGCATCACTCTGATCCCAGTCACAAATCTCGGGGCCTTAGGGATGTGTCCCCCTCCCTCACCCCCACTCCTACCAGTGTGTGGGCTGTGAGGCAGAACACAGCTTTTATAAATGAGACCCTCACACAGCGATACCTTCCCTAATGGGGGCAGCTTTGCAAAGGAGATGACGGTCAGTGGAGCAGAGAGCGGGGATTTATTTTCAACTGAGAACCAAAAAATATGTGTGGTAAACTAGAGTCTTTCTCTGGACGTAGGTATGAAAGGCAAGCTCATGGATCACTTGTTTTCCCACCCCACGATGGTGTGATGGGGTCACCACTGCTGAGCCAGTTTCACTCCCTGAAATGAGTTTTTAATTTTCAGCAACAGTCTATTTAGTCCTGACCAATGCCTGTTCTTTTCTCTGCCTATTTGCTTATGCCTTCAGGGTCAGTAGCTGGCAACTAATATCCACTAGATCTGTAGCACCCAAATTACCATAAGGGCCGGGCTAATACCCTGCTGTCAATGCTATCACACACAGAAAGAAAATTGAAAGGCTAGTGATCCCACGGCCTGGCCCACCAAGCAGCTTAGTTACCCTACTTACTGAGTGCCGTGTAAGGTCCAAACTCCGTGCTTTAAGGTAAGCCTCAGGCTTGCTGGAAAATTTGATGGGGATGAACTAGGGACCCACAAAAGATGTCCCAGGTATTTTTAGTTTCCTTCTTTGTGCAAGATAGTATAGGATATAGGACAGAACTAGATCTTGTGCTTTCAGTAGCAAGTAACAAAAGTGAACATTAGTCATTTGTTAAGGCCCATGCACAGCACTTTATATGCTTTTTCTCACTTATTCCCCAGAACAATCATTTTACATATGGGGGAGAAAAGAGTTATAGTTTGAGTAACCTGCCCAAGGTCACTCAAAGAGTCAGTGGTAGAACCAAAAGTCAAACCAAATATGTCAGGTTCCAGAGCCCAAGCCCTCAACCACTGTGACATTAGCTGTCTGCATATTCGGCACAGAGTTTTAGCCATTTGTTAAGCATATGGCCTAAACAGTGCAAGAGTCTATTGAACAATAGTGTGTCCCCACCATTGCAGCTGAAGAATAAAGGACAGCATTCTGCTTTCTCAGCACTCTTGACTTCCCTGGTGGAGGTTCACTTCCAAACAGCCATATACCTCCCAAAAGGTTCTGCCCCTGTAAAGAAACGGTTACATAGTATATGACCTTCTGTAACAGGTCAGCAGACCGTGGCCCATCAGTATGCCCATGGGCCACACAAATGGTTGGTGGAAAAAAATCAAAAGAAGGATAATATTTCATGGCACATGAAAATACATAGAATCGAATCTCAGTGTCCAAAAATAAAGTTTCATGGGAACCGAGCCATGCTCATTTGTTTACATTTTAACATTACGTTCATAAGTACTTTTGTGCTACAAGAGCAGCATTGAATAGTTGGAGCAGAGACCATGTGGCTTGCACACCCTAAGATATTCATTATCTGGTGCTTTGCAGAAAGCGCTTGCCGACCCCTACCAGAAGGAAAGAGTGGACAACTAAGCCAAACTGACAATGTGGTCCAGAGAGTTTGCGCTGCCTTTTTTTGTTTTTTGGTTTCGTTTGGTTTTGTTAATAATCCCTTAGGGAAATCATCTTAGCTCAGTGTATAGTACAAGCCACTTCCAACAGAATATGAGCAGTGGGAATCCCTTCCCACTTCCCAAGTAGTCAGAGGCAAAGCGGCCTCGGCACAACTCCTTCTGAGCCCCTGTCACCCTTCAGCCTCCCTTGCCCTGGGTCTCAGAGGCTTCAAGATCCTTATATCCTCTCCCTCTTCAACACATTCCTTAGCAAAGGCTGTATGAAGTAATATTTGGGAAAACACGTCCTTAATTTTATTTGCCCAAGATACTATAGCATCAAACTGTGATAAACTGGAAATTTAGAAATTAAGAAAGCTGACATCCAGGGGGTTGAAACGATAAAGCTTTGTTAAACATACTTGCACAGCGCTTCCACATGTGTTCTTATTTAATCATTCTTTAACTTCAAGTGAATATCAGATAACACTGCTCATTTCCTCCTCTCTCTTTTGAGAGTCAAGTTTAAGAGACTTTTTCCCCCCTTGATTTCTACATTCCACTTCTTGGACTTTTTGACACTCCCTTAAGATGTCAGTTGTAGTATATTGCAGCTGGGAAATTGCCTTGTCCAATCTTTTTTTTTCAAGGTATCCAGTTCTTAATGTGGAAATAAATCATCAAGGTTCAACGAGTTGTCTGTAACATTTAAAAAGCAGGGAAGGGTCAGCTGATTTGATGAGCTGCTGGCAGGGAAATGAAAGCTATTGGCATGTATGGCTTCTCCCTGCTACCCTCCCTACCCCACCCCTGCCTATGGAATCCTATTATGGAAATATGGCTTTCAGAGTCTCATTGATACCCAGGCTGCAGGACCCTGGGTCCTGGAGAGCAGATGGGAAGGTAAAGCATTGTGAGGCCATCCTGGCTGACTTTTCCTAAAAGTCTTCTTGGAATGAGATTCTGAGCACTGAGTTCTTGTAGTCAAGGCCACAGGGATAGAGGCATGAAAGAGAGCAGCCAGATTTGATTAGGCTGGAGGTTGGAGAGGTAGGGTCAGAGGACCAAAACTTTATTTTGATATTTTCCAGATTAAAGTCTTTTTAGTAAGGTTTGTAGATTACCTGCTTGCCATCCTATATTCATGGAAGGGCTCACGGTGGTGGTGGGAGTCCTGAGTGCCACAGAGCACATTATGTATGTCAGCACACTTCACGTCCAGTACCTCCTGGGGCCCTCACAAGCCCCTGCTTGATGAGCAACTAGGGCAGAAACAGTTATTCTTTTTAGACGCAAAAATGGAAACTCAGAGAAATTGAGTGGTTTGCTTAAAGTAATAGAGATTGTTAATGACAGTGACAGTGCTGGAATTTCTGGACTCCTGGTGTTTTGTTTTGCACCCCCACGTGACCTCTGTAAGGAAAGAATAGTCTTCGGAGTCAGGCGCTCATGGGCTCCGTATCAGCTTTGCCATTTAATAGCTGGGTCCTTTGGACGAGTTATGAAATTCTTCATTTCCTCATTTGTAGACATAAGGATAGCCACTCTATCACAGACACATGAAGTACTAATGAGACCACAGGAGTGAGAACCTATGGTACAGTGCTTTCCGCAGCATGGATGGTCAATACTGTTTTGTTGTACCCTTAATACAAATCCTTTTGTCTCTGTGATGCAAATATGTGCACATACACATATATATTTGTATAATTTAATCTACATCCTCCGTAAGAGACTGAAGAAACAAAAATTCTGTTTCTTGAGGTACAGTTAGATCCCCTACGTGGTTAATAGCAGAGCCAGAACTAGAATGAAACTGGCCTCATGACACCTGAGCCCAGGCCATCCTTTACTAGAGACCTCACCTGCTGCAGGAATCCCATTGGTTTGATGACGAATCAATCAAAGCACATTTGTATCGAATAGATGTGGATTTTTGTAGCCTTCATGGTGAAGATGTACTTACCCTCTAACCTAAGTCTCCCTAAACTGCCAGCAGGGCCCACACATAAACTACACCCTCATCAACATCCCATTATGGTTTTTTAAATGCGTAACATACCTGTCAGAGCGCCTGTTCACCATGTGAAGACTTGGATATCCAGACTGGGGCCTGGGGCTGGTATTTTTCCTTTGTTTTGCAAGTTGAACAACACTATGTGTAGTGTTCCAAGATGGCAGAACTGATAGAACTGAAATCTCTATTCCCCCATCCCCCAAAGCACCTGTTTCCTGGATTGTAACACCATCCCCTAAAACTGCTAATAAGACAGCCTGGTATCCCTTGGTAACTACCACCGGGGAGCTTGGGCGAGAATTATTAAACATCTACCCAGTACTCATTGTGCTTCACAGCTCTGTGGTGGCCGAATCTGTAAGCTTCCTGGACTTAGTGGTTGAAAGTAGATACGTGTAGTATGACCAGCAAGAAATTTGGTGGCTTTTATCACAGAAGGCACTAGAAGGAGGATCTTAAATCATCCTGTGGGTGTGACAGAAAGCTGAGTCGTGCCCCTGTCCCCTGCATTCCTATTTTTTCTGGGGTATGAAGCAGTGTCTGCCTTTAACTTTTTTAGTTGACCCAATGCTCCTTCTAAATTTCTTCCCTGTGTCCCTACCAGCTCACTTTGGCACGCTCCCCAATTTCTCCAGACTAGAAGTGAGTTCAAGGGCACGAGCCAATGAAAATAGTTACTGATTCAGGAGAATGAAAGGATACATGGTGCAGAATGTGAACCTTGCATACAAAGAAATAAGATATTGCTAAATATGCTAGTTCAAAAGATAGAGGGGCTGTGGTCTCCCTTAATATGAACATTACCAACTCGGTAAGTAGGAAGATTCAGAGGAATTTCAGTCCTGGGAGAAAGGGTGGTGACACTTCACTAAATACACTGCCTCTGAAGGCTTCGCCCACTGGACTGAACTGGCCTGATCAGGGAGGGTAGAGGAGTTGATCATGCCAAGCTCTAACATACCTTTCCCTCTGTCACCTACAGGTGTTAACAGAACTGAAATCCGACAACCAGAGGCTGAAAGATGAAAATGGTGCCCTCATCAGAGTCATCAGCAAACTGTCCAAATAGACTAGGCTGCAGATTTAGGGGGGATAGGACAGCATTTGCTGCTCCCATGCCTCTTTTCCAGCATTGTCTTCCAACCAAAAGAACTGAATGTTTTGGTGGAAGGACAACTTCTTTCTGCCCCTCTTCCAGTCACCTTCTCTGCACTGTACATTTCCTCTGCACTCTCAGTGCCCTGTTCCTCCTATACCCCCACCCCCTGAGTTTTATGACAGTTTTAATTGAAGCATGATTGTGATAATTGGAGCCATTTGAGCCATCTGGAGAAGGCCTTGGGGAGCACACCAGGCTCAGCTGTGGACCCCAACTTCCTGCTGCTCAGCTACTTGTCCACATTGGATTTGGTCCAAACATGTAAGGCCTCTACCCAAACCAGTACCCTACAGCCTTTTATGCTGACCCAGTGTCCTCTGATCTAGGTGGGTCTTCTGGTGGCCACTCCAGGATCCTGTCTGGGATGCCAAGAGACACAGGACATTGGCATAATCATCAGACAGCCTCTGGAGCTGTGTTTCCATTAAGATTCCAAGGTGACAGTACTTCTGCATTTACGGTCTCTGCTAGTCTTCACCTCAGGAACTGACTTTTCTCTTAACTCCTTGCTGGTGTTACTGTTGTTTTTTCTATCAACAACCCAGTAACATCCCTGACTAGGCTTAACTCCTACTCCTCCCCTTGTGCCTAGTCCCCTTCCCCAGGGCTCAGATGACCCTGGCTTCATTTATTCCTTTCCTTTCTATCCTCTCATTTTTCTGTCTCCCCTCCACCACCTTACCACATGGTGTAAAAGCTGGAACAGAGCATCTGACCTCCCTTGTCTTTGGCCATTATGGAAAGTCATTTCTCCTGGGACACTCTGGAGACCAGAAGAATTGCCTTGGTGGTGGCACCACCAGCCTTCTTGCTGAAAAGCCAGACCACGGCATAAATGTCAGCCCACTGTTCCCATCTCCTACTTGTTTTCCCTACACAGTGATTTTCTTTATTAGAAAATCTGGGCTCTGAACACCCCATTCTGCCTCACCTCCTTTTGACCTTGTTTTCCTCTCTTCACTCTGGCACCTGCTCCTAATGAAAAGGGAAGTCCTTGCAAGGAGGCCTGAGAGCTGGGGAGGGTAGATTGATGGGAGGCACGCTAGGGAGTGGGAGCAGGTTGGAAAGACATATATGGTGTAGAGTATTTGGGGACACTTGCAACCTTGTGACAAAGTAGAAGATGGCAGCCCATCTGGCTGTGATAGTGGTGGTGAATGTGACTGTTTCTGGTGGCTAGATTTAGGGGAGTAACATTTGTTTTCTTAGAAGCCGGCAGGAGAAATGACTTCTTAACAGAGGTGTGAAGTGATGAGATCCTTTCAACCCATTGATGAGAGTCATGGAATCTTTGAGTGGCAAAGCCACTCATGTGATTGAGCTTTCCATTGTTGTGTCACAGGGACCCCCCCACCTGCACCCCACTGCCACAGCTCTGACCCACAGTCAGGTGTCCCCTGGTAGCTGTGCATTTATTCCTTGAAAGTTGGGCACCTCTAATAACCAGAAAGTTTTTCCTAATATGAGTTAAGGTCTGCCTGTGGATTCTCTTCCACATTGTCCAGTACTGCCCTTTGATGTGACAGCCCTTCAGATATTCAGGGGCAGGGATCTCCCCTTAACCTTCCTTCCAGCTGACGTTTCCCCAGTCCTTTGGGCCATTCTTCACATGGCATACTTTTCCTACCTGTCACATCTCATCTGTCGTCTTCTGGACAAAAACAGCCTTTTAAAATATCATGCCCAGACCTAAACAGATACTCCATTAGCACAAAATTAAAACATTGGTCCTTGGTGATGACCCAATATTAACACTTAACATATTTGCCCTTTACAGGTATTTTCTCCCTTGGTTCATTTATTTTAAGTGTGCAGATCATTTCAGTTCTCCTCATTTTAGAGCTGCCCATGATATTCAGTGCTTTGAGTGGTCCATTCTCTTAACATATACTACCTCTGTCCATTTTTTAGTTCTTTCCAGAAAATGACAGTATAGTTCTCCATGGCTCTTTGAAACATTACATGCTCTTAAACCAGAGGCTATAATTCAAGATCCTAATTCCAGAATAGGAAATATGTCTCCCCTGGCAAAAAACCCTATTTTTAAAGTATACGGAATCCTCTCTTTCACTTCTAGCTATTTTCTAAGAGAAGCTGCTACTGATTAGGATTTTGTATGATCATGGGTGGGAGCACTGTGCACTCAGTTCTCAGGGAATGCTGAAGTAGAGTACAATGTTTCCTCACTTCCACTATAAACATCTTCATTCTAGGCAGAGGGGAAATCAACACAAGGTGTTGAGTAATTGATTCTCCTGGCACATCCCGGATATTGGGCAAGGGATGGGGGTGGTTGGTTGCCGCCTCTTTCTCAGGAAAAGAAAATTGAATTATTAGGAAAACATCTTGACCCTCTTCCATTAGATAGATGGGGTAAAGGGGTTACAGAGAGTTCCCTCAGATCTGTTTGTGCCTTTCAAACGTGTGGGACAGAATCTAAAGACTCTTAGGGTAGTGTCATGCCCCTGCTGCCTCATGCAGCCCTTTCACAGTAAAGATGCCTTTTCTTGCCAGAAAAGTCTTCCTTGTGATGAAAAATTTACAAGCTTTTCAATCTCAGGAATATTGAATTCTATGGCCAAGAGCTCATGAAAGTGTAACCATGCTAGGTGATTTCAGGCACTCTCTCTTATGCAATTAATTTTATTAGACAGATAGACTCTGAATTCTGGTCCCTTTCCAGAGAATAAAATGCCCTTTCTTCACAGTTGGATTGACTGGAAGCCCTGGGAGTGATGGTTAGAGACCTGAGGACCAGCTGTGCCCCCCGGGTGCCAGCAACAGCAGGCCTCCCTTCTCCTGTGCTGTCGGTCTCTCCGATGGCCACAGACCGTCTGTCCTCAACCTGCTGGTGTGGGTGCCCGTGCGCACCCCAGATCGCTCACACTGCATGAATACTGCTGGTCTGGCCAACAATTTGCGGCTCAGCTGTGTCACTTTAGTCTTTACATGAAATAGCAGAAGGGGAAAGAGAAGGTTGCCAGTACAGCTTTACATCCTCTGTTCTCATTAATCTGATATTTTTCAAAACCAAGCCACACCTTTGGGAGTAATGGTTTGGCCATTCCAGAGATTCTCTGGCTGAAGTTTCACTGCTTTGCCTATTTGCCTTTCAAGAGCTGCTTATTCTTTTCCAGATAGCTCTTGGGCATGATGGCCCCCAGCCCCAGTGCCGGTCTCTAGTGCAACAGGGTGATGCAAATCTTGGGGTGTTGCCTTGAAAGAATCCAAAGAATAGACCTGCCCTGGGCTTATTCAGTGCCCTGAATTCTCTTTTGGGCTGTCTCACTTGGTATTTCCTGGAACCTCCCTACCGTGTCCCATCCAACAGCAGGATGTGTTCACTTCTTTTCTGGGCCTTCCATCTCCCATTCCATGTGTGAGACCAAGATGCATGTATTGTTCTCTGAGGCCACTGGCGGAAGGAGGCTTCAGATCTCTGGTTTGGATCATTTCACATGCTTTCCTTGCCCAAAACAAAACGTGCTTATTGGACAGTTCCAAGAAGGCTGAACCCCCACGTATTAGCCTGTGAATCCCACAAAAATGTGTGTGAACTGTTTTGCTATCAAGGGCTTTTAACTGAGCCAGAGATGAGAAGAAGAAAGTTTCCAGGCCATGCAGTTGGTTCGGTCTCTGGATTTCTGGTCCCAGTGCAGCGTCTCCTCGCCAGATAGATCCACTGCCTCCCCTCAGAGAAAGGCCAGTGTTTCAGCCCTGGCCGCTGGCACAGGAGAAGGTCCTGACAGCGTTGGCGCACTCCGTATGTGGTGGTGGGCACGAGGTAAGCAGAAGGGGCATGGGGATGAGAGAACTATTTAAAGTGTTGTCAGCTATTCAGCCTCCAGGCTGCTTTGCACCACAAAAGGGAAAGTGTGTAAAGGATTCAGCAACTGAGCCAATGGGGGGGGGCACCTAATTCCACCCCACCCAGTGAGCACGACTTCCACCAGCGTTTAAGGACACCACACTACAATGACCCTGGCTGGTGTCCTTCCCTGCCAGCCATTCTCACGGGCTGTTGTTCGTGCTAACACTGCACCTAAATTTAGACACACAGTTGTCAATTATTGGTGGTCCCTGCCCAAATCTAGCCCCAATTGTAACTGCAGATCTTGGTCTCCACGCTCATTTTTAAGGCAGATTTCAACCCATCGAAGGATGTGATTCCTCTGACCCAATAAGCAAGGCAGCTTTGAGGGCAGAATAAGGCAACATGAAGGGATAAGCCCCTAGGAGTCAGAGCATCTGGATTCTAGGGCCAACTCTTGTGACCTTGGGAAAGTCACCTTCCCTGTCTGCAAATAGCGGTTGGACTGATAATCCTTGAAGTCCCTTCTAGGCTTCAAATTCCATGATTTGTTTATACCTAGGAAGGAAGATCAGAATATTTCTTACACTCAGAATATTTGCTCTTTCCAAGGGCAAAAATTCTTGTTTTCTTCTGGATTCAAACTGTTTTAACATCAGCAAGTCAACGTTGGTTTCTCATCCTTGTTAGAAAGTGAATTTAATACTGAGGGTAATTGAATGGTGTTGCAATTGCTTTCCCTCCTAATGGCTTGGTAAGAATATTAAAACCTGCAGAGGTGGAAATTGGAGCTCATGGGGAAATGGATAGAAAGCAATTTGTTGCAGGCAGCCTTTGGACAAATTGTTTTAATAGGAAATAGAGCTGCTGCTTCATAGATTTCCTCAACCTACCTTTCCTCGGCCTTCTCGAATATGGTCTACGTGGCCGTTCACATCCAAAGAGCAGACATTGCCTTTCTGCTTAGCACCAGCTTGCTCATAGTCTTAAATTCTGCCCTCTAGCAGCAAGAGAATTTTCCTGAATGAGAACCTCAGCCTTTAGTTCTCTTGAGCTCCTCTGGATTCTGGACTAGATGTAGAAGGTTCCAGTGCTGTTCAGGATGGTCCTTCCTTTAAGCAGGTCTGCAGAGCACTCTACCAGGGCAGTAAACGCTTATAGACCCTAAGTCCCCACAGCCATACTGCATAGAACAGTGCTCAGCTCCTACAAGCCTCCTGCAGGACCGGGTGTGAGCAGAGTGGAAGGACAGAGACCCTGAAAGTGGAGGTGGCCATGAGCTGTGGTGGGAAGGTGGGAAGAAGGCAGAACAAAGCAGCGTGGAGGCTGCCAGCACCAGGAGAAGGGGTCACTGAGCAGCAGAGCCACATGCAGGGAAATGAGTGCTGGCTCGCTGGTGCCCTCATCCCTTGGCCTCCAGCAGAGCGCAGATTTTAATCAACTTCCCTAATGGGTATCGACATTGCTTGGGAGCAGCAGACCCTATCAAGGACAGCTATTGATCGCTCGTGCTCTGATTAGATTGGAAAACAGATCAACTTCACTGCTGCCCAGGAACTGTTTACTGTCACAGCGACTAGGGAAGGAAGTAGTCTCTGGGGACTGAGAAAAATCAAATCGAGACTCTTGACTAGCCTGCCAGTGACTGCAGGGGAAGAGATGCATTCGCTTCTTTGAGATTTGTGGGTGAGCGTCAAATTGCACCTAGTGTGGCTTGTAACCCAGTGTTCCGGAAGCCCCTCCTCAGGAAGAACTGTAGTAAGGGGACGTGTTTACAGACAGGCACCACTGCTGAGTGATGAATTGATGAATGATCTGATCTTATCTAAAGAGGTTTAACAATTTGGAGAGCACTCTTCCAGCCTGTATGTACATTTGCTGGCACAGAGCTTTCAAAAGGAAGTCGCATATTCTTGGTGAACCAGTTTTATCCGAGTGTGTTATTCTATTAATTCATATCTTTTGCTTGTCCCCTGCCCTTCCAGTCCCCTACGGGACTTCTCCCTGAGCCATTCTTCAGTCCCATCTGCTCATCATTTTGGACTATGATTCTGCCAGAGTGATACTTGTTGTTTCTCCAAATTTCCCTCTCATGCTTCCAATAAACTTCTTGGGTGTCCCCTTAACGTTACATGAGGATGCTGTTATGTCCTTCACCCCCTCCCCCCCAAAAAACGTACCATTCACCCTTCTTCTCTCATCTTCCTCCATTCTTTGTTCTTTGCTTTTCACATGTGGACTTGATGGTACTTCGGAGAGGAGGTTTCCCACAAATCAGCTGTGATTCCTGGAGGAGTTCCATACACCAACAACTACCATCACCACCAACCTCGTCTAGTTTCACAGGTCCCTGGCTGTGCTAACAGCCTCTCAGAAATGAGGTTTAAATGGTGGGCCTATTCGATTTCTCCCTAGACTGGCCAGGGAGACCGTGTGTAGCCATGTCTAGTTTTTATCCTGAGAGGTTTGACTATTTCCAGCTAGAGACAGTGTCTTCTCAGAAAAAAAAAAAAAAACTTCAGCCCATTGCTGCCTTGCGGGAGAGGATTCAGGAAAGGCACACTGATTGTAGGGAGCCTCTCTGAGCCTCTGTCTGATGTTCCACAAAACCAGAGTTGGGGATGAGTGCAGATCCTCAGCAGGGACATGTGAAGTCAGCATTCACTAGACTCTCACCTTAACATATCTAACCTTACCTTTTCTCCCTCCCACACTACTGAAGCCTGGGACAGACCCCAGTGTGTCCTCTGGGGAAGAAAGCCAACTAATGAGCCATTAGAGGAAGAAGGACATAGAGGCTCAAACAGAGAACACCAGGAGGCAGGCTGCAGGGGTGGGAGAGAGTTCTGGAGGGATACACAAATCCAAAATAACTCTGCTTCTAGTTAGTGTCCCTTGAGCCCTTGAACAATTGGGCCTGCCACCTAGCTGGCACCTAAGTAGGGCCATCATCTCCCTGAAGAGGGAGGGAACATGTTTTGCCCTTGCAGTTCCTGCCCTTGTAGAATGTACGGACTTGAGCCATTCAGACTCAGCCTCTGTCTTTATGGTTTCCCTCCCTCCATTCTTCCTCTGCATTGACCTTGATCAGATACAGGTGAGAAGAGCTTATAAGAACCACCCTGGGGTCTTCATGCCTCTCCCATTTTGGGGGTTGAATTTTGTGTCTTCACTCACTCCACTCTTCACTCCCGACCTTAACTTCCACCACAGTTCAAGCGCCAGATGTAATGTTCCAGCTGAGTTGTATGGATTAATTTCAGTCCCTTGTAAATACACCTGGGGCGGGCATTTAGGGAGGGGAGCCAGATTCGCTTTGTGAATTGAATGTATTTTTATGCAATTTTGAGTGGCCTTTCAACCCTGAGATGAATGATTTTGTTTTACTGGTTGTTATTATATAGTATTATTAAGTATTCTGTGTTCGAAAGTTTGGGAATAATATTCACATCTATATGATGCCTGTAAACACAACCATATTTATAAATGAGTAAATAAAACCGTGTTTTAACTTTGTGACTACGTCTCCACAATTCAGGAAGTGGGGTTTATAGAATCTCCCATCTGGGGCAGCCCACTCCAATACTTGGGGGCCTCCCCCTCCTGCCTCTGTCCCAGGAATAGCCACAAGTGAATCACCGTCCTTGAGAGCAGGGTCTCTGGAGTCAGGCCAAGGAAGAGCCTAAATTGGAGGTTCAGAAGAACCATTAGAAGAAATCAAGATTCCCAGTGTCAAGTGACTAGGAATATGGTTATTTCTTTGAAGAGAGCAAGGCGATCTAAGTGGACACTAATGTACTCTTGCACACGGGGCAAAAGAGGGCTAGAGAGGCGGGAGCCTTCTTGGGCTCCCAACTTTCACCCTTAGCCCTCTACTATATACATAATGGTCCTCACTAGGTCACTGTTGACTCAGGAGAGCCAAAACCACTCTATTGCTTCAGCTACAAAGGTAGTTAACTTGGGGTTATTAGAGGTCAAATCCAAATTCCCAACAAAGGAGCTGAGCGCAGGGAGGAGGCTGCTCAGGCCCACTGGCAGCCTTGGCAGGTGGGTGGTCAGGTCTGACCTCGCTCGGCCAAGGTTCCGGTCTGGTTTCCCCATCCAGCGAGCCCTGCCTCTGGCTTTGCTCAGCCCTGTGCTTTCTGCCAAGCAGAAATCCCTGGTCACTGACTTGGCGCAAGCACAGGGAGGTCGGGGAGGGAAGGATTCTTTTCCCTTGCTGTCACCCAGCTGCTTGTAGCCCAAGCAGCAACAGAACAAACACACAATGATGTCATGGCTGAAGAGTTCAGACCTGCCCTGGGGCCCCAAACAGAGGCAAAGCAGCATGTGTGATGCGATGGCCTTCTAAACAGCAAATGAGTCTCTTTCTGGATCCGCACGCCCCCCCCCCCCCCGCCCCCGGACCTGCTGAGGTTTGCAGAGCCAGAGTATCCCCTAGTGGCCATGTGGTCCCGTCTTCTGCAGAGGGGACGCGGCCACCGCAGAGAGCTCACGTTCTCAGCCAGGACACCCCCCTTGGACAAATCCCCAGCCCCTGGGCTGAGGGGGCTCCTGCCCCTCACCTTACCAGGCCACCCAGCCCACCCTGCTCAGGACCTAACGCAGCAAGAGCAGATCTGCTGTGCCTGGACCTGACCGGCAAGCACAAGCCTCACTCCCACCCGGCTGTCTGTCACAGAGCTGGGGTCTCAGCCTGGGCTAAGCTCACAAGACACCTCAGGCTGGAGAGGGAACCAAGGAAGGAGCTTAACCCTTTCCAGTTCTTGGGGGTGTGAACCTGTGTAAAACCTCTGACCGTGAGAAACTCCCTTGAGTTAAAACTTCTGTTTTTAAAAACAGAAACTGAACTATTGAACCAGGCAGAGGCATAGGAGCAAACACAGGCCCGCTACACCCTCAGTCTTGATAACTGGACACTCTGCAAAAAAGCTTTTCCTAGTAACTGACCATACTTAGAAGACCAACTGTAAAATGTACCCGCCAATCATAATTTTTGGAAAACAACTTGTGTACATTTCCTAATACTTCTACAGTTTGCTGATAAAAACCTCTGGCTTTTACTCTTTGAGGGACACAACCCAGTTTCCACCCAAATCTGGGTCCCGTGAATTGCAGTTCTAAGACCCTGAGCAAACGCTTTTATTTCGGTTCTGCCTCTTTTTCAACAGGGGCAGTGCTGCCCTACTTTCTCTTAAAATTCTGAAGCCCCATCTTTGGTCCCTAACAACTTTGCCTCAGAAATCAAAGACATTTGACATTCTTTATAATGGGACAATCAAGGCCTTTGTAGAAACTCTCACTTCTCAGGGCACCAGGGTGGCTCAGACGGTTAAGCATCCAGCTTCTTCGGCTCAAGTCATGATCTCACGATTCGTGAGTTTGAGCCCTGCATCGGGCTGTTTGCTGACAGCACTGAGCCTACTTCAGATCCTGTCTCCCTCTCTCTCTGCCCCTCCCCCACTCATGCTCGCTCTCACGCGCGCGGCGCTCTCTCTCTCTCTAAAATAAACACATATTAAAAAAAAAAATTCTCATTTTTCAAACTCCCCTTACCCAGGCCCAGCTTCCTTGTTTAGCGCTCAGACTACTGTTCCCCAAGCCCAGTCCCAATGGAAAGAAATCAAGGGTCTGGTCCATCCCCCAGCCTCCCAGATGGCATTCCCCAGCACCCCTGCCCCCAGAAAGTTGTCGTGAGGGTGTGTGTGCCCCACCACCCATCATCGAGTGCATCCCCAAGAAGAGAATGGGTCTCAGGCCTTTCGTACTGCTTCCCTGAAGGAAAATGCTGGGCTAGAGGCCAGATCCTCACCCTCACCCTCACCCACCCTCATGAGGCAGCTCCTGCCTGCCCCCCTCCCCCCAGCCCAGCAAAAACTAGAGACACCCCCCACCCCCAGGTTTCTTTCAGCTCATTTCTTTAATAAGGAGACGCAGCTCATTACAAAATAACAATTTGACGAGAGATCAGACAAGAACAACAGAGTCCACATAAGGAGGGTGTGGAGAGCATTGCCAAGCAGAGGAGGGCGGGGGTGGGGGGCAAGGGCTATACATGTGTCCTTCCTGTGAAGACAAAGGCAGGGTTCCTGGTGGGGCCGATGCATTCCAGGGGTGACCCGAGACAGGTGAGGGTCTGCCCACCCTGGTTTTGAAGTTTTCAGATCCCTGGGATTTCAGAAAGCAGAAAATCCAGTCCTTAGATGTGGAGGAGGCAAGGCAGAACAGTCGGGCTTCTTTGAAGAGGGTCCTCCTGGAGTCCGGATGGCTGAAGAGGGCTGGATGGAGAGACCCCCCCCACAGCCAGCCCCACGCACACCGCTCTGCCACCTCACCAGGCCAGATCCCCTCAATTCTTGCCTGCATTGTGGGTGTGGAGACTGGGAGGTCCCAGAGAGAGCTAGAAAGAGGCTAGACACTTCTTCCTTCCACTCCTCCAAGCTCCTGATCCCAGCCCACCGGAGACGGTGCCCAGCGTGAAGATCCTCGGGGCTTCTGCGTGCTCGAGCATCGTGACAGAGCCACCTCGCAGCCTTTGGCCTTGTCCTCCTCCTGTTCTCGTCTCTCTCCTTCCTCACGCTTACCAGTCGCCATGCATGAGGCCTCCTGGCATTATTCCCGTGAGTTGTCTCCCCTCATCCATGCCCATGGGGCCAGGAGCTGCAGGCTGGGAGCTACATGTCCCTCTCAGTAAAACACAGTGATTTGGGACCCAGGGAGTCCCCAGTCTGCCCCCACATTCTCTTACTACTGGGTGCTCCTGGCTGGGGCTGCCCTGGGGAGCTGACAGGAGGGTCTTCGGGGGGCCAGGCCTGCCCACCACTCTCAAAGGAGCTGGCAACCCTCAGGCTGCCCACCCTTGAGCGCTGTCAGTCAGCAGGAGGGAACACGGTGGGAAGAGCCTAACCCGTGGCATTCTCCAGCGTCCCCCAAGAGACCCTCCTCCACTGCCACCCCTACACTCTGACCACACGGTGTTACATAAGCAAAGCCGGTTCTGTCAAAGCCAGACGGTAACGGGAACCTGGGCTGCTGACTGCTCCTGAAAATCCTGGGTGCCTCCTCAGTGCCCTCAGGAAAGGTACCCCAAACTACAGCGTCCCCACCACTGCCCGGTCCACACGCAGGGTGGAGATGGAGTTGGACTGTCAAATCCAGGTGGAGGGAGCCAGCTCAGGCAGGGCCAGGCAGGACGTCTCCTGGGGCCCTGCCAGAACGCCTGGATGCCATCCATCCTCACGACATGGGGCGGAGGGAGCAGGAGGGGTGACAACAGGTGAGCCCTTCACAAGTGTTCTGTGGGGAGCCAGTCAGAGGGACATGGGGGGCTCCTGGGAGGAACCAAGGGCAGCCTCCAGCAGGAGGCCCCCTTTATGGCTTTTCAGTTAATTCAAACAGTGGGAGGAAGGGGCACACCACACACATACACAGGACACAGAAGCGACCGGGACACCAGACACCAGGCTGGACACAGTGCACGGGACACTGAGGGTCAGCTCTGCAGACGGATATGCAGCAGGCAGTGGGGACAGACGGGCCTTCTGGGCGCTGGTGGTGCACCCACGTCCCTGAAGGCAGGGCTGGTGCCGAAGCCGGAAACCGACTCTGCCAGCCGATGGCTCCCACTGGGGGGTTCCCGAGGGGGTAAGACCGGGTGGGGCTTGGGGACAAAGACTTTACGTGACATAAAATTGAAGGGGCAGCCTCAACGAGTTGTGTAAAGTGGGTCTGAGGTCAGGGGCTAGGGGCACTCTCAGCACGGCCATGCGGCTATTTACAGAAAGAGACATGCATGTTGAGTAAACAAGGCTTGGTTCATATGTTTATAGATCACTATCATCTTTTATAGGTAACTAAATGCATGTGGAGGGGGTCAGATGAGGCTCGAATGGCTTCAGAAGAGTCTCTTGTTGTCACTTAAAAAATATATTCATGTGTCTTCAAGTCACAGTGTCCCCTTCTCCATACTGCAGCTCGAAATGCAGTAAGATCCTTGGTGACCAGTCTCTGGCCCCCTGGGACTGAGCGGGGAGAGGGGAGAAGTCATAGAATAGGGGCGCCAGATAAAAACACAGGATGGCCAGTTACACTTGAACCTCAGATAAACAACAGATCACTCTGGGTATAGATGTCTCGAATTCTGCAGAGGACATACTTAGACTTTAAAATTATTTATTGTTTATCCGAAATTCAAATTTAACTGGCTTATCTTGTATTTTTATTTGCCAAATCTGACAACCATGTCATGGGGCTCTGGGCCACCAAGACCAGGCCTTGGGGACTCTTCCCTGCCTGCCACCACCCAGGGCTCTGAGACAGGGCCCCCTGATCAGCCTGAGGTGGGAAGGGGGAGGGTGGAAGGAACAGAGGGGAGGGTGGAAGGGCAGGTCCTGGCTCCATCTCTTCCTACCTTTACGGGGAGGGACACCAAAGGACAGCCTCTCTCTGTATGTGGTTGAGTGAGACCAAGAGTTAGCCTACATGAAAGGAACATGGATTCTCTCATTTCTGACCCCAGGGGAGGTTTCTTAACCTCTCTGCTCACCCACCACCACCCCATCGCGTGGAGGCGGGTTTATGAGGGAGCTGGTTTACCCACAGGAGGGACTGAGGCAACCCCTCGTCTTCTCTCTCGCTGAAGCCCTGGGCCAGCAAGTCATCCCAAACTGATTCTGCAGAAACACAGCTATGTATGGCTGCCTGGGAAGAAAAAACAGATCAGAATCTGAGACTATGCTCTAATCCCTGGTGTCCCATCCCCCAGCTGAGGGAGCCCTGCAAAGCCAAGCATCTGCTGGCTCACTGTCTGGGGCTGCCCGAGGGTTCTCTACCCAGCATCCCCCAGGCCTCAGCTTCCAGTGAGCCTAGGGCTCTGGCAGAGTTGGGCTCCCTTCTGGAATGATTATTCAAGGACAAAGATGACTGAGTTTTCTGGCCGCACCCCATTTCTGGGTGGGATTGGGTTTGGCTCTTTATGATCTCAGTCCCTTTGAAAAAAATCTCTTCTACGCTATGTTCCTGTCTGGAGTAGACTTTAGGAGTGATAACTCATAGCTGCAGAGGCCTCCAGACCCCCTCACTAGTCAAACCCTAGCTCTACCCTAATTAGGGCCTCCACCCCACCTATCATCCCCCAAAATAAACCTGCGAGGCAGTGAGGGTTCCAAATGATGCTCCACAGTTACAGTGACATTAGCCCTCGGGTGTAGAAAACTCACAACTCTCAGTTTCCCCGCCTAGTTCATGGACCTGGATAGATGCCTTCACTAGGATAGCTCATTTGGGCCAAGCACCCATCCCAGGACCAGCCAGAAGCTAGGTTGGGGGCAGGGGCCCACACACAGGTCTCTCCCTGGCTCTATACTGGTGCCAACACTCAAGTCTCTCAGCACCCTGTCCCCACCCCTCAAGGCTGCTCACTAGAGGTGGACCCAGAGTAACAAAATCCAGCCCCTGTCTCTCGGCACATGGACACCCAAACCCCCAGGACTGCCCACGGTTTCTTTTCCTCCCCATCAGGAGAGTGGCAAGTCTTGGGCTCTGGAAGGGTTGAATGAGGTTCATGGGCACAGAAGAATCTCAGGTGGTAGGAAGGAAGTACATTGGGAAAGGACAAAAGAATGAAGGTGAGGAAAACAAGAGGGACAGTCCTCTGAGCAAGGTGTGTGGGATATGGTGGGGAGAGAGACCCTGAGAAAGCACCAAAATCCCACAGCTCTGGAGATGGGAGAAGAGCCCAGTGACTCCTGATGCCCATACCAGGATACCTACTCTGCAGTCAGCCGAGTTCTGAAGGCACCCCATTTTCCTCCAACTCTCTACCTGGACCTGGTAGAGATACCTACCATGACCACAACTCTGGTCCCAAGGACCAAAGTTCATAGTCCTTGTCAGAGCACTACCTTCTCATCATTAACTACACACCCACACTCACACAGGGCCCGGTAAAATATGACCTCCCATGTGCCAAGGGCCACTGGCAAGAAGGAGAAGGGTCTCTGAGAGATGGGCAAGGTTCAGCCCTGCTTCCCAGTCTGTTTCTGGCAGAGGTGTGCCCTCATTCCTTCCTCTAACCAAAACACATGGCACAGCAGAAACAAAAGGAACATTTCCTTTCTTTTAATAAAATAAAAAGATATTCTGTACCTTCTTCATGCTGGATCCTCAAACCCTGAGTCTCTCTAACACTGTCCATCTGTCTCAGGTACCTACAGGAAACTGAGGTGGCCCAGATGGGACAGGACAGGAAGTGCTGCCATTTTGCTGGGAAAGAGAGAGATCCCCAAGTTTTGGGGAAGCTATGAGTATTCTGTGGTGAAGAAATGGTGAGGGCCTGAGGGCTTCATGGATGGAAGAGAGAGGCTGAAGGAAGGGAGGCAAGGATGGAAGGAAGGGGTGAAAGGAAGTGGTGCTGGCCTTAGGCCATGTGGGACCTGACTCTCTTGCCCAGGCTGAAGGTTTGGAAGGAGGCTCAGTGCAAACTTGGCTAACATATATATGGCTTTTTATCAATGCTGGGGACAAAAGGTGATGAGGAAATGGGACACAACTGAGCCGGGGTAGAAACCCCAGCAGGTGTTCTCCACCACCCATTTGGAATGGATGTCCTGCTTCTTGGCATTCATAGAGAGAAGCCTCCCTAAGGGGTAGGAGGATGGGGCCTCCCCACAGGTCTCCCTGGGCCATGCCAGCTACCCATAAGCTGTCTGGCATGGAAGGCAGAGGGGTGGGAGCTAGGGGGCACGGATCTCAGTACCCCCACTCATCTCATCCGGGAAATCTATGCCAATCTCTCCACCATCCTCCCCCTTCTTACCTGGACCTCAGGGGGACAAGAATTTAAACCTTCCTTTTAGAGTTCTCTGGCTCTGTACAGAAAACGGTCTTCAGACAGTGTTGCTGCACTTAGATTAAAAGAGAAAACAGAAGCAAAAGCATGATGGAGAATAAAGGCCAATGAACCGCATAGCTTATATTCTGGAAAGGGAGAAAGCATCTGTGTTTCTCACTGGAAGGGGGTGAACAAGACCCAGGAGGTTCATTTGGTCTTTCTAGGTAATGGGTCTTGTTTCTTCATAGTGTGATGTTAACTGTCAACAACAGTGAGGTCCCAGGACTGATGGTCCCCGTTAGAGTCTGACCAATCTAGTGAATAGTCCATGTCCACGAATGTCCCAGAAACCACACTTGTGGGGAAACCATGCCTGACAGGAGGAAGTCTATGATGGCCTCAGGGATTTGGTCCTAGTTCTGGACAAATCCAGTCTCCACATCTTGCCTCCCAAACAGCCACCCACAAGGAGTAAGGGAGCTGCTGGCATCTGACCAGGACTCTGAGCCCTCTCCACAAGCCGATGGAAGATCTCCCACTTAGACAGTGGATGTCTCTTCGTTTCAGGGTCCCTGAAGAGCCTTCTCTTCCCACACAACTTCACTGTCCGTGGCTTATTCCAGGAATGCAGAGATGCTCAAACACACACACACGCACACACACGCACGCACACGCACATCATAGGCCACTGTGTTGCCTTCCCTGTCAGGAAACAGGATGTGCCGCCATGTTGTTGGTCCAGAACACTCAAAAAACAGGAAGTGCTGTGACTTCTGCCGAAAGAGGGCCTCGCTCAGGGGGAGGCGTTAAGTGAAGCTTTGAAAGAGCGAGAGGGAAACGTGACAGGGCATGCAGCAAGGACAGCTCCTGGGATGATGAAAAGAGCCAGGCTTCTCTTTCACCTGTTAGGGGACTCTCCTCACACGGCCATCAGAGGGAAGTTGGTCTTTAAAAAGAGATAAAGGAAGGAAAAACAAGGACACAACCACAAACAAATGAGAAAGAAAACCTCTAAGGTCGCATAACTGAGGTATTGATAGCTCTGGATCTTGTCAGTGTCTGTGACGCGGGGTCCCGGCCGCTGCTGCCTACTTGTTCTTGCCCAGGAGTGCGTCCACCTCTTCCTCGGGCTTGAGCGAGTGCCACTGGGCGATGGGCCTCCGGGGGTTGGCCAGCATGTCGGACCAGTGCCGCAGCTCCGTGCCCGTGGCGTTGCTGCCCACGAAGATCTTGCCAATGGCTTCGTTCTTGCCCAGCTTGTCGTAGTCCAGCACGGTGACCACTACCTGGACTTTCTGCGAGGGAAACAAAGGAGGGCGGAGTCGGCAGGTGGAAACGCCATGACCAAACCTCTCCTCCTCCGTTCTCCAAACACTCCGCAAGGAGGGGCCTCCCAGGGCGGCCTGTTTCCAGCTCGGAACTTAACTTCCAAGACTGAACTCAAACGGAAGCAAAGGCTGCACTCTTTGGAAAGAGCCTTTCTTTCTACCGGTAGGCACTTACTGAGCATGGGCTGCACTCCAGCCAGGGTTGGGTACCTGGAAGTGGAGGGCGGTGAGGATGAAGAAGAGGTGTACTTCACCTTAACGAGGGCAGCGGGCACATACTCAGAAGTTCACAAGCAAAGGGATGGAGGTTATGCTAGAGGTAAGCACAAGGTATTATGGGAACTCAGACGAGGTGACAGTCATCCTCGGGTCCATCAGGGAAGGCTTCAGAGAGGAGATGACATAGAAACTGGGAGGTGAGGGCTGAGGACTTCTCTAGGCAGAGAGAGAAGAGGATCCCAGGAAGGAAGAGTACCCTGGGCGGCGGCAGAGAAACACAAGTGTGCACTTGGTATCTTGGAAACAGAAGATGTTCAGAGTCACTGAGGTAGAGTGTGAGAAGCAACAAGGCGGGAAATGGGGTCAGCAGGAGGCGCTGTGCAGGATGGGGTCAGCTAAGGAGTGTGAAAGCAGCAGGGAGCTCCCCGAGGACTTCTGGGAGGAGTGGCATGGATATTTCAGGAAGAGACCCCTGATGTTGAGGTGGGAGATTCACTGGAGGTGGTCAGGGACTGCCAAGCAGGCTGGGGGCCGAGGGGGGAGCTGGGAGGGTGGGTAGTGAATGCCTGAACCAAGGTGGGGTGGTGGGAATGGAAGCAGCGGCCAGGCTGGAGAGGCATTGAGGGGAGAGAATCAAGAGGACTTGGTGGTCAATGGGACCGACCGAGGTGATAATGAGGGCCTTTCTTCGTCCTGCCCCCCAGCCAACTCGGGCTGTTCATGTTTAGGACCAAGTTTGTTCTGGGAAGCCCCACCTTTCCTCTGTGTTTACACACATGGCACCACTCATGTCCCTGTGTTTCAATGGCCTCTCCCTGCTCCCCCTCCCGACTGTGAGGCCCTTGAGAGCAAGGGCTGTGTCTTCTGCACATTTGTTTCTCCAGCACCTAGCAAGTTCCTAGGAAGGTCCTTAGGGAATGCCCAGCAAAGACTGTTGGATGAATGAGAAAGGAAAAAGGGTAGGGGGTCTAAAATGATGCCCATGTTTCTCACTTGAAAAGAGAAAGCAGAGGAAGCAGGTTTGGGGTGTGGGAGGGGTATGGGGAAGGGCTATGGGGAAGATCATTAGCTTAGAAAAGCCATTATATTGGCTTTTGGCATGTCAAATTTGAAACTCCTGGCCAGTACACTTCACATCTATCAAGTTTTCCACAAGGACTCCTCTTGGTCTAACACTATCGCTGAGATTCCCTTGGCACCTTTGCCTCCCAGCCCTGGGGGCAGCGGGGTAGGGGGGCAGGGAGGGAGAGGGAGGAAGGAGGCTGCAGCTCACTCCAAAGAGGGAGGGACCAAGACTCCAAGAGGATCCAGCACTCTGCAAGCCCCTGACTCTCAGCCCAGCCGGCTTGGTGGGTGTCCGGTCCTGCCACATTCAGATCTCACTCATGCCCACTCGTGCCCACTCATGGCAAAAAACAGACCTCACCTCCAACACTTACAGAGCTTGCTGGTAGGAGGAAGGAAGGAGAGAGTAGAGAAGGGAAGGACGGAGGGGAAAGAGGAGAGGGGAAGGGGGCAGAGGGGTAGCTGGAAGCAGACCCAGGGAGCAGCAGAAGTAGGGGAAGGCTGGCTGAGGCGGTAGTGGCTGCACCAGGGGGAGCAGGAAGAGGAAGAGGAGGAGGCGATGCCGCTACCTCCCCGGCAGCTCTGGCCTCGCGGGCCCACTAAACGCCCATGTACCTCGCAGTTCTAAAGGAATGATGGGTAAGGTTGTTTTGAGTGGTTCACGTTCATCTGCTCAGAAAAGGGGAGGGGGCCCTGGGAAGGAGGACCCAGGACGGCACCATGAGAGCCAGAGCCCTTCCCACCCGAGCGAGCGAGCTGGCTCAAGGTCTTTGAGGGAGTTCCCTCGAGCCCCCACTGCTGTGCCCCTGTGCCCGAAAACCTGAGCACCTGAATCTGCTCGAAGGGGATCTCAAAGCTGAAGGACTCGTTGAAGTAGGGGTTCAGGGTCTTCTTCTTCACTGTCGTCTTCTTCTTCTTGAGCCTCTTGCCATTCTGCATCAGGTGGATCTTCACATAGGGGTCTGTGCAGGGAGAATCCCGGCCCCCGATAGGCACCCTTAGCGCCCCATCCTCCCACCAAACGTACTTGCCTGCCCAGAGCACCCACCCCACCAAGGCCAGGCGCCCAGCAAGCCCTAAGGCATAGGGTGCTAAGTCTAAAAGCAGCAGAGCAAGCGTCCAGTTCAGGGGCGGCAGAAAGGGTTCACTTCAAGGACCACCGCGGGCTGGTTGGTTGTGGCCTGGTGTAAGGCCTGGAGCATTAAATTGGGCACATTCCTGAGACTAAGTAAGGCCTTGTCTCGAAAGAGTGAGGGGGTTGCTTGGTGATATCTGTCCAAGGCGGGGGACAGAGGAGTGCTGAAGGTACCACACACCTCTGCCATCCCTGATTCAACTCAATCCTCCTGACCTCGCAGATGAGAAACCGAGGCCCAGAGAACAGAACTGATGGGCCCCCAGTCACGAAGCGGATCAGCGGCAGAGCCAGCTGGGGCTGGTGGCCAGACTGACCAGTTGAAGCCCACACCCAGGCCTGATTTTCGGGAAAGTGTGTGCTCCGCTATCCCACCAGAACCCTGTGCTGTGGGCTGGCCCCGCTGCGTGTGCTCCCCACCCCCCAAGTCCCCTTCCAGGGTAGGGCCTGCAGAGCCCCTCCCAGAGAAGTGTCCCGGACTGTGGGATGCGACATAGAGGCAAGCTTTCCTACACAAGTTTCTCTCATCCTTTCCTCCATGGCCCGTACTGCCCAGAGCTCAGAGTGGGGACAGGGGACCCATGGAGAAAGGAGGGAAAGCCAGACGTCTCCGGCTCCGTCCTGTGCTCAGACCCACAGCTGCTCAGAGATATTCTGTGTATCCCAGGGCCGGAAAGTGCTCTTACAACGGGTGTGAACAGAGGACTCAGACCCGTGACTGGCTCGCTGGTGCCACCTAATGGCAGCCAGAAGTTCTGCATGTACCTGAAAGGCCACCTACGTCCATCTTCTTCAGGTTCTTGGCCTCCAGGATACAGACAGTGAGTTTCCCAGCCGTGGGCACGTAGCGTAGGGAGGTGCAGATGTCGCCCAGCTTCTCTGGCTGTCAGGGGAGATGAGCAGGACCCAGGGTCATCTTAGCCATCCCACTGCCTCTAGCACGGCGGATCCCCATCTTGTCGAGACTAGCAAGGCAGTGGTGTATCCCCAGCCCTCTCAGTCCCCAGTCCCCACATCTGTGATGTTTGAGCAAGTCTCAGGGCCTCCTGCTGCAGTTCAACAAAACCCCTGAGAGTGACACTGCAGGAGCCACGGCCGTAGGAGTGAGGGGAGCAGAGCACAGGCTTTGGGCAGGGGTATGTGAGTGATGTCTGGGTGGATCTGGACAGACACGGGCTATGGTTGGGCTCTCACCTCAGGCCTAGGGAAGGTGGAAAGGGGGCCGGAGTGTGGGCATGGTACCCAAGGGTTCATTTCCAAGGACACTGGGGAACTGAGTATCTCGGATGCCTTTCTCCCTGATTCCTCCCACCCTTGAGATAGCTCCCTGTCAACCATTCCACTTGCAGAGTGATCCGTGGTCTTCAAAGCACAGTGTGTCCCTTTTCTTATATTACTGTCACTGCAACACCTTCATGTAGATAAGCCAAGGGTTCTTTGTGACCAGCGAGAGTCCCACAAAGTCCCACAACAATTTAGCACTGGGGGCAGGATGAAACCTGCTGGACCCCTGGTTTCTAAGAGCGCTGCCAACATGATATCAGAGCCAAGCTTCTCAGAGACCAGGTCACTCATGCCAATAGCCCGGCTCGGGTGTACCAGCCCTGCTTCACACAGCGCGAGCCCCAAGGTAAGGAAGGGTGTCTTCAGTGTCTCTTCCCGCCCCCTCCATTACCACCTGGTACTGCGCTGGGCACAGAGCAGGGCGCTTGGCCAAGACACATGACCGATGCTTGGAAGGAGCAGCAGCTAAAATGGAATATGTGGCACACAGTAGGTGCTCAATAAGTGTTGGGAAAGTGCTTGAAGCTGTGGCAGTTGTTAGGAAGACAAGCCCCCATGCTGAGAATCTTTCAAAATAAATGTGGGCTTTCCTTGTGGGTAAACTGAGGCACAAAGTCATAAATCAGTGGCCCTAAGTGACAGCAGAAACTTAGGAGTAAAAACCATAATGGTGTTCTCCTTTACTTGAACACCTACTGGACGACAGATGCCTACTGGGTGCCAGGTGCATTACAGAGATAAGTAATTCTCATCTGCAAAAACACTACGGGAGACAACCCAGATCTAAAGAGATTAAGCGACATGCCCAGGGTCACACAGGTGGGGGTGTGGACCTAGCGTCCTAACCCAGCTCACCTAACTCTAAAGCCTACCCTCTCCCTGTCATGCCAATAGGTGGTAGCCCAGGTGGGCAGCCACATTCATCTTCCACCCGGTCTCTGCTCTCACCTCTTCCTTCTCCCCGCCCTGCAGGTCTCTCCACTCCTCGATGGGCTGGCCAAGGTCCACAGTGTTCATAGGCACCTTCACCTCACCAATGATGTCATGCTTGGAGAAGCGGTCAAAGTCATAGATGGCCATCACCAGGGTTTTGCCTCCTAGCTCCTGGTATGGTACCTGCAGGGCACAAGCAGGATTCAGAGAGGGTTCAAAGCCAACTCATGCACCTCCAGGGGCTGCTGTGGGCAGGTCCCTTGGTCAGAGCTCGGTTCCCACTCCCTCTTGGTGAGTCTGTAGAGACAGAGAAGACCTCAGGCTCTGGGGGAGCAGACGGGGGGTGGGGGGCATGTCCCAGTCCTACAGGAGGCTGAGCAGTGACCTTACACATAAGCCCACAGTCCAGCCCACTATCATTCCAGCCTGAGCCCATTCCGGAGCCTTAGCCACAGCTAAGAACCAAGGAAAGGTCTGCAGAACTCCAACAGAATTCGGATCAGGGAGGGAACTGATTATCCTTCCAGCCGGCATCACCTTGAAGGTGAAGGTTTCATTGAAGGCAGGGTTCAATGTCTTCCGATGGACTTTGGTCTCATACTTCTTCTTTTTGTCTGGAAGAAGGAAGACTTTGACATAAGGGTCTGAAGTGCCTCCCATGTCCAAGGCAGGCAATTCAGCAGCCTGCAGAACGCCGACGGTAAGCTGTGGAGAGAGCGAGGGAGGGCTGTGAGTCTCAGGACTGCTCCAACACCAGCCCTGGCCCCAGACCCAGCACCCACCAACCCCTCCCCAGAGGTGGGTGGCTGGGGAGGTGGGAACAGGCTGGTGCTTGAGAGCAAGACTGGTCTCCATCTCCACCCCCAGGAATTTGGATGACATCAGGAGAAGCAGAAGCTGAGAGGGCAACTGCTTTGCCCAAGGTTGGTGGGCAGGTTCACAGCAGAGCCATTCTGGGCCAGGGAACCTTCTCTAGAGCACGCTGGTGGCCAAGGCAGAGTCAATGTTCAGGGGCACATGCCTGCGGTTTCCAGCTCACCCCACTCCATGGAAAGGAGCAATGCCTATGGGCCGGGATGGGGGTGAGGGGTATGGATCTGTTTCTATGTCCCTCCCACCCAAATCCCAGCCCTTTGCCCCATCCCCCACTTTGCCCCCAAGCCCAGCCCTCACACCTGGTTGGCCTGGAAATCATAGTCCAGGGAAAACTGCAGTTTTCCCAGATTCTCTGGCTCTTTCTCCTCCTCTCCTTCACCTTCTCCCTCAGTCAGGCCTGTCTCTGCATCGTCGTCGTCCTGTGGAGGCTGGGAGAAAAGAGGGGTAAGTTAAGAGAGAACGGAGCCTCCTGGCCTGGTGCAGGGGCATCAGAAAGCCAGCCTGTCTGTGCAGACTCTGACCCAGAGCTGGGTGTGGGGCAACAGAAATGAATGTGGCACTGTCCAGGGGGCTTGATTCTGCCTGTCAAAGCCCCCAGACAGCCCCTCAGAACTCCAGACCATGTCTGGAAGACCCAGTTCTGGTTTTGGTGCCTCTCTCCCTGCAAGACACAGCGCTACAGAGGCCAAGCGCTAAGCCAATGCTCTAGAACTTCTTGAAGTGGGGGGAGGGGTGCTTCCCTTGTTAGCTCCTCCCTAATACTTTCCCAGCTCACGCCCCACCCATCCTAGGCAAGACTTACCAGAAGTGCAGTCCAGGCATTCAGGAGCACGGTGAGTCCACAGAGGTAAGAAGAGAGGAAGAAAGTGATGTAAGAGAACATTCTACACCTCAGACCAGCCCCTGAAGTCACAGCCACCTGGTGAGACCAGGTCAGGCTACGCCCAGATCGTTCTTGGAGTTCCCCCCCTCCCTGACTTCGCACTGCAGGCTTCTTTCAGGCACACACACAAACACACACACACTCACACACACTTGCACATGTGCAGACACAAGCACTCAAAGGCCATTTTAATCTCTGGCTGACTTCTTGAGATCAGGCCCTTCCTTCCATCCTCCATATTGATTTCTTGAGCAAGAGACTTCTAGTCACTTTCAGAACAAATGTGGGCAAAAGATAAGCACACAGGGGCCTTTGTAAACTTAAAAGGAAACACTTGGGTTTATCAAAGGACCTTTCCAGGCCAACCAACCCCCACAAAACAGGGGTAAATAAACCAAATTACTACGTGACTAGAGATGGATTCGACTTGGCCCTGGTCTTGGTGCCTCAGGACCATTCTTTTACTTCATTCGATTCCTCACCCACCCCAACCAAGTAGGTGTCTCCAGTGAGACTTTGTCCTCTGGTCTCTTCTGGCAGGAAAACACAGGGTCACTCCAATGGTGGCTTCCTGGCGAGTTGGGGGGGGGGGTCTCTCTTTCCAACATTTTGTCCCAATAGCCTCTTTGGGGGTCAATATATTACTCTCTTCCTCTGTCTTTTCAAGGATGTGTCCATGATCACACATGAATAAGTCCCCCCTTCCCACCATGGGATGGATAGACAACATTTTACTAGAGATGTAGCCAATAGGGAAGGCCATGTGGAGTTCTAAGACAGGGAGCTGGTTGGGGTTTAGATACCAGAAGCCTTTGCTTCACCTTTCAGCACCTGGAATGCCTGGGCTGGGCCCCTCTCAGTTCCCCCCACCACTGCCTTGTCCTACCTGACCCCCTTTCATGTCTTTCATATTCATGGCATTCTTCATGCCCTTGCCCTTCTCCTTCTTGTTCTTCTTCTTCTTACAGCAGCACTTCTTGCAGATACAGAAGCAGCAGGTGAGGAGCAGGAGGCCAGCGACCACAGCAATAGCGATCAGTGCCCATGGTGGTACTGCCCACAGAGAGGACCCCAGAAGTCAGCAGTGCTCTGCCTTATAGCCCCAGAGCCCAAAGCATTAGCAAAACTGAGGGGAGACTATGAACCCCAATGCCCACACTCCATATTTTTTAACCACATACTCATGAGTGATTTACATGCAAGTTGCCTATACTTTGCATGCCTTTTCATTAATACTTGCTCTCTCCTGAGCCCACTGTCCTTATGGATACAACCTGCTAACTGATAGCAGTCAGGTATACAACAAGGAATAACGTCAGTTTGGCTCTGTTGAGTTTTGACTCATTTGATCTATGGAAAACTAGCTTATACTGGAAAGAATGGGATGGTCCTTATCTGACCCAGGTGTAGGAAGAGCCCCTTTGACCCATTCTTTATGCCCAGGCTTGAGAGGGCTGACCCAAGCCAAAAGGCCAGCTCCTTAAGGACCTAGATTGCAGAGCTCAAATATTTGGGCTGCTCTCCATGGTCCTGAAGCACCATCTCCCACTGGTGGGGCTGCTCCCCTTAATGTCTGGTGACTCCTGCCTATATAGCCTTTGCCAAGAATTCGGAAAGCAGGGGGTCGGGGGTGTATTTTCTGTCTTCCAAACTAAGGTAGTTTCAAAGTATGACTGGAAAACTTCAATAATGGCTTCTGTTTCATAATTTTTCATCTTCTTTTGGTTTCCTCTTTTGACAGTTTTCTAAGTTGTAAGAACGTTTTCCCCCTTAGGAGACAGGGCACATAAGCTTCCTTGTTCCCTTTATTAGTGCCAGGCACCCCTCCCCCCATTCCTGAAGAGGCTCCCAAAATAATCCATCCTGGAATCCAAATATTCAGCCAATCACGCCCCCCAGTGGTGTTCCCCACCCTTCCTCAGCTCTGCCCTGCCCATAAGGCCTTGCACTAACCCTGGCCTTGCCCCGCCCTCTCAGCCACCTGGGACACTCACAGGGGATCTTCTGGATTTCATTGAAGAATTTCTCCTTCAGCTTGGCAAACATGTCCTCCTTACTCTCTCCAGTGCCCCCACTCTCGGTAGAGTTGTCTAAGAGCCCGGTTGATATTGTGGCAGTGGTGGTGGCAGGAGCCACAATGGGCTCCTGGTTCCTCTTGAAAATGTTCCTCATGGTGGCAGAGGGGATCGCTGCAGGTGAGAAGGGAAGGGAGCAGATGAACATCCCAGAGGCCCAAGTGCAGAAAGCTCTGCCCAAAGAACTGGGGAACACTCTTTCAAAAGCTAAAGACTATTAAGAATCCCATTATAGTTCAGAGATATTTCCCATAATATTAACAACTATGGTAAAACAACAATAATAGTCATCATTAAGTTAGTACTTATAAGTACCAGGCAATGTGCATGATCTCCTCTCATCCAAACAACAGCCTAATGTTTGATGATTATTTCCATTTAACAGATATGGAAATGGAGGTTCCCAAGGTCGCTTAGATGGTACATTCTGAAACTGATGTTTAAGCCAGTCAGCCTGACTCCAAGGCCTATAAACTTAATCACTGTCACATCTCTCATTTAAGTCCAACCACACAACTCTAGGAAGGAGGCAATATTCTACTATTAAAGACTCCTTCTTGAGTCTCTCTCTTCCTTAACTTCTTCCATGACCTCACTCTGCTTAGATTCTCTGCCTCTCTCTATCACATTCCTGCTGTCATCATCCCTGCCTCCAATCTACATCAACATCTCTGCCTCCAATCTACATCAACATCTCTGGAAAACAGAGGGAAAGAGGTTGAAAGAGAAGCTGCCCATAATTTTACCATACAGAGATAACTCAGGTTAGCATTTTGGAGCATTTTATAACAGAAGATTTTCAGAGTGTGTCTTACATGTTGAGACCAGATTACATATGATTTGACATTCTGCCTTTTTTTAAACATAAGATTTTATCATAAGCCTTTTCTTTTATCATTAAAAAATTTCCTTTATTATTGAATAGCTAAATAGTACCCATTACATGGAAGTACTATATGTGTTTAATATTCCACTATTAAACATTTAGATGGTTTCCAAGTTTTTGCTGGTAAAAAATATTACTGTGGTAGCATTCATTTAAGGCAGAGGAATGGCCTGCTCTGTTAAAAGTGGGGCTATGGCCATACTTTCAACAGTAGCCGAATCATGGAAAGAGCCTAACTGTCCATCAACTGATGATTGGATAAAGTAGATGTGGTATATATATATATACATATGTATACACACACACACACACACACAATGGAATACTACTTGGCAATGAGAAAGAATGAAATTTGGCCATTTGTAGCAACGTGGGTGGAACTGGAGGGTATTATGCTAAGTGAAATAAGTCAGGCAGAGAAAGACAGATACCATATGTTTTCACTCATATGTGGATCTTGAGTAACTTAACAGAGGACCATGGGAGAGGGGAAGGGGAAAAAAGTTATAGAGAGGGAGGGAGGCAAACCATAATAGACTCTTAAATATTTAAAAGAATCTGAGGGTGGATGGGGGGTGGGGGAGAGGGGAAAGTGGGTGATGGGCATTGAGGAGGGCACTTATTGGGATGAGCACTGGGTGTTGTATGGAAACCAATTTGACAATAAATTATATATTTTTTAAAACATGGGGCTATGGGAAGAGAGCTCCACAGGCTTTGGAGGAGGTGAGGCTGGGGCTAGGGGCCAGCAGGGGCCTGGTTCAACAGAAATGACATGGACCCAGATGAGAGTAGGAATGTAGGGGATGGAGCAGAGAGGACAAATGTAAGAGCCAGTCATTCATTCATTCATTCAACAAATTTATTGAACGCATGTCATGCTTCCCTTGTGGAACTTACCATAAAGTAGATTAAATAATTGCACATAAGTGAATGTAAGATTGTAATTCTGAGAAATGCCACAAAGGAGAGATACTCGGTGATATGAATTTATCATGGGGCATATCTGACCTGATCTGGGAAAGAAAAAATGCTTTCCTGAGGAACTGACTGAGACCTGAAGCACAGTGGGAAGTATCCAGGTGAGGAAGAGAGGAAGGAGCAGCCTAAACAGAGAGAACAGCATGTGCAAAGGCCTGGAGGTGGGAAGCAGTGTGATTAGTACAGAACCTGAAGGGAGACCAGAGTGAAAAGAGCGTGAGTCAAAATGGGGCTGGCAGAGTGGGCCAGGCTGGCCCAGGCACATAACCTCACAGGCCACAGCAAAGAGTTTTGTCTTTACCCAAAGAGTAATGGGAAGCTGTCAGAGGGTTTTAAGGAGGCAGGTAATGTGTACAAATTTACATTTTGGAAATTGTACTTCAGTGGCGGTGAGTAAAAGCCTAGAATGCACCATGACTCCAGAGGGAAGGGGAAAGAGTTTAAAACAGCCAATAATGGATGTCTTGTCATCCCCAAGTTCTCGTGAAAGATTTTCCAGTGTTCCTGGGGAATCACCAGAGGGGAATGACATACAGCTGCTGGGAGGGAACGTAGGGCTGTTAATAAAGCAGGGCACAGATCAGAGGCTTTTCCAGGGCCCGGTGCCTGGGAGGCCCTTTTAAATCCACCTCCAACAAAAGACATGAGGACAAAGCTGCCCAGATCCAAGGGAATAACGAAGATGCTTGAGAACGTGGCTCTTGATAAAAGACAGGGGCAGGGCCATGTGCCGGGAGATGGATGGGGTAGATTCAGGGCCCACATGCTCAGTTACACAGCTAGAAAGTGTTTGGGGTCATCCTACGCTTCTCTCCGGCCATCACCCCTACCTGCAAGGCATTTGCAAACTTCTCAGCTCTACTCACAATGTTTTCCAAATTGGGCCACTTCCCACCCCTCTACCTGGAGTCTTACAATAGCCACCTATCTGGAAGCTTCCCACTCTCCTCTGCTCAGTCTAATCTCAGCACTGAAGCCAGATCCATTTATTTTAAACCCTCCAATGGCATCTCATCACACTTAGATAAAATCTCTGCATAGTCTGGCCTCTGGCCCCTGGCCCCTGGCTAGCTCCCCAAATGCATTTCCTAACACTTCTGCTGTCAGCCACTCAGCTCCTGCCATGTTGGCCTTCTTGCTGCCAGTCACGGGCTCACCAAACAAACTCACAGTCTTTGCACTTACTTCCCCCCAGCCTAGGCTGTTCTTCCTCCAGAAACCTCCGTGACCTCCCGGAGGTCACTCACCTGGCAAAACACCACTCTCAGAGAAATCTTAGGGACTGGGTGTTTGTGTCCCCCCCAAATTCATATGTTGAGATCTAATGTTCAACGTGATAGTGTTAGGTGGTGGGACTGGGGAGGTGCTTAGATCATAGGGTGCAGCTCACGAGTGGGGTTAGTGCCTGAGAAGAAGAGGCCAGAGAGGTAGCTGACTCCTTCTGCCATGTGAGGATGCCGGAAGTCAGCAGTCTGTAACCCAGAAGAGAGCTCTCACCAAAGCCCAATGTTGTCAGCACCCCAATCTCAGACTTCCCAGCTTTCAAGGCTGTAGGAAGTACATTTCTATTGTGGATAAGCCTCCTCGTTTATGGTGTTTTGTTATAGCAATCTGAGCTAAGACACCCACTATCAGCTTTTTCCTCTCCATTGCCACCCCAGACCACCAAGCACTGTTGGTGAGCGTCCCGCATGGGGGCAGCGGGGCACCCTGTAGATTCTCAACACCACCCAGCCCTTCAACCCTGCACAGAAACCTTAATATACGCTCCCCATCAACTCACCCTGCCTCCCTTTGCAATGGACACTCCAGACCCTCTATTTCATAGTCCTGCAGCTTGCCCGTGGTCCCAACACCTTGCCTGTTATTATTAGAAGCCACTGAAATCTCTGATGTCCCACCCTACGCCAAACCACAGACCTTCCTGCATATTAACCACCCTCTCTTGCTGACCTCCTGTTTCAGCTGAGTACTTTCCTCCTATTTAAGGCCAATCGTCCTATCTCGGAGGGGTCCCCTCTGATCTTCTCAGGACACCTTCTTGATCCACGTTCTTTCTTATCCCCAACCTTTCCTGGTCAACCATTTTGCTCAGATCTAGTTGACTTACAGCATATTGGGACTGGAACAGGGTCTTCTAATGCCTGCCCAATGCTATTTTCCTCTAGACCACACAACCTCTCAGACGGTAGAGGATACATTTTTAAGAAAAGTTATTTGTATGCTCAGTAATTATTTTAGAACAGTGAATGTTTTCATTTGAGCTACTATCATTTTTATGAGTTGGCAGTTACTGAGTGATACGAAATGAATGAAATGTGCAAATAACAAACAAACAAAACCAGGAACAGGGAAGGTTGAGCATAACAAAGGTTCCCTCTGCTGAATTCTTCCCATTTTAAAATACCACCAGCCAGGCAATGAAGACCCTCCCCACCCCTCCTCATTCAGCTGCCTCAGTCTCCCCTTCCCTTCAGGGCCACACTCCACCACACGGTCTCCATTTCCTCGCCCCCGACTCTCTTCTCAGCGCCCACACTGCGGCTTTTGCCTCATCACTCCACTGAAGTGGCTCTCTGCACAGTCGCAGGTGATCACAAGCTCACGAAACCCAGCAGAACTTTTCATTTGGTTGTACTTGACCTCCCTCATGTTCACTTCCAACCACCCCTGGATTTTCATCATAATTCGGACCCCGTCGATTGCCTCAAGGTTTACCCCCAAGGCTTCTCTTCCCAGGCCAAGTGTCCCCCTAGGTGACCTCTTGCACATGACCTCAGCCACATCCCCATTCTGATGGCTGCCAAAGCCTGACTCACTCCTGAGCTCCAAGCCCAGAGGTCAAGCTGGGCCCTTGACATACTTACGCTACCCCCTGTATTTCCTCTTGCTCACCTCCAATCAGTTCTGCAGGTACCACCAAAGCAATCTTCGTAAACATGAATCTGATCGTGTCACTATTAAAAGCCATCCTAGGGACACAAGCCACAATCGTGAACAGCCTGTGATTATTTAAGCAGAGACCACACTTGTGTTGTTCTCCGCTGCAGCTCTGGCACAGGGCTTGGTAAACTATGACCCACGGGCCCCATGGAGCTCACTGCTGAATTTTTGTAAATAAAGTTTTATTGGAACACAGCCACGCTCATCCCTTTACACATTCTCTCTGGCTGCTTTCGCACCACAACAACAGAGTCGAGTAGGTGTGACCGAGGTTGTACGGGCTGAAAAGCCTAAAATCTTTACCATCTGGCCCTTTAAGGAAAACTTTGCCGACCCTGCCCTAGCAGATACCATGCTGTCTGACATATGACAGGCATTCAGTAAACATGTGGTACGTGAATGAAAAAATGAATGGGTAGAACCCAGACTCTAGATCACTGGACACGTTACGTCATTTCACAGATGACACTGGAACCCGTCCTTCTAGGGTCACCCAGTGCATTAGTGCCTATGACTCTGACTCAGGTCTCTTTCCACAGGCTTGTTAAGACTCAAGGTAGCTGCTCCAAGTCACCAGGCTGGGTCCAGGGCGCTCCCCTCCCCCCCCCCAGGCCTGGGGAGCATGTGCACGTGTGCATGTGTGTGTGTGCATGCTAGGACTCCAAAGCCAGCACAGGTAAGTGGCGGTGTGTACAGTTCCTCGAGCCGACCACCCTTCCTCTCCCTTTGCAGCTGGCCTCTCATGCTATGGCGTCAGGCACATTCCCTGATGAGCCGTTTGACCCTGGGTGGTTTCTCTGATCTCTCCAATCTTAGAATGCTGAACTGTCAAACAGAGTTTGCATTCCTAATAATGCCTTCAGTTGAGGCTAAGATTAACGAGGATGGTGAGTGCCCTTCCCCGGGTAAGTGCCCAGAGCACTGAGCAGTGTTTCTCATCTTTCCAAGGCTGCCCTTTGGGCATTTCTTCTCAAGAGACGCTCCCTCCAATGTGACTCAATGACCCTTATCCCTTAGCTCTTCTGCGTCTTTTCCAGAGTCGAGGGAGTTAAAAACTGTAAAAAGAGAGAAAGTAGAGCAAGCCCCTTTCCTCCCACCTCACGACCCCCTGGTGGCCTCCAGAGGACCCTCGAAGCCCTTCTGCCCCTCTGAACCACCCCGGGGCCCTCTGCGGCCTGCCATTCTCAGGGGGGCCTTTCTATCAGGACAAGGAAGATGGGAGACTCCTAGCCAATCTCCCCTCTTTCCCACTTGTCTGTCTCAAGTCTGTTCTCAGCCCAGCAGGCAGAGGGGTCCTATTATTAAAACAAAACCCTACAGCGGCTCACTTCCCTCAAAGTACCCTGTCCTCACAGAAGTCTTCAGGGCCCTGCCCGCCCATCTCTGTGCCCTCGCTCCTCCCCCTTTGCTCTCTTCCTTCCTTCCTCTGCCTTGCTGGCCTCCTTCCAAATCTTCACACATGCCAGGCACACTCTTAACTCAGAGCCTTGGCATCTGCTCTTCCCTCGGCCTAAAATACTCTTCCCCGCAGACCCCCACATGGCTACGTCTTCAGCCATCGAGGTCATCTGTGATGATCGTTTTTGAAAGTGCAAATTCCCACCAACCACTGGTGCCTCCGCCTCCCCTTATTTATCTTTCTCCACAGAACTTACCACCAACCGACACGCCATACACTTCATCTGTGTCTCCACTCACTAGACTTTAAGATTCACGAATACAGGGATTTCTGACTAGCACATAGTAGGCTCTCAATAAATATCTCTTCGGGAACGGATGAGTCATACATCCACAATGCCTGTGCTCTCTCTCTAGCCTCAGACCTCCCCCAGTGGTGAATGTTTGTGACATCACCAACCATTTCTTAAGCATTTCTAAAAACAACAACTTTTATGTTCCCTCTTGGGGAATTAAGGGGTCAGTTTTTTCTTCCCTCCTTATTCCACCAGAAGCTAAGGAAACGAGCTGTTGAAAACTTGGCACCAGTTCCCAATACTCCTGTGGAAAACAGAGGCCCAGAGAGGTGAAGTGACTTGGCCAAGGCCACACAGCCCATGTTGCTGGCAGCGTTGGGAGCAGAGTCTAAGTCTCTAGAACCCCACGCAGCTCCTTCTCCTCCAGCCCAGCTGCCTCCTCCGTCCCCGGGACTCTTCCCCACGCTGGGACACAGGCTTCCTGCATCGGAGCACAGGCGGAGACAAGCACAGCAAGGAGGAAAAGTCAAAGCCTCAGGGATTTATAGCTGCCTTGGCCTCTCTTGTGGCTCAGGCTGCAGTCCTGGGGAAGGCAGCCCGCTGGAAGGGTTGAGGATGATAAACGATTTGAGGCTCCAGGGGCTCCCAGGACAGAGTGAACTCCTCTGTCTGGTCAGAATCACCGGAGCAGGAAAGCATGAAATGGCATCATCAGGCAGGGATGGCTGCAAGGTGCTGTGACACCAACACCAGAACACCTGGGAGACAGGCTGGGGGCTGGGTGGAGGCACCTGCTCTGGGCCTGCAGCTCGAGGGGTCAAGGTGAAGGGGGGAGGGGCTGGGAGACCCAGATAGACAGGGGAAGGGATGAGGAAGGGTCTCATTCCTGGGAGCCCCTGAGTTGGGGGAGGGGCTTGTCAAAGTGCAGACCACCCCTCACGACACCTTGCCCTCAAAGTCTCGCTCAGCGGGCTGGAAGTGTGGCCCAGGGACCCTCAAGTAAGTGCCCTGGCTCACCCCGATGCAGGTGGTCAGCGGCCACGCTGTGGAAAATGAGGTTCTAAGCATTCAGAAAGACTTGCCAGGGGAAGTAAAAGTCCAAGACCAGTGGTTGGAAGTAAACTAAGCCTTGGAGGTTCTGTGCACCCAGACAGTGCCCTCCACCTGGCTTCCATCAAAGGCTGCAGAAGGAAACCGCAGGTGCGACACACTTAATAACCAGTTCAGTCTCTGTTCTTGTTCTCAGTTCATCCACCTGGAAGGGCACGTTGTTAGCTCCACTTCAGAGATAAGGCAAATTCCGATCAGCTAAGTGCCTGCCCGGCAGTCAGCATCAAGATTGGAGCCTAAGTCTGCCTGAGGCCAAGTCTGCTCTCCGGATCCCTATCCCTCCGGGGTGGGACTGGGGGCCAGGCCTCTGGGGAAGCTCAGGAAGGCGGGGTGTCCCACAGTGAGGAGCAGGGGTGGAGCGGAAGCCAGGTTGCAGCTAGCTAGAGCTGAGAACCTGTGCAGGTTTTCCCTTCGTCCCGCGGCCCACTGGCTGCCGTCCATCTGTCTGTCCAGGATGGCCACTTGGCTCCTGGGACAGTCTCAGTTCTGGGTGCTCTGGCCTCTGCCCCCCTCCTCAGGGGAAGTCAGTCTCACTCTGGGCTGCAGCCGCCACTCACCTAGCCCTCCCCACCTACACGTACCCCTCCCCGATGTCCTCCCCCCTCGATTTAGGCTTTACCCCTACCGTCACTGAGGAAAAGGAACGATATGGCCATTTCAGTCAAGCTCTGCTGGACACCCAGGCCGGGGTTGGAAGTGGCTGCACCAGGAGGGGCCAGGCTCGGGTGAACAGGGCCAGGCGAGGTGGTGTGTGCGGTCTAAGGGTCTTTGCACTCTTGATATCACGCTGGGATCTCTGAGCACTAGCTAGCTGCCTCTGCCCCTCTCTGGCAGGGTGAACAGCCACATTTGGCCTGGTGGCAGGGCAGGGGGTGGGGACGGGTGTCGAGGAGCCAGTGACAACCTGGTTGACTACTCCTTTATCTAATCCCTTTTTCTCTGTCACATAGGACCAACCCAGAGGAAGAGGCCTGAAGCAGAAAAAAAGAGCAGGACTGGGGGTGAGTGTTAAGGAGGTCAAATGAACAGGGAGCCTTGGGGTACACCAAGACAGGGGTACACCCTCTTCTCCAGAGAGCCCTCCTAACAAGCAGAAACAGCATGTGTCTGGAGGCTGTCTCCCCTTGACTCCAAACACCGAGAGGTGCTCAGAGCTGAGCGGTAATCTTTGTATCTAAAGGGAGATGCCACCGTTGACCACAACCTGTCAGGTAGGATGGAAGGGGGTTAAACTAGTTGCAGAAGCTGGGGTGAGCTGGCCTCCCACCCACTCCCACTCCCGGAAGTTCTCAGATACTCTGCTTTTAGGACCTTTGCTCTGCTCATGGTCAGCTGATGTGGGAGCATCGTGGAGGCTAAGGTGCTCGGGGCTTCACTCTCTGGGTGCAGACATGGAATGATTTCAAGAGAATATTAATCAAAAAATGAATACGCACAAGAGTAAGCATAATATCTGTAGGGAAAAGAGGGAGATGTGTGTACACACGTGCTTAGATATTCACAGACTAGCTCCGGAAAGATGCACAGGGAGCTGGTGACATTCGCTGCTGCTTCGGCGGGTGGGGGCGTGGGGGGGGTTGGGAAGGAGTAGTTGGCACACGTTTCACTGTGCACCCTTCTATATTTTTTTGATTTTGAACCACACAAATATATCTGCCTATCTTCTCCCCAACCCTGAGGTGCTTCGGAATCAGGAGCCCAGTTCCCAGCCTTGCAAAAGACAGAACAAATGAGGGGCTTATGTAGCTCACCCAGGAATCACCCAGCTTGCCCCAGGCTGGGAGGCATCATCAAGACATTCCCTGCCTCGCCCGGAGGCCACCCTGCTTCCTTGCCCTGCTTCTCCTGTGCCCTAGACTGGGCCAGGAGCTCCAGAGCCCCACACTTTCCTCCACTTCTGGGCTTCTGGGCTCCACTGATATCCTCCCAGATGAGACCCCCTTCAAAATCAGATTCTTGGGGTACCCAAATGGCTCAGTCTGTTGAGCGTCCGACTCCAGCTCAGGTCATAAGCTAATGGCTTGTGAGTTCGAGCCCTGCATCAGGCTCTCTGCTGTCCGTGCAGAGCCTGCTTGGGACCCTCTGTCCCCCACCTTCCCTCCCCCACTCATGCTTACTGTCTCTATCAAAAATGAATAAATATTTTTTAAAGAAGTAATTTCTGCCCTTTCAACTATCCCAGCACTTTGTATCAGGTATCACCTTTAAAAAAATCAGACTCTGACCCCACATCAAACATGAACAAGTTTGATCCCCACCCACCACCCAAAGCACATGTGTGTGCGCACGCACGTGCACACACACACACACTCACACTCACAGCCAACTGCCACCCCAGACCAAGTCAATATGATCTGGGACTGTGCACTTCTCTGCATTATCACACTCGGGCCTGGCCTCCATTACTACAGATAATGGGGAGCTACCTGCATACAACTTACTTAATCCCTCCTCATGTTGTATTTGCAGAAACCAAAGTAATGAGATGGAAATAGGTTAACCAGCAAGATGCCTCTTACCAAAGCCAGCAGGCTAAAAAGATCAATGCCTAAGGGTAAGTTTAGTTCTTTATTTTTTGAACCCACGCTCCAGTCCGACATTTGGTCCCAGGAGGCAGAGGATAAAGTTTTAATGAATTATTTTTCGAGCCCATTTGGAAAATAAATTACCCATTTCTGTGAGCTCCTTGTGTACCAAGGCCTGATGAGCCTTCCTGGGTCAGGCCACACGCACCTGCGCTTTGGAACAAGGTTACCACTGCAGTACAACGGAGCAGGGCCTGCTCTTGACTTAGCTCATGGGACGCTACCCACTCCGAGGTTCCGCAAAGTTAGAAAGTCCTTCCCAGGGCTAGTATCCAAAATCTACAAGGAACTCACCAAACTCCACACCCGAAAAATGAATAATCCAGTGAAGAAATGGGCAGAAGACATGAATAGACACTTTTCCAAAGAGGACATCCAGATGGCCAACAGGCACAAGAAACGATGCTCAGCGTCACTCATCATCAGGGAAATACAAATCAAAACCACGGTGAGATACCACCTCACGCTGGGCAGAGTGGCTAAAATGAACAAATCAGGAGATTATAGATGCTGGTGAGGATGCGGAGAAACGGGCACCCTCTTACACGGTTGGTGGGAATGTAAACTGGTACAGCCGCTCTGGAAAACAGTGTGGAGGTTCCTCAAAAAACTATCAGTAGAACTCCCCTAGGATCCAGGAATAGCACTGCTGGGGATCTACCCGAGGGACACAGGAGTGCTGATGCACAGGGGCACATGTACCCCAATGTTCGTAGCAGCCCTTCCAACACTAGCCAAATCATGGAAAGAGCCTAAATGTCCATCACCTGATGAATGGATCAAGAAGATGTGGTTCATCTATACAATGGAATACTCCATGGCCATGAGAAAGAATGAAATCTGGCCATTCGTAGCAATGGGGGTGGACCTCGAGGGTGTTGTGCTAAGCGAAATAAGTCAGGCAGAGAAGGACAGATACCATATGTTTTCACTCATATGTGGAACAGGAGAAACTTAACAGAGGCCCATGGGGGAGGGCAGGGGAGGAAAAATAGTTGGGGAGAGGGAGGGAGGCAAATCACGAGAGACTCTTGAATACTGAGAACAAACTGAGGGCTGGAGGGGGAGGGGGAAAGGCGAAGGGGGGTGATGGGCATGGAGGAGGGCACTTGTGGGGATGAGCACTGGGTGTTTTATGGAAACCAATTAGACAATAAACTATAAAAAAAAAGGAAGTCCTTCCCAGCGTCTAACTTCAATCTCTCCTGCTGCAATGACGCTCGTTTCCCTTCTTTTGCATCTAGGCTGACATCAGCAAATCCCAGGCCACGGGGAGGAGGCCGGGACTGAGTCCTCATTCCACCACTCCGTCGCTGTGTGTAACCCTGGCCGGTCGGCTAGCCTCCCGAGCGTCTGCAGCACATCCGTAAGTAACCACCCGGCTCTGCTGGCCTGTGATGACAAAGGCAAGGGCTCCTGTGTAAGGCCCCTGGAACCCTGCACACCTACCGCAGGGTACTTGTCTCTAAACCTAGACTCAGGGTGTGGATATTCTTCCGTCACAGATGAATTAAGCCCTGGCCTGTGAGAGCTGTGGGCACCTGGCAGACATTGCAGCTCAAACCCTTAATCTGAACAATGAGGAAACAGAGCCCAAAGGGACGTGCGTTATCTCGTGTCACACAAGTAACGTGGCAAGCGGGGACAGAGTGGCCTGAGCTGGCCAGTCCCTGACTCCCTGCTCTTTGTGCCCACCCCCCGCTCCACCCCCAGCAAGCCCACGGGCTCCAGTTCATCCTTGGTTAATGACAGCCAGGTGCAGGGGGTGCGGTGGTGGAGGGCAGGGATGCCCTGGTCAGGCCAGGCCCCTGGGCCCCACTTCCCTCTGCCACCCCAGCCAGGACCCTAGCCGGGACCAGGACAGGGGCGCCCCGCGTGGAGGGGAGAGGAGCTGGTGTCCAGACTTCCTGCAGGGAGCGAAGACTATGGCAGCTCACTCCAGCAGAGGGAAAGCTGCTGAGTCACCTTCGGCCACTGCCAGCACAGAGCAGCCTACGGGGCCTCCAGCGCTGCCGCTCCAAGGGTCCCTCTACCCCTAGACCTGCTGCGTTCCCTCCTCCTCCTCCCAAGACTCAGAATCCTGGGCCCTCGTCCAGAGCCTCCACTGCCCAGCACCCGACAAAGTGTCCCAAACCCGCAGCGTGTCGGGATACTTGGGGACAGGCTGGGAAGGGTGGGGGATCCTCGACGGGTGACCGAGTAGGGATATGCATGAAGGCTTGGGGACCAGCAGGGCCCCGGGCTGCCTGGTGCCGAGGGGGCGCGGAGGCCTGCCCCCCAAAGTGTCACGGAGCCTTCGTGGGTGCCGGGACTGTGGGCCCCGGGGCGGGGAGGGGGCTGCTGCTTTCCGCAGCACGTGGGGAAGAGGCACCCTGGTGGCTTAGCAGTGATGATCTGACACAAATCAATAGGACCGCTGCTGCGCCACATGCGAACGGCACCGTCCTTTCCAACACGGTCCCCTGTTATCCTTCATGCCGAATGCACGTCTTCATTTTGAGCTCAAAACCATTAAAAATTGATGCATCTTCTTCCCGACTAAATGTTACAAGCTTTGAACACACCGGCTCTGCTAAGCGCTGCCCCGCTAAGGGACCGGGGGTGAGAGGCTCCGGCTGAACGCAAAAGTCTTTTCATTGGAGCGTGTGAGTGTGGAGGTGTGGGTGAGTGCGTGTGATGTGTTTCGGAGAGTGTCGGAGGGTGTGAGGGTGCGAATGTGAGTGTGTGGGTGGGTGGTGTGGGTGGCGGGGGACAGAAGGAGCAGGCAGGGGCGAGGAGCCACAGCAGGGTGACGGGGGCCCTAGGTGGCCCCGAGGGAGAAGGTTAGAGACCCAGGAGCCTCCTCCCTGGGGCCTGGCTGATGTGGGGCGGGGGACACCTCCCGCTGTCTGTCCAGGAGGCTTCCCCGGCCCCATCTTCGTCCTGGCAGGGAAGAGGGCTCCCCCAGCCCAGGCTGACTGCCTCCTAGGCCCCAGTCAACGCTCACGGCCTGGAAAGGAGGAGGTGGGCCACTGGTGGAAGGCTCCATTAGCCGAGTGATGGAGCGGAACCGCGGTGTTTGCTCAGCGGCTGTGAGAGGAGAGAGGCTCTGCGTCCCTCAGGCCCAGCAAGGCGGGCGACAGCAGCACGTGAAGGAACAGGATAGGGAAGGGGGTGCCGGGAAGGCTCTGCAAGTGTGCACATGTGTGTGCGCATGTGTGTGTTGGGACACCACACATGCACGGCACTATGAACACATGTGTAAACAAGCGAGTAAATGTGTGTGTCACACAGCCACCTGCGGGAACGCGAGAAGCCCTGGGAAGAGAGAACTGGGGGTCTCAGACCACACCGCTTGTCTAGGAACTGGGGGGGGGGGTGACACGTAAAAACCCCATACATAATAGTGAGCGGGGACAGACTCCTGCACGGGTCACCTTGCAGAACCACAGAGCCTCAAAGGCAGGAGAGACGGCAGGCCCCCAGCCCCCACCTCCTCCCCCCGCAGCATCACGGTCACCTCTTGCCAGTCCCCCAGGTGAGGGGTCCCCTGCTTCCTGGCAGGGTGTAGGACCGAAGGAGGCATCGGGAGACCTAGTGTCCCTCCCCTTCCTTCCACCCTTTGGAAAGTGCCTTTGCACCTCCCAGGGTGGCAGGGGGACCTTCTGAGATGCTTGGAGACTCAGCCTCTGAGCCCGAGCAGCACGAGGGGTCCAGTGTGGCGAGGAGAACGTGGACTTTGGAACACGGGGCTGGGGTCGAACCTGGCACCTAGAGCTTGGCAACCCTGGGAGACGGGCTCGGGCTTCGGGTATCATTTCCTCAGCTACAAAGACAGGGCGAGGTGTCCGTCGCACCAGAGCATCATGGGAATGAAATCGGCCACAGTGCGCAGCGCGGGAGTGGGCCCTGGACACACGTGTGGTTTTCTCTGTCGCTTCTCCTCAGCAGGGCTGGCTGCCCACGGAACCAAGGTCAGACCTCGAGGGTCCCGGGAAGGAGGCTGCGGCACCGGCCGGGAAGGGAGGGGCGCTTCGGAGAGCATGAGGCTGGGGGAGCCTGAGGCCCAGGGGTTCTCCTCCCGTCTCTGCCTGTTCCCCGGAGAGACTGCACCGCTTCTGCCTGGACCAGCCTTACCTGCGTGAGCCGCTCGGCTCCCTGTGGATGGTAAGGGCTACAAGGTGGAGCGCGTCTCGCCTGCCTCTGTGTGCCCTGCCAGGCCCCACCGGCCCTGCGCCCTGGCCTTGGCAGCAGGGAACTGAGAAGGTGGGGGTCTCACCGGGCCCTGCGCCCTCCCCTCCAGCGACCACGTCCATCAAGCCCCCCTTCTTCAGAAGGGAGGAGAGAGACACGGAAGCATGGGGCATGCCTGTCAAGGCCAGACCTCCCCCCACCCCAGGGCCTGAACGGTCATCGGCCTGGGGTGGGCAGGCCCGCTGTCATGGCCTGCTCCGAGGAGGAGGCAGACGGCAGCCTCTGGGCAGACTGTTCCCTGGGGCTTCTTCCTTGGGAAAGGGAGTCCCATGCGGTTCAGACCTCCCGAGAATCGAGGGCTGGAGAAGGGCCTGAAGATTACGTCCCTCATTTTTGCAGGGCCGGACAGAAGTTGTCCCCCACATCCAACCTTGAAGGTAACTAACGTCAGCGCTAAGTGCTGGGAATAGGAGATGAATAAAACTCAGCCCTGTCCTCAAGGAAGATGACAAACTCAGGCCTTCTCAGGGAGAAGATGGGATTCTCCCCATTGACAAGAGACCACTGAGGCTCAGAAATCAACTTACCCAAGTCCTCGCTGTGAACTTGAACCTTGACTTCCTGGCACCCAGCCCAAGGCTCTTTCCTTCCTAACAAACAGCCCCGGCTCATGGGACTAATTGTGGGGGAAATATACCATGAAGGCCCTGGGCCCACAGGGTGGGGGTGTGTGCCAAGAGAAAGGAAGGAAACCATCCCTGGCGTTCTACTAAATGCCACACTGAATTTCATTTCATGCTCAGCCGTGTAAGGTAGATACTATTATACCCATTTTATAGATGAGAAAAGTGAGGCTAAGTGAGGTAAAAGAGGTTGCTTACTCACACTGTGTCCAGTTTCCTCTTCCCCATAGGATGGTAAGCGCTGTACCCTCAGGTAGCAGAGAATTTCATCTGGGGCCAAGGAGGGAGCTGGGACAGTCAGAAGTCTGGGGAACCCACTGAGGAGTGGGAGATGGGAACTGGCACCCAGGAGGGGGTCAGTCAAGGAAGACGCCGCAGTCTGTTCCCCCCATTTCCACAAGTGCCTCCTTCCTCCCAGGTGCTGGACAGGCCCTTGGGGGAAAAAGATGTGTCCTTCACTTTTCAGATGAAGATGCCCATTACCGCCAACACCACTGACAGCTCATGGTCTCCAAAAACTAAAGTGGGTCACGCAAATCCCAGGGGGCACAATTACATTCCCTGAAGAAGCCAACCTTCTCCTGCCTGACCTGGGAGCCAGAACAGACATGGGAAATAGGGACCCAGAGGAGCAAACCATGGCCTCAAAATGCCAACAGGCTGGAGGAGGGAAGAGATGCAGGAAAATTCCAAGTTGGGAAGTCCAACTTGGATTCTATGTGGATCCAAACCTGGGAGGCAGAACCACTGAGGAAACAGAGCCAGGTCAAGCCCTGGGGGGAGTCACATGGCGCAGATTAGCGCCTGGCCTCTGGGTCCGCCAGACCTGGCTTCGAGTCTCAGCTCTGCCACTTGCAGCCCTGTGAACTTGGGCAGGTAGCTTAACCTCTCGGGGTCTTGCTTCTCCATCTGTAAAGTGAGAATGAGAACAGTGCGTGCCTCGTAGGGTTGTGAGGCTTGGAAACAATGAATGTAAAGCATGATATTGTGCCCAGAGCCCGTTCCTGAGGGCCTGGGACCCACAAGGAGCACACAGGGGCGGCTCTAGGGGGTGGGTGGGCTTCTCCTAAACACCATACTGTGGCCCAGGTTGAGCACAACACCCATGTTGAGCACAACTTCCTGCAGACTGTAGGCCTCTGTGCTGGCAGCCAGGCCCCTCTTAATAAACCATCCTCCCCCATCCCATACCCTTAGGCCCAGTTCTGGGCTGAGTCCGGTCTCTGAGCCACTGCCACTTTCCTGGGTCCAGACGAGCCACCCCCCCACCACCCTCTCCAACCTGCCCTCGCACACACTCACGCTGCCCATCGCTCAGCATCGGCCCGCCTCTCGGGCTGGGCCCACTGGGGCTCCATTTTGTTTGCTAGAGTTTTCAAGTCATTCTGTGTGGGGTCTGACTGGGTCCTCCCCACGGAAGCTAGCAGAGTCCGCTTCTTCTTCCTCTGGCCGCCGCTCCTGTTCTGCGGTGACGGAGCTTGGAGGCAATGAGGCGAGGTTGTACCGGACGCCCAAGGACATTCCAGCTGCACCCTAGCCAGGCCAGGGCCACAGAGTGGCCGTGACGTCCAGCAGGTGGCTGGTGGGCTGGTGGGCTGCTGAGAATGGAGCTATAGGGAGAGCTAATGTCTGGGAGTCACTAGCACAGGTGGCTGGGCAGGTGGGGGTGGGGGGCAGGAGAACAGTCTCCTGGAGAGAAGGAGACCAGAGACAGGCTCCAGGGAACATCAACATTCAGAGGATTCGCAGGAAAAGGTGAAATGCAAGGCAGAATGAACAGCCAAGGATGGAAAGAGAGCCAGGAAGAAGAGAAAACTGACCTGTGGTGACAGAGGTGAGACAGTGGTGGGCAGTGACAGGGCGGGGGACACAGGCAGCCTTTGGGGTGTTTGTGCAGGAGAATATACCAGTAAGTTGTGTGCGTTGTTGAACCTAAGCTATACTTCAATCAAACAGAACAAAGAACGCGCAGAGTCGAAAGCTCTCCGAGCTGATCCTGATCTGCGGTCCGTGCTCCAGCCCGGCACTTAACGCGCTCCGTTTGGTCTGCAAGAGCCTGACTGGGGGGCCGCCGTGGGAGTTACCATGGGCCCCGCCCAGGGCACCGGGCACCAGATGGCCCACCTGCTTCCCCCGTGATGCACAGGTGACCCTGCTAAGAGGCCAGGAAAGCCTGCCCAGAGGGACGACTCCCCGGAGGAGCCCTGAGCCAGGGACACGAGGGTGAGCTTGGAAGGGGCCAGACAGTTCTAGGTGAGAAATCTGGCAGTGATGGCGGGGGTGGGTTTCTGACAACTGTAAGACGGGATGGGACCACTCACCCCCACGGCCCTGGAAGGTGCGGGAATGACAGCTGACCTAGGCAGGTCACTGCCTCTGGCTCGAGAGACCCCACCTTCTTGGGTTTTTAAAAAAAATTTTTTTTAAGTTTATGTATGTATTTTTGGGAGGGAAAGAGCACACGCACAAGTGGGGGAGGGGCAGAGAGAGAGGGAGACACAGAATCCGAAGCAGGCTCCAGGCTCCGAGCTGTCCGCGCAGAGCCTAACACGGGGCTCGAACCCCCGAACCGTGAGATCATGACCTGAGCCGAAGTCAGACCCTTAACCAACTGAGCCACCCAAGCGCCCCAAGAGACCCTGCCTTCTGAGACGTACTCCACAGAGCCAGACCTGGGGCAGGAGAGCCTCCTTGGCCCAGGATACCAGAGGCTTCTAGGCTTTCTCTCACGGGAGCTGAAGCATCGCTCTACACTCACCATTGCCAAGCACATTGAGATGGGCCGTGCTGTAGCCAGGTGTAAAATGCACAGGTGTCCAGCCTCTCTGCCCTAGGCCGGAGGAGACGCGAAAGGAAGTGGGCAGAGGATCCTCCCCTTGGAACAACCGGGTGGCACTGAGCCCCCCAGAGCAGAGCACCAACTGGATGAAGCCATCTACCCTCACACACAGCGACCTGCACCCTCAGCACCCAGATGCCCACGTCCTTTCTGAAGGTCCACACACAACGCGTGTTACCGCGGAAGCCGCTGAGAGCCAGAGGGAGGAAGTGACTTGCCCAAGGTCACAGAGTTCATTCCCAATTCCGTGCTCTTCCAAGTCAACAACATCCTCAGGCTTGGTTGGAGAGTTTCCCAAACAGGCATGAAGTGAGCATCGGGGGTTTCGGTCTCCCCGTGGGGTGACCCCGGGTTAAAACTTTAACTGGAATTCCTGGTGTAGCTCCCATCAGACCCCCAGTCCCTGAAGCGGGAGGCAGCATTGAACCTCTTCCCTATACGGGGCTGGTCTGTTTCAGTATTTCTAATTTTCTGCCACATATTCACGCTCCTCACACACTTGAAGCAAGAAGGGCTTCAGGTACCTGACTTCAGTTTTTTCTACCAGCCCTCTCGCCTCTTCTTGGTGCCCCACTCCCCCGGGCAACGTCCCCTCCGAGGGGAGGACCACAGCGCATCTCCCTGAGCCCCGGCCCCGGACACCGCGTCGTGGATCTTGCACTTCCCCTCTCCGACTCCGGCAGTGTGAGGGCTGGGGCAGGAGATGAGCTCTTCTTCGGGTGGGGGCTCCCCCATCTCACGGCGGGGAGAACACATGCAGCCTCAAAGTGAAGGAGGAGTTCTACCCAGTCATCGCTTCCAAAAATCCTGATAGGATGGCGGTTTCGAGAGGTAATGAGCGCCCCGTCACTGAGGGTGTTCAAGCTGAGATTAGACACTACTGGAAGGGATGCCATAGACAGGGAAGGGGACACAAACCCGTGAGTCTCCAAATCTCTGACACCTCCATCCCACCCCTTGCCGTCAATTGGCCTCCTTCGCCCAGGCCCTGCCAGTCCCCCCAGGCACTCTGTCCTCAAGAAAGGCCACCATCCAATTCCGTGCGGGAGCTCAACAGTCCTCTTTATAACACACCACTCTTGTAGGGACGGCTCGGGGTGCTGAAATTAAACACAAAATGGAGACCAGACTCGAGAATCCCCTGAGCAGACAAGACCATTTAGGCCACGTCAGCAAAACTAAATCGAGCTTATTTCATGAACATAAGCAAAATTTAACTTAGATTAGTTCTTGTGAATGCCTCTGATAATCATAAAAAAAAAAAACCAAGTTGTTCTTCCTAAAGAGGGTATAAGATAATCACCTTTAACCAAGCCCCTGCCAAGCGGAAAGCCTGCGGTAATAAGCCCTTGCGGTAAAGGGTAAACAATTTCCTTCCCATTTGATAAGCCATCCTGCGCTGTCCTGTCCCTGA
>CM053562.1:39086270-39245249 GCA_028646485.1 Cryptoprocta ferox
GCTGGATTCCAATGTTGCCACCACCAAGGGAGTCGAGGGGCACGCCGCAGGGTGAGTCCTCGAGAGCGGGGTCTGGACCCAGACGGGGAACAGCCCAGCGCTGGCCTCCCGATTGGGGGTGGTTGTCGAGTGAAAAAGGAGCCAGCTTAGCTCTCTGAGGTTCATTAGAGAAAAAGGTGAATGTTGAAGACGTGTCATGGCAGGCAGCTCATTAAGCCCACGGAGCTTAAAAATAGTGAGGCACGCAGGCATTGGGGGGAGGGGAGCCGGGGACCGAAACTCCAGCTCCGCACACCGAAGGCAGGGACAGCGAACCCTGGAGGCGCTGAACCCATCAGCGGTGTAAGGAAGGCTGCGTAGCCATCGCCCGATCTCTCCGGGTAAGCTTGGAGCAGGACCCTGTTGGAGACGCCACACCCTGCTCGGCCAAGAGACAGTGAGGCCCAGAGGATCACTGAGCTCCAGGCAGAGGTAAAAAGTGATGAGACACACTGACACATTCCTGCCCTGGAGGAATTCAGAGGCTACCTGTTCAGAGAGACTCTACTTGGTTTCTCTGGGTCTGGGCACCCCTCCAAAGGCCTTGATAGCACCTCCCTTATCGGCCTGCTGTGCAGACTTTGGGACTACACAGCCTTCCCTCAAATCCTCCCGCTGCCACCTGCCAGGGTGGTGACCTCGGAGAAGGCACTCCCCTATCCTGGACCAGTCTCCACTTCCATGAGATAGAGACGCCACTGATCCCCAGCACATAGAGTTAGATGCGCTATCTGTTAGGTACTGGGACTGCAGCAGGACCTGTGACAGCAGGTTCCAGGAAGCAGGAAATGCAGAGTAAAAGGAAAGCCTGGGAAAGGTTGTGGCGCTGCATGGAGGACGCAGAACAGCTGCGGCTGCCTTGCTTGGCGGTGCCACGTTGGGCTTGGAAAACACAATTAACGCTCTCACTGAAAAAGGGTGCAAGAGTAGGGGAACCAGAGTCAGAGTCAACTGACACATACGGGGCATTTGCCGCGTGCTCAGCACTTTGCCATAAATAATCCCAAACCAGGAGGTGGGGCCAAGCACCAGATGCCAGCGAGGTAGTTGACTGGTGTGAGGGCCACGTTGACTCCAGGGAGCTGGACTCCAGAAATGCAGGAGTCCGGAGAAGGGGAACCAAGAAGGAGCTGGGGGGGGTCACCTGAAGATCAAATGGCTCTTTCCTGGCTTAGATCATACGAGAAGGTCCCCGGCCCACGGCAAGGGCTCTATGGTGACGGGCGTCAGATTATGGGGGAGTCTTGCCCACCACCCACCTCAGCCCCAACCTGGCCTGTTAACACACTGAGTGCTGTTGAGCACCCACAGTGACCTGAGACCCTGGACATCTTCTCCAGGCTTCACTCCTAGGGAGCTTGGGCTGCTGTGCTAGGGAGCACAGAACTTAGGCAGGATGTAAGAGCCACAAGGCACCTTAGGGCCAACTACTCCAGCCCCTTATAGAACAATGGGACACGAGGGCCCAGAGAAGGGAGATTACTTTCAAGTCCATGAGAGAGTCAGAGCAAGAATGGACGCTTTCCACGGCACCGCACTTCCCACACCCTGGCCCTGCCTCTAAAATTCCACACTGAAAGCTTTATATACTGGGGGGGAACTGGACAGAGGCTCAAAGGGACACAGAGGTTCCTACAGCCACCCAACAGGTCAGACAGAGAAATGCAGGGTGTCTGGCCGTCTTTCCCGGGATACAACGTTTATTGTGTATCTACTGTAGGCCAGGCAGAGGGCTAGCAACACCCTCCTACCTCATCCCATTTACTCCTCGTATATAGAAGCGAAATGGCATAAGAGCTACCGCCCCAGACTTTCGGGTTCAAGTCCTGGCTCTGTTGGTTGAATGTCCTTGGACAAGTTATTTGATGTCTCTGAACCTTGGTTTCTTCATTCTGTCTAATGGGACTAATAATCGTACCTACTTTATAGAGTATAAGGAGATAATCCATATAAAATACTTAGAACACGGTGTGATAAAAGTTAGCTTTCAAAATAAGCATACCATTTGAATTGACAAATCACAGAATTCTACTCCTGAAACCAATATCGCACTGTATGTTAATTAACTGGAAGTTAAGTGAAAATTTGGAAGAAAAATAAATAAATAAAGGCTACCTAAAAAATAAAAGTTATTTTGAATTAAAAAAACCTAAGTATACCGGGGCACCTGGGTGGCTCAGTCAGTTGGGCCAGTCCGACTCGGACTCAGGTCACGATCTCACCGTTCGTGAGTTTGAGCCCCGCATCAGGCTCTGTGCTGACAGCTTGGAGTCTGGAGCCTGCTTCAGGTTCTGTGTCTCCCTCTCTCTCTGCCCCTCCCCTGCTCATGCTCTGTCTCTCTGTCTTAAAAATAAACAAACATTAAAAAATTAAAAAAAAATAAATATACCCTTTGACCCAGCAATTCCACTCCTGGATATGTGCCCAAGAGAAATGAAAACGTAAGTTCTCTCAAAAGTCTTTACATGAAGGGCGTGGTTGGATCAGTGAGTAGAGCATGCAACTTTTGATCTCGGGGTGGTAAGTTCAAGCCCCACGTTGGGTGTAGAGATTACTTAAAAACTTTTTTAAAAACCTTTACATGAATGTTCATAGCACTTTAATAGTTCATAATAGTCAAAATGCAACCCAAATGTCCGTCAACTGATAGAAGGATAACACACTATGGTATATCCATACAATGAGATATTATTCAGCAGTAAATAGAAAGGAGATAGTGATGCCTGATGCACCGTGGAGGAGTCCTGACCACACGCTGTAAGGGAAAGAAGCCAGACACAAAAGAACATATATTCTACGATTCTATTTATATGAAATGTTCTGAAGAGACAGATGTATAGAGGCAGGCAATAGATTATCATTTGGTTAGGGCCTGAGGAAAGGAAGAATAGGGAATGACTGTTCATGTGTACAGTTTTTCTCTTTGGGGTGGGAAAGAAATGTTCTGAAATTAGATTGTGGTGGCGGTTTGCACAACTCTGTACTAAAAACCACTGAATCGTGCACTTTAAATGAGTAGAATTGTGTGGTATGTGAATATCTCGATAAATCTTTTTTTTTTAAGTAAAAAATCGATATGCCCCCTATAAAGTAAGGAGTGTCCAATCACATATGGGGGGGAGGGCGATGAGGTTCAGAGAGATCCAGCACTTGTCCAGTACGGCCAGCAGGTTACAGGATCTGACTTTGGGCTTTATGTTATTGGACTCCAAGTCCAGGGCTGTTTCCTGAAGCTTCTCCTAAGACCTAATCCAGCCTGGACTCCCAAATGTCTTGGGAAAATCTTCCATTCCTTCCCCTGGCAAAGCTACTCAGCAAATTCTCCTTGCTATCTAATCTAAGTCCTTCCGACTTCCTGAGGTATGAGGTACAGGAAAATTTGAGGTCAAGGCCAAGGTCACAGGAGACAGGCACCAGGCTGGGACCCTGCATTTCTAGCCAATGCCCAATGCCTTCTTTAGGAAGCCTGGGGAAAATGGAGCAGATGAAATACAGTGGACTCTGAGGCATGAGCTCACGGCTGACTTTGGAGGTGACCTTGGCAAAGCAACCTCATCTCTGGGGCTCTTGGTAAAATGATATTTGGAAAGAAGCTCTGAGGAGGGCTCCGGAGGCAACATTTCCAAGGCCCTGAGTGATTCTGAAATAAAGTGGCTGCCCTTCTCCATACCTGCCGTTCACCCCAGACAGCCAGCTGGGAGGCCTGTGGGATAGTGGGCATCATTCAGCGGCTGGCTTGGGTATCTGCAGCCTGGTCATCCCTGTGGTCTTCAGCAGAGAACTCTGGTGACAACACCTGAGACTCCTGGCCTAATCATCAACTCAGTACTATCAGCAGATCAGCCTGGCATCATCTCCCATGCTGGGAAGGAGACCGGTGAGGGGGGAGATAAAAGCCCTATCAACCAGGGACCTTGACTTCCTTGGCAAGACAGGTACTGGATATGACAACGAGTCGAAGCCCTGCTTCCAGGGAGCCCCCCACCCTGCCTGCCTGCCCTGCAGAGAGCCCGGCCGAGGGAAGGAGGAGGGCAGAGCTGCCTACTTTGGCCATCCCAGGGAAGGCATCAGCCCCATCTGTCTGGGGTTCCCGGCCAGGGTGTTTCGGCTTGAAGGAGATGTTCCCTCCAGCCCTCCTGTTCTCTGCTTGCACAACTATGGCCTGTGTCCAGAAACTCTCCTGCCCCACGGCTAAGAAACTTGTGTGGACACAAAACTGCCCCCCCCTTTTCCTGGCCAAATGAAAATGAGCAGCCACTGAGAGAGGCCAGATTCAGCCCAGAGTCACCCAGAGTCCGAGTGGCCTCCCTGGAGAGCGGCCCACTGGGTTTGGTGCCATTTGTAGCAAGTTCAACAGGCCAGAGCCTCAGCCAGGAAGCCTGTGTGTGTCCCACATGTCCCACATGCATGTGTCCCACATGGCAGCAGGAGGACACCAATGTGTACATCCTCCAGGCCAACTGGTTTTTCCCGACCATCAACCACCTCACTCCTCAGGACATCTTAGAAGAGGTGACAGGGACAGTCATCCTTCTCCACATTTTCGAATGGAGCCAAACAGCTTGTGTGAGACCATGTGTAGTAACTTAGCAGTGAATTCACTGGATTCCGGATCCTTCGAATCAAATATAGTCACATCCCTGCCTCACCCCACTCCTAGCTCCAGTGTTATATTTCTTTTTCTACAAAATGTCCCTTTCCATTTTAAGAAACACCATAAAAATAGCTAATCTTTTTTTTTAATGTTTATTTATTTTAAGAAGGGGGGGAGAGAGAGAGAGAGAGAGAGAGAGAGAGAGAGAATCCCAAGCAGGTTCTGCACTGTCTGTGCAGAGCCAGATACGGGGCTCAATCTCACAAACTGTGAGATCATGGCCTGAGATGAAATCAAGACTCAGACATTTAACCAATGGAGCCCCCCAGGTGCCCCAACAATAGATAAATCTTTATTAGCGCTGCATGGCAGGTACTTACTATTCTTAGAGCTTTTAATATAAATAGTAATACACTAAATCCTTATGTCAACCCTGTGGCATACCCACTAATTTAACTCCGTGTTAAAGATGAAGAAACTGAGTACCAAGTGTTTAAACAACATAATCCCAAAGGAGCTGGGATCTGAACCCAGGCAACCTGGCGCCCTCGCATCTGAGCCCCCAGCCACTGTGCAAGAGTGCCAAGTATCTGTGAGGTACAAAGAACTATATATTCCAAATGCACCGAAAGATGGGCTGAGGTCCCACGGCGGCAGGCTCAGAGCGTGGTGCATAGGACCAGGAAATCCACTGCAGAGAAGCTGGGCTGTGCTCTTGCCCGGGGGGGGGGGGGGGATCCTGGGGACAGGCTGCAATCTGTCTCTGAGCAGCTGGCTGCCCTCGAGTCCCAGCCCCAGCCAAGCAGTAGGGAGCAGGCTGAAGGCAGGCTGGGCACCGGCCCCACAGTGAGCAGCAGCTGTGGGAGCCTCTCCTGCAGCCTAGCTGCTTAGAATACTGCAGTGTCCCCTGGGGGCGCAGGGCTGGCTGGGTGGAAGCCCAGGGCCCTCTCCCCACACCCCCCCAGGCTCAGTCACTCAGCCCCAAGCCTACAGCGGCAGCAGAGCTGGCGACTCCATGATGGGAGGTCACTCTGGCTCTGTGGTCTCCAGGGACTACCAGTCCCGCTGATCAGTTTGGGAGCCATGGCACTGCATTTAGTCTCAGGTGGCAGCGCTGACCTCCAGGAAGCCTGTTCAGGGGCAGGGAAGAAAGCTAGCTCATTGCCAGAGTGGGGAGGCGAGCTGAATGGATCCACCCCCGCTCTCTCCCCCTAGCAGATTCACCGAGGGCTGGTGAGTCCCCGACATGGGAAGTCCTCCCTGGTACCTGGCAGGAGCCCTTCCTGCTGCAGTACAGCCCCGTGGCCTCTGCTTCCCAGCGCACCCTTTGTTAAATCACCAAGATGCAACTCCACGAGCAACACAGCGATCACAAAAGCCATTAAAGCAGCCGGCAGCTGCCGTGGGTTCAAGAATTTCATCTCAGTTGAGGACAGGCTGGGGGCTTTCAGCCCTGCTCCCCTCCGCCCCTACTCAACTTCAGGACCCAGAGGAAGCAGGATGCAGAGGGGGGGAAAAAAAAAAGGGGGAAAGATAACAAAACAAAAGCATGGGGGGAGAAACCATTTACAGCCTCTCTTGACCTGCCAAGGACTTTTTCCACATCTTTCCCTGGGCTCAGGGGCCCAGATAAGGAAGCGAGGTTTTCTCCCAGCTTCTGCACGGCTCTGCCTGAGCTTTGCTCAATGGGCCATCTGCTCCGAGGCCTCTCTGCAAAAGCTTTAAAAGTCCCATTTCTCCAGGGAGCTGAGAGCTGGGGAGGCATCAGCTCCAAACAATAGGGGAAATTTATTAGGGATCAGGGCCGCCAGGAGGGCGGGTGCAGGCGGATGGGGCCGGATGCTGTCCGAGATACAAAGGGTTATTTAATGCGGTAAACCCAAAGGCTCCTTTAGAAGTCAAGTGCTCACTCGGGAGGCCCAATACTCTGCAACCTTCCTTTTCAGAATCACTTCTCCCCCCTCCCCCCCACGCTCATCCCAAGTCAGACTTATTTCCCGTCCTTTGCCACTGGGCAAATATTGACTTTCTTTCACTCAGCGTTGCCAGTGGAACTGAGACCAAGGGATCTGGCTATTGTCTCCTTCCTCCGGGAGGGCAAGGCAGGCTGTCAGCAGAACGGCTCCAAGCAGCGGCCGACGGAGACACGTCAAGAAAGCAATCGTAGAAGGAAAATCACGGTCTTGGGAGTCATAGTTCTGTCTTTCGTTCTTCTGCTTTGTCTTTCTGTCCTCTGTTCCTCTCTCAAGAGCATGTGGCTTTATCCTGTGGCCACGTGGCGTGTCTGGCCCCAGAGAAGCAGTGTGGAAGCTGGCGTATCTAGCAGAGCTCTGGCCTGGGAATTACGGTCTCAGACACTGGGCATCTTTTTGCTAGTCTTTTCATTTTCTTGGACCTCAGTGTTCTCATCTGCAAAATGGGAATGTCAGACTAGATGATCTCAGTGCCAGGTCAAGAGGTGTCTTCCCATCACTGACCCATGTCCTTTCTGCTGTAGTCAAGGCATCTTTCTTTGAGGTCTGATTGTAGAAGCGCTGGAAAATGTCCGCTTGGTGCTTAACAGGGAGAGCGGAAAGAGCACTGCAGGAGGGTCCACGAGTCCAGGCACAGGCCCATCTCTGGCGCTAACATGCTGTGTGACGCTGGGCAAGTTTCTCCCCCTGTCTGAGCCTCAGTTTCCCCATAATCAAAGTCAGAGACCAGAAAAGATGAACCCTACGGCCTCTTGCAGTGCCTCATGCTGTGTTTTCACTCACCTAACAGGCCCTGGTGAGTGGTGATGCCTTTTCTCCAAGACCACATTCTACAGCCCTTTCCTCACAACTAATGAATGAAAGGCTGTCACGTTTCTGGCTTCTATTCCCCTCATCACCAGGAGCATTCTGTGAACCCCTCTGTTCTCTCTGACAGATCCACACTTTGCCCGCAGCCCCCCAGTGGCTAAGCTCCCCCCTCCACAGGCCCTGTGACAAGAATCAGCGCGTTCGAACTCCTGAAGCCCCTAGCCAGTGCATGGCAGGAAGAGGATGCGGGAAACGGGGGCGCTTTCATGGAAGCCTGTGCCTTATGTCAAGAGCAGGACTGTGGGCTCTGTCCACATCCTTCCTTTAACCTCAGCTCCCTTCCTGATGACACAGAGCCTCCAAAGCCCATTCCTGTGCAGCACCCAGTTCACAGTAAGAGCTCCCCATACTCCAGGAATTTCATAGAAGTTATTCCCATGTAATCTTCATAAGAGCTCTAGGAGGTAGGACATTTTCTTCCCATTTCACAGATGAGATAACTGAGGCTCAGAGAGATTAAGTAATTTGCCCAAATTCACCCAACTAATAAGAAGACAGAGACAACATGAGAACTCGGGTCTGTCCATCTGCAAAGCCTCTGCTCTTAACCCTCAGCATTCTTACTAAGAAAGACATGGCATCACCTCCTCACGTTGTCACAGGAGTGTGACAAAGGGGCAGTGAGTGCTGATGCCTAAATGACTCCAACAAACCTCCCACCCCACCTCCTCAGCCTCACCCGAGGCAGTGCCAACCAGACCCTGAACCAAGGGGGTCAGAAGGAGCTTTGACTCATCTAAACCAACTTTTGACTTTGCAAATGAAGAAACTGAGGTGGGACTTGCCTAAAGTCACATCGCAAGTCTGGGGCACCCCACGTCCTGGCCCTGCCATTCCTGCACCCAGCCCACCAATGCACCCCGCTTGGTCCGGCTCTGGGATCTGGTGTCCTGGGAGTCCCCCTGAGGCCAAGCCTTTGCCAGTCCCCCTCTGCCTACCCCCCACCCCGCCACCCTTTCCCCCTGGCCCGGACATGCCTCTGGCTCCCCTCTCCAGGGATCCGATCTCAGCCCTCCCTGGGCCTCAGTTGGCTCATTCCTGGAAGGTTCAGGAAGTGGAGTAAGACGCCCATGTGTCCTCACCACAGAAGGGACCGGAGGTGTGGCAGAAAGTGGGGAAGGGAGAGCTAGAGGCAGACAGGTGTGAGGTTATAAGAAAGTCAGGCAGTTCTTTTCTTTCACATGAAGTTTCTGCTGCAGAATGATGGTAACTGAGAGAGAAAGAGACAGAGACAGAGAGAGACAGAGACAGAGAGGAAGAGAGGCAATGAGGCAGAGCTGCTGTTCCCACCCCACAGGAAATTTTGGGGAGCTGCAGGGGAGACCCGAGGGCCACGGGTGGCAGGGAGGGACCGCTGCCCTGCTACCTGCTCGCCACAGGCTTTATTTTGATTATGACCAGCAGAGGACTCCGAGGGCTCTGCACTGGTCGAAGCATTTTACATGCTGTTTTGTGTTTCATCCTCACAACAATCTTAAAATACCACCACGTTCTCGTTTCATTTTGACAACTGAGTATCCGAAGCTCCAAGATGTAAAATCCTGTAACTTGCTCAAGGTCACACAGTTAGCAACCAGTGGAGCCCAGGGTCTGGTAAGGATTCCCTGCAGGGGTGTGCAAGCCCTTGGAAGTGGCCCCTTCCTATGGCGTCTTTAGTCTCAAGTTGTCCCCACCCTGGGGACAGAAGTGTGGGTGAGGGGACGTGCATGGGAATTCCTGGAGACCAGCTGCCCCCGTCACCCAGCCAAACCCACTCCCTGCTACTCAGGCACCAGCCCAGAACTTCAGCTACAGAACTGCAAGGCTGGAAGGACCCTGGAAGCTATCCAGTTCAACCCTCTCGATGTACAGGTGAGGAAAGCAAGAGAGGGGCTTGCCCAAGGTCACACAAGGTCACATTGGAGACCTAGAACCAAACTAGAACCTAGGATTAAACTCCGGCCTCCTGTGTTAAACCAGGACTCTCCCTACAACATCCTGAGGCCCAGTGAGAAGCTACTGTTTCATCTCAACTGCAGACCAAACCAGAATTCACCCAAGGAGTTAGATCAGGCTTTCCTCTGGTTGCACCATGGACTCTTATGGGAGATTGTAGCAGAGATCTCTCTAAACAGAGAGATCTTTCTAAACATGATTCCTTCAGATCATCCTTGTCTGCAGTGGATGCAGCCTTGTCTAGAGCCAGGGGTCAGACAGCATGACCTTGGGGGAGGGGGGGTCCTTGACATCCCCCTTTAACATCCCATCCTGTCACAGGGCATCTTTCCCCAGGGAAGGCTCTGTGTCCGGCAAGAGGGATGTGTTGGTGCAGGGAAGCCAGACATTCTCAGAGCCATACCGGAGACTTTGCAAGTGGGAAGAGATGATGGATGAGCAGGCTGAGGGTCTCAAGTCCCTGCTGACTTTTTAGGGGGTGAGGACCTACGGTCTCCCCAGAGGCTATGTCCCAAGAGGAATGCAGCTGGTGAGACCGCACCGCACCCATTCCTTCTACCCCCAGCATGCTGGGGCGTACAGGTGTCCAAACTGGGAGAGACTTCAGATGCCATAATCCAAAACCCCACTGAAGAGACTGAATCTGAGGGGTAAGCCAGCTGTCCAAGGTCATAGGCCAGGTCAGAATGGAAGCTTCCTGACTTCCCGCGGAACGCTGGGTACACAGCTCCACACTGCCACCCCCTCCCCAGGAGGTGAGCGTTGAGCTCTCCGCAGAGAGGCCTGCATGGAAGGCATGAATTGCTAAGCGCCAAGGCTAGAGGCAGGCGCCCAGCGGACTTGTTCATCGAACACGCTGCCCCCGACCTCGTCCCCGATCCCGACTGGGGCACCAAATGTCTCCATCTTCGTGAGTTTCAGAAAGGTGCAACAGCTTGTCCAAGGTCACACAGCAAACTGAGTAGAGCGTGCCCTCCTACTGCCCTGTTGCCCCTTCCCCGCCCCCCACCCCGGTCTCTCTAAGCTCTGCGGTTTGCCAGAATCCTTGGCATCCTGCTTCCTCCAACCGACCGAGCCGCGGCGTTTGCGGGAGTATGAAAAAGTTTCGAGAAGAGGAAGGGGCGAAGATGCTGCCGCCCATCCCAGCCCCGGTCCGCAGCAGCAGGGCAGGGGGCGCGGGAAGGAAGCCAGCTCCGCGTACCGCCAGTGTCCCCAGCGCGTCCCGCTCTGCGCCAGGGGGCTCCCGAGCTCCGTGCGCGGGGCGCTTTGGCTCAGCCTCACTGCGGCGGGGTCGGGGGGTCCCATACGCGCCCCGTACCCACTTTTCACCCTACATCCACCTCATCCACCCTCCCCCGCGCCCCCTCCCACGGTTCCCAGGGTGCCCGCGCAGATGCACCGCGGCCTCTCGCGCCTTCTCCCCGCGCGCGTCCCAGGCTCCCCGGGAGGAGAAGCAGGGCAAGGGCGAGGGGTTCCCGGGATAATTCAGGACACCTCCCCCGGGACTAATCTGGCGGTTCCGACGCAAGTGGATTTCCGGAGCCCACTCCCCCACCGCGGGCTCCGTCCGGCACTTAGTTTATCCGGCTGTGAGCGCCGAGCCCAGAAAGTCGGAGCGTCCCAGTTTGGCGACCCTGCGTCCGCCCGCGCCCCAGGCCCTCCCGGTGGCCGCAGATGATCGGAGCGCGCCTTCGCTCGGGGACCACGGGTTGCCCTCGCAGGGTGTCCCCCGCCCGGGGCTCCTCTTACCGGGGACGTTCTCGCGCGGTTCGGCGAGGGCTCGCCGAGGGGGCAGGGCGCGGGGACGGCCGGGGTCTCGAAGTCGAGGTCCCCTCTTTCCACTTCGCGGCCGGCCGGGCCGCTGCGGCTCTCCTCCCGCTCCCCGCTCGCTGGCTCGCCCGCGCTCTCTCTCTCTCTGCAGTAGTAACAGCCCGAACCCGCTTCCCCCGCCCGCCAATTGAGATGCTCCTCACATCCGCCTGCACACGGCGCGTGCCGGCCCCTCCGAGGGCGATCCCCGCAAACCGCGACGCAGGGCCCCCGCCCCCGCAATCCCCGCCCCGGGGAGGCCGCCTCCGCGCGTCCCGTGCCCCCCTTCTCCCGTCCGGACGGCCGGTGGGCGGGGAGGGAGGGGCGGCCGGGAAGGGGAGGTGTGTGCCACGGAGAGGGGTTCAACCCGGCGCGCCCCTAGAGAAGTTTGCGGTGGGTGGGGCCGGCTGCGGGGCCCCGGGGGCAATGCGGAGGAGTCCCCTCCCGCTCCGTGCCCTCCTGCGACACTCCCCACCCCACCCGCGCCACCCACGAGCTTTACGAGCCTCTCGGGAGCGGGGATTGGCTGGGGGAGGGGAGGCGGGGAGGGGGGATCTCTGCGCTGTCGGGAACCGGCTAGCGGGTAGGAGGGAGCGATTTGCTTCAGGGGATACGGATGAAGGTTTTCCGGAGTCGGGAACGAAAAGAAAAGGGAGGGAGAAGAGGAGTGATAGAGACAAAAGGCGGAGAGCGGAGGGGAAGGGGAGGTGAGGGGGTTTGGCTCGGAGAGCTCCGGCAGCCTGCAGCCCCCAGCCTCCCGACTGGAGCGGGGCGGGGGGGGGGGGGGGCGCTCCCCTCCAGCCTCCTGGGGAGGGGAGGAAGCGGGTGGAGGGGCCCCTGGGGAGAGAGGAAGAAGTGTGCTGCCCAGGACCTGGGTCTGGCGCCCAGGTAGGAACCCACCCGAAGGGAGCCTCCCCGCTCGCCACAACTTGCGGCAGGCAAGGAGGCCTCCGAGAGCACAGGGAGGACGGGGCATTTCCCACACGCACGAGGCAGGAGGGGCAGGGAGGACTGTAGGCCCAGGTATGGCTCCTGTGCCTCAGTCTCCCCCTTGTGCCTCATCCTCAATGCCCAGCATTCACCCACTAAGACCTCAGGCCCCCAGCTCAGCCCAGCCCTGTGCAATTTCTGCTGGAGTCAGGCCACCAGCCATGCCTGGACCTTCCCAGCCCCACCCCATCCCTGCCCTCATCCCCACAGCCTCCCCTTCACTCCCACCTTGCTCCAGTACTGCATACCCAGAGACCAGAATCATCAAGTGTGGGGGGTGCCTGGGTGGGTCAGTGGGTTAAGCGGCCGACTTTGGCTCAGGTCATGATCTGACAGTTTGTGGGTTCGACCCCCATCGGACTCTGTGCTGACAGCTCAGAGCCTGGAGCCTACTTCGGGGTCTGTGTCTCCCTCTCTTTCTGCCCCTCCCCCACTCCTGCTTTGTCTCTCTCTCTCTCTCTCTCTCTCTCTCTCTCTCTCTCTGTAGATTAAATAAATATTTAAGAAATTTTATAAAAAAGAATCATCAAGTTTGGGGTTTGACCCAGGACGTGACCCCCCCAACCCCCACCAATCCCTTATATGTATGTTGGGGAGGGCTTCACTCAGAGCTTTCCAGGGCTTATCTCCCCAAGAGTCTGCGGAACGCTGGGAATTCCCAATACCTGCAGTGAATCCCCTCTCCCTGGCCCAGCCCCAGGACATACACATCACCCCGAATCCGCTCTCCCTGGCCCAGCCCCAGGACATCCACATCACCCCTAGCCTAGCCGAGCTGGCCACTGCAATGCTGCGGCACCCCAGCAGGAGCCTCTCTTTAGAACAGCAGCTCCTACTCACGGACCCTGGGCTGCAGAAATAGCTGATTCGGGGATTTCCAGGCTGCAAGCTGAGTGGGGGAGTGTGTGCCACCCATCTACTGGGCTGGGGCCGCACATCGGTGTTGGGGTGTTGGGAAGGGTGGGGGGGGTGCTAAAAGACAAGACAGATGCCCGAGACTCTCTAGTCAGCTCTGCTGACCCCTCGCCATCCTTCAAATGGAAAAAGGGACCAAGCGTCAAAGCCTCAAGGTCAGCTGCTCCTCAGGAGGACACCAGGGACCTCCCCCCACACCGCCACATGCCCACACCGCCACATGCCCATACCGCAGGGCTGCTGCCCTCCCATACTGTGGGGGGCCCTCACCTAGTTGCTCCTCTTGTTTCTCCCTGGGGGGGGGGGGGGAATGCTTCTCTTTTGAGATCCACCAAAAGCTTTTTTTTTTGCCAGGAGCGGGGAGAAAAGGGCTGAAAGTTGAGCGGGCTGGGTTCAGCACTGACTAGGATGTCCTGACTACTTGACCAGGGAAGCAGATGGCTTAATGATTGCGCTGTAGTGCTGCATGGATGCAGGGGGATGGATGACATGACCCCCCCCCACTCCTTCCAGTAAAATGGATGAAAAGATACCTGAATTTTACTCAAAGCTGCTACCAATTAAATTGGGTCTAATAACAGAAAATAAAGTATTTATGTAGGACTATGTCTGCTCCTTCTGAAGTTTTCTGTGTCTAATATATAAGGTTCCTTCACTGTGCTCTCTCTCCTCCTGGGGAAGTGGGGTTCTGATAGGGTAGGGAAGGATCAGGTGACATTTGCCCAGGCAGAGGGCTGGGTCAAGATGGGGAGGTGGGAGCATTGTGGTCCCTTGAGAAAAGCCAGCTTTTGCTCAGAGTCATAGGGGTGGTAACGATTTTACTTGATCCTTTTAAACAATCCCAGCAGGTAGCAAGGCAAGGAAGGGACGGTTCACTCCACTGAGGCATAGGAACCCCCCGAAGGGTGAGTGACTCACCCAAGTACTTGTGTCAGTTTGGTAGAGAGTTAGGGCACGGAGCTGGGTCTTGTGACATCAGATGCTGACTCTTCTGTAATCTACAGGAGCCGGATACGTAGCTATAGCCATGCCCTCCGCCCCAGGGGCTCCCCTTACGGTTACCCCTCTTATCAGCTTCTTCTTATAGACCTCTGGAGATGTGGCCCCCGCCCACCCTCCAGCTCCGCCTGGCATTGCCTCCTCCCTCACCCTCCGCGCTCCAGCTGGCCTCCTTGCAGGTCCTGAAAGGGCTATGCTCTTTTCCCTGCCACAGAGCCTTTGCACACGTTCTCCTGGTGGAAGACCCTGTCCTCTCGGCCCCACGTCGTGACGCCAACTCCTCTTTGTACTGCGAGTCTCAGTTCCCCGACACCTTTCTGCGTACCCTGTACTTCTTGTCTGTCTGCAACACTTGTCACTCTTGCCGTTTCCCAGGGAAATCTTTCCCCCGCCCCCCCCGACTGCAATCTCCAGAAGGGAAAGGACCTCCCGCCCATCCAGCCCACTGGCACAGAGTAGGAACCCAATAAATCTTAGCGGTTCTGGGGTTCCGTGTTCTCAAATCCTGGCACTGCCATCTGGTGCGCTGTGCTGTGTGACCTTGGGCAAATTACATAACCTCTCTGAACCTCAGCTTTCTCATCTGCAGCATGGGGATTCTAATTATAAAATAGGATTGTCATAAGGATTAAAGGGATAATGAATGCACCGAGATGAACACAGTGCCATTCCTGGCGTAGCTGTGCTAAAAAGAAATAAATGTTGTAAAGAAATGAGGGTTGGAGGAATAAAGAAATGGTCATATTCCTCTACTCTCATCCTTCTCCCCAGGGTGCTAAGTCAATCTCCTCTCCTTGTCCCCGGCCCCCCCAAGCTTCCAGGACAAAGCAGACTGCAGGTGCAGTTCAATGGCTTCTTCCCTCACCACCCAGGCTTCACCTTTCAGCCCATCATGGATTCTCTGCTCCGACCCTGCGTTGGCTTCAGGTGTTAGCACAACCCAACCCTGCTTGGAGCCGGGTGGCATTGGCAGAGCCCAGTGCTGGGAAGGGGGCAGGGGGCGGCAGGTTAGCCTCCTTCATGATCCGTATTAGCATCTCCCAGAAAATCACCTCCAAATCAGTCCACAGACTAAAATAATCCCCTCACCTTGCTTCCAGTGAGATGGCAATGCCTGAGCCCCTCCCACACAGAAATTCTGGAGCTGCCCTGGAGCTCCGGGCTCTGGTCCAACGCTGCAGGATCAGGCTCCTGTGGCCCATATGTTCCCCGGGCCGGTGGATGGAGGGCCATGTTAGGAAGAGGTGCCCTGAGGAGGACTTTGCAGTCTCCCTGGGTTGGCTTCCGGTTGCTGTTCAGATGTCCTCCTCTCTAGCTGGGTGAGCTGGGCCTTACCGGAGGCTGGTGCTTAGGAGGCTGACAGTGCCTTCCTGCAGCCCTGTCCCAGCCCCACAGCTGGTGCCCTGGAGAACGGCCTTGCTGGAAACCCCCCACCCCACAGCCCAAGCCCAGACTGACTGAGAGGGAGAAAGAGGGGAGGAAAAGGGAGAAGGGGGCACTGGAAAAGCCAACCTAGTTCTTCACCTTGACCAAGTTCCCTCCCCGCTTCAGACCTGTCCAGACAAAATAATGACTCCCGGTTCTTCCCTTCCAGAGACGCAGTTGGGTCTTTGTAAAGAGCTTCTAAATCCTGTGGCCACCAACCATGACCGTCAACTAGTGCTAATGGAGCCCTGCTAACTCCTCTTCCCTGCTCCTCACCCTTGCCCCCCTCCCTCCCTTCCTCTTCCTTAGCTTCACGGAGCAAAGGGAGCAGCGGCCCCTAGCGTTCTTGGGAGCCATAAGGCTTGGAATCATTGGATGTTCACAGCAGTCCTAGGTGACAGGGTGGAAACTATGCTGTGGTTTAAAAACAGAGGCTCTAGCTGCATGACCTTGGGCAAGTCACTCAACCTCTCTGCGCCTCATCTGTAAAATAGGAGGGGCGCCTGGGTGGCTCAGTGGGTTAAGCGTCCGACTTCGGCTCAGGTCATGATCTCACAGTTTGTGAGTTCGAGCCCTGTGTCGGGCTCTGTGCTGACAGCTCAGAGCCTGGAGCCTGTTTCGGAATCTGTGTCTCCCTCTCTCTCTGCCCTCCCCCACTCATACTTTGTCTCTCTCTCTCTCAAAAATAAATAAACCTTAAAAAAGCCTTTAAATAAAAAATAAAATAAAATAGGAACATAAATGGTATCTGTCTCATACAATCATTGTGAATATTACATGAGTCAATACATGTGAAAAACTTAGAATAATGTGTAGGACATAATAAGTGCTCAGTAAATGTTAGCTGTTATTTTTTAATATTATCTCTATTTTGCAGATGAGGAAACGGATAAAAATACCTACTGTTTATTTAGTGCCTACTATGTGCTAGACAGTTTATATGTGTTATGGGGGGCAAGAAGTTCAGAGTGGGTGAAGCTGAAAACCACATGCATACACTAAACCTGAGGAGCGTGCTGACACTGCTTTTTCAGAGTATTTATTTGCATCCATTGGTTTACATAGGGGCTACCGAGTGGTACCCTGGGGAGACTTGAACTGTGCCCATAATGGGCTCCAGACATACGGAAACATATCTGGCAGTCTTTAAATAGAGGTTTCTGACAAATTGTCAAAAGGAAGGGATACAGCTGACAAAATGAGCCGGACCCCACAAACGGGTTGAGGGTCAGAGGGCACGACCCTCCAGGTTGGATAGTGTGGCTGGCCCTTGACCTTGCCTGAGTTGGTGGTCTGGAAAGAAAAAGAGCTGGACATAAACTGAAGGAGGTGTCAAGAGCTGGCTTGCTGAATCTAACACTCCAGGCTCAAGCCATCCTGCCCTTCAAATGTGCATTCATCATGGGGCTGGGGAATTGTTCCCATTCTCTGAAGGAGGCTGCGGAGCTGGGAAAGATGGGAAGCCCGGGCTGGTGGGCACATCAGCAGCAGGAGCAGAGAGAGGCTGCACAGAGCAGTGTGGGGCAGCGGTGGTGTGGGACACCGAGGCACTGACACCAGCGGCGAGCGGCAGCCCGTACCCGTGTTTAGGAGGCTCCCAGAACATACGCTGGCTGAGGTTGATCCAGAGGACTGGATTCCCAGGAGGAACAGGTAGGTGCGTGGAGCTAACACAGTACAGGTACTGAGATGCTAACGTTGGTGATGACCACGAAGACCGGAAACACGCGTGGAGAGCTCACTGTGGGCCAGGCACTGTTTGAAGGGTTTAATATGAATTTAACATGACCACCTTAGGACAGAGGATCATTCTTATTCCCAGTTTACAGACAGGAAAAATTGAGGTAGACAGAGGTAAAATAACTTGTGGAAGGTCACAACTAGGAAGTGGAAGATGAAGGATTTGAACTCTGATCTTCTGCTTCTGAGGTCACGCTCTAAACCCCTCTGCCATATGCCAGTCAATATCAAGTCCCCTCATTCTTAAGTAAAAGCTGGACAAGATTGTGGACACTGGGTCCTATGTAAGATTTACAACTACCATTTTTTGTGTGTGTTTTTGTTTTTGTTTTGTTTTTTTAGAGAGAGAGAAACAGGGAGAGCACAGAGGCGAGGGGCTGAGGGAGAGAGAGAATCTTAAGCAGGCTCCACACTCAGCATGGAGCCAGATACGGGGCTCGATCCCACGACCCTGGGATCATCACCTGAGCCGAAATTAGGAGTCGGATGCTCAGCCGACTGAGCCACCCAAAAGCCCCCGCTTTACAATTACCTTATGAAATCGGTGTTTGTCCCCATTTCACAGCCGAGTAAAGTGAGGCTCAACAAATGCAAATGATTTGCCCAAGTTCACGTAGCTGGAAGTGCTGGGGCTGGGATCCAAGTGCTGGCCTGTGGGGCTCTAATGCTCATCCACCTCCTGGGCTGTGATGTGACTTGCCCAGGACTATACAGCTAACTCCAGTCTCTCCAGTCTCTCACTGGCACAAGAGAACAAATCACCGCTGTATCCCCCATTTTCCTGGACATGAGGCATGAGTCCAAGTTCTCCCTAGTCTCAAGCCAGACACATAGGCCATCTAAGAACAGCTGTTTGGCAGAGGGTCCCGAAGAAGAAAAGGGTCTGGGGTCCGAGGATCTTGCCAGAGAATTCGAGAAGCCAACATAATCAACCCCCATAACTGTGGGTGTGTAAACTGCAGAGTGGGGAGTCTCTTTACCTGGGCAAGCCTCACGTTTCCAGGTACGCCTGCCCACCAGGGAGCAGGGATTTTAGCCAGCCTGACAATCACCAGAAGGGGCCTGGTGTTTGCACAAGGTGACACTTCTGTCGCCATCTACTGGTCAGAGCAAATATAGAGAGAGGGCACATCGTGTGTGTCTATTCCTTCTAGGGTGCCATGGGTCTACTGCGTCTTTCGGGGACAAAAAGGGAACCGAGCAGGGACCCTTCCAAGCATTTATTGAGTACGTACTATGCGCCACCACTCTGCTAGGCCCTAGGATATAAACCGCTCTAGGGCACGACTCCTGCCCATAGGTCCACTGTGGGAAATGAGCCCATAAGCACATAATGATGGAGCAAGGGATACATGGTCCAGAGCCAGTGCACAAAGAACCTTGGGACCAGTGGCCGGAGCCTTGCTGGCAGTGACCGTGGATGTGAGGATCACCCAAAGAAGACAACTTCCAACTGATTCTCGAAGTACGCTTCTGATTTGATCCTAAGGAAAAAGGGATCACATCAAGGGACTATCAAGTGCTAAAAAGTGTCGAGTCAGGATGCCCTGGGCGTGTTGGCTTGGAGACCCCGGACAACGCGGGGCAGTGGCCAGGAGTGGTGCTGGAAGGGCATCAGGACCCCCACACCAGGGCCCCACAGGCCAGGCTGGAGGGGCCGGCTTTAACCCTCACAGGTGAGAGCACTGTGCAAGGCTTCGAAACTGTCAGCAGTCAGTGAGCTCAGGAGCTGCGCTGGACAGAGACAAGGTGACTACTTACCACCATAGGCAAGCAAGAGGTGATCTTGGACAAGGCGGGCACAGGGGGAATGAAGAGCAAGGGGTGAAGACTCATGCTGGCGACTGGGAGTGCAGGGTGGGGGAAAGGGGTCCAGGGCGACGCTGGTCTCTGGCTTGTGTCTCACCACCTTCCAAGATGGCGAAGTCATTCATTAAGAGAGATAGTCCCCCAAGGGGGGAGACAGAGGGGAAGATGTGAACTGTGAGTTCAACTGGGGGCATGGTCGGTGGGGAACCTGTGCCAGGTTCAGGAGGAGATGTGGGCCTGGAGTTCAGGAAGGAAGCTTAGACAGGAGATACACCTTTGGAAGTCACGGATTCATAGATCATAGGGAAAAACTTGCTCTGAAGATGCTAATAACCCAGTAAGTGGCAGCGACTAAATTTGATCCCTGACTCTTCGACTCTAATGCTGGTTAGTTCTCTTTCCACTTCAGCATATTTCTATCTATCAACAGAAATACTTTTCAGGTGTAAGTTTCTAGTCTACCCATCTTACAGAATTGGAAAGTTGAGGTGCATTTTTAAATAAGCCACGCAAGTTGATTATAGAGTCTGAAGTGGTGTCCGTCACAGCTATCTGGAACTATCTCTGGGAGAGCTGCTCCCTCCCCAGAGCGGGTGGCAGTTGATGCCAGTGGAAGGGACACCACTGGAGACAGAACACCCTCACCCCTTTGCCCTGAGCGAGTGGCATCTCAGCCAGGAGGACGGTTTGGAAGTCTGGCTTGCTGGGGAGAAGTAGGCATGCGTCAAGAGTTGTGGTCATGGCGGAGGAGGAACTCATGGTCCATGCATATGCGGGCGACAGGGAATGTTGGGGTTCAGCCCCCGCTTCACTGTTCTCCCAGGGTCCACCACAAGACCCCCCTCGGCTTTTCATCTCACTCTCCTTCAGTGGCTGGCGCTGCCCTTCTTCAGGAGACCTGCCCCAGATCAAGCCTGATGTATCAATCTGTCTTCCCTGCTTTCTGCCTCCTTGACAACAATAGATTAGCACATGGTGACACGAGTCAGTCCCCACCGCCAGTGGATGGCTGGAGCCCGGGGCCAAAGTGGGAGGCAACTTGCTGCAGCCAGGGGGCTTCTCAGCCTCTGTCCATCAGTCACCTGAGGAGCTTCAAAGAAAGATGGCCAGCTCCCCCTCATCCCCCGCCCAGAGATTCAGATTCAATTAGCCCGGAGGGGCCCCCCGGCATCAGTCATTCTCTGCGTAGCCAAGGGGGAGAACGGACTGCTTCAGAACCACAGTGTTTCCGCTGTGGCTTCAAAGTCAGACCTAGAATCTCGGCTCTGCCTTAATATTAAGGGTGCGACGTGGATGAATTACATAAACTCCTCGAGTTCCACTTTTTTTTTTAAGTTTATTTATTTTGAAAGAGAACACTCAGGCACAAGTAGGAGAGGGACAGAGAGAGAGAGAGAGAAAGAGAGAGAGAGAGAAAGAGAGAGAATACCAGGCAGGCTCCACACTCTGCGCTGAGCCCAACACAAAGCTTGATCTCGAGACGGTGAGATCATGGCCTGAGCCGAAATCAAGAGTCAGAAGCTCAACCGACTGAGCCACCCCAGGCTCCCCTCCAGTTTCTTTTGCTGAAGGAACATTAGTAGCCAAACTCACCTAAGATAACACATATATAAAGCCCCGTGCCTAGAGCTTGGGCTGTCCTTTGATGCCTGTCACTCTGCCACCAACTTCCAACTCCCTTAGAGTTTGGGATTTCCTCCTAACGGAGCCTTGCGAGAAGTCGCCCGGCTCAGCACACCATGGAAAATACGCCCCTCCCCACGGCACTTTTCCCTGATTCTGCATGTATGGCTTCACGTTCCAATGCCATTACCTTGATCCTTGATCGAAAGCCCAGAGCATCACCCTTTTCCAGTGTGCCTAGCCCAAAGGCTGCCCTCTGGCCACCATGGCTCTTCCTAAACTGGCCCCTATCCCAACTCCCCTGCCTCTGCCCCCAGCGCTGAGTCCCCTGAGCCTTCCAGCCATCCTCGTCCTTCCTGTGCCTACCTGCCTACATTTATACACATAGTTACCTGGAGCACCTCTCATTGTCCCTCAGAGCCCCCCAGGGCCACCTCTTCCATTGGGGCCCGCGTCCTCCCTGACTGGTTCTCACCGACACAGTTCTTGTCCTTGCATGGTTCTGGGCACATGCCTAATCAGTCTGGGCTGTGGACCTCATACGGAGGCCAGAAAAAGACGAGAACCCTTGCAGTCAAGACTGTCCCCAGAGACTGAGAGCAGGGAGCGGGGATATCTTCAAGCCTACTTCAAACTCTAGCTTCAGTGTCCAGGTGGGGAAACAGAGACTAGGTGCTAGAGTCCCAGATGAAGGCGGGGGCCCCTGCTGCTCTGGGTGAGCCATGTCCTGTGATCCGGTCACCTTACCTCCTGGACCACCACAGTTATTATTTGCACATCCCCTCCTGAGGTCCTGGTCTAGGAGGCTGGGAGCCAGGGTTCTGGGTCTGTCCCTGTGTGACCATGGCTAAGTTATTCTCTCTCTGGGGTGACATTTCAAACCCCTACAAATCCCATGTCTTTATCAGAAGGGTCTGTGGGGTCACGATGCAGTCTTCAGGTGGCCACAGGGCTTGTGGTACCCCGCCAGCCTGCTCTCAGCCAGCTCTCGCACCCAGGGTCCCTCTCTCCCTCCCATCCCTGGCCCTGAACAGGGGAAATTAATTGAGTGTTCAAGTCTCTTCCCTTGCCCAGCCACAGCCAAGCTTACTGGGGAAATTAGGGTGACATTCGTGCAAATAATTGAGTGTCTTTCCCAAAACGGTCTTCAGGCCCTATTGCTTTAGCTGCTGCTTAAATGGATGAGCTAATTAACTTAACTAATTGTTCCTGAGGACTAATATTTTCACAGTCACGTGACCTAGAAGGCACTCTCCCAAGAAGGCCACTCAGCTGCCCGCACTCCCTGTTGGACCAGGTTTTCGCGGAGCCCGTGATAGCGGCCCCCCTACCCTGCATGCTCTGCCCTCAACCCAAGCCTGTGCCTTTAAGGGACCAGAACTCCTTCCTCCAGCCTCTGTCTGCACCCAAAACATGACTCTAGACTCGCCCTCACCAACCCATTCATCCATTCAACAACTTTGTGTTAGTTGCCTACTTCGTGCGTCAAATGCTGTTCTTGGCATTGAGGAGTCAACGGCGGGCAAGAGCCGACAAGGCTGTGCCTCATGGGGTGTTCAGTCTACTTAGAGATATGACACACTAATCATATGACCACACACACCTACGCACACACGCATCTGTTCTATGTGATAACCAGTAGTGTGAAGGAGTGTGGGATGGTTCCATACAACTCTAAGAGACAGACTTTTGGGGGAGATCAAGGATGGCTTCCTGGAGGAAACCGCCCTTGAACTGAAGCTTGAAGGCTGAGCAGAAACTAACCAGGTGGAGAGGAGGGAAGCGCATTCCAGGCAGAGTGAACAGCTTCTGCGCAATCCAGGTAAGACACTGGCTGGGCCAGCGTGCGAGAGATGGGAGAGAAGTAGAAGGTTTCAAGAGAGAAGAAAGTGACTGGCTTTGGTACCGGGTTGGATGTGAAGGGAGAGGGAGAGGCAAGCATTAACAGTAACTCCGACGCTCTGTGCTGCTGGCTGCAGGGGCTGTCACTCACTGGGACAGAAAACCCTGGAGCCACACCAGGTGTGGGCAGTGGGAGTAAGCATGGGTGTTGAGGTACCTTTAAGGCATCCCAATGGAGACGCTGGGCCAGTGGGTCTCAGGGGATGGGGATGGGGCCAGAGATCCACGTCTGTGCGTCACCCACCTAGAGGCCGGGGTTGAAGCCCCAGGATGTGCTCCGGTCAGAGGAGGAGAGAAAAGTCCCGGGCACGGCCTGAGGGAGGCCGGGTGCAGTGCACCCGAGACAGCAGCCCTACGAGACGTGAGTGCACGCCCCACTTTCACAATGTCGCCTTGTTCTCTTCTGCTATCTCAGAGTCACGCAGTTTCCTGTCTCCTGGATCTCCTGTTAAACCGACAGCTGCTCATGTGCCCAAGGCCCTCTGGGTGACAAGAGAGCGCCGCGCTCCTTCGCGAGGGAGCACCACTGTTCCGCCGCGCACTGTGCTGAGTCTTTACGAGTTTTCGCTCACTTGGCCTTTGTGAGATAGATATTCCTATCATCGCTTTTCCAGAGAGGATGATGGAGCGCAGAGATGAGCAGAGTTCCCAGGACCAGGCCTGTGTGACGTGCTCTCACTCCCACGTGCTGTCTCTCCAGAAAAGATGGGTATGTGCCGGGGTGGGGGGTTCTGAGAGACCCTAGGAGAGCAAGGGGCCAGAACACTCGGTCTCTATTTCCTCCCACTGGCCCAGGGCTGCGCGATGATGCAGGGAGAGAGGGCACAGGGGTTTCCATGGGGCAGGAAGTGCTGGGCCAAACAGGGGAGAGGTTTGGGTAAGTGATTCCTGGACGGAGTAGCGGCAGAGATGGAGGGACAGGAAATCAGGACCAGAAAGAGTGGCTTGTGCACAGAGAGGAGGCTGTGCCTATAACAGGTGGTGGCAGGGCGAGAGGCGTGTGCCTGCACACAGGAGAGGAGAGGGCGGGTTTGTCTGGGGTTGTACAGAGGCTGCCACACCTGAACGCCCAGGGGCTCCCATCACGTCCTGCCCAGCCCACCAGGTACGCACCCTGGGGCCTTCACCGTCGGTTGGAGATGGGGGTAGAACCCAGTCTTACTGGGGTTACAGATGACCTGGGAGGGGGCCTGGCAGGAGAGAGGCTGGGCAGCCCTCCCTGCTGCACCCCTAGGAAGCAGAGGAGCAGGTCTTCCCAGCAAGTGGTCTGCGGCTCCTGATCTGCTGCAACGGGATTGCGAGGCACTGATAGGAGAGGCAGGCTGTGGAACACACATGCATGCGTGCAGGGACACATAAACGTGCGTGCAGGTACACAGGCACATGCACGTACATGCATGCAGGTGTGTGCGTGCACACACACACACACACACACACACACACATGCATCGATCAGAAGAGTCAGCTGGGGAGATAGGCCCCATCAGGAATACCCCGAGGCTGAACTGATCATAGCTGTATGACTCCAAGGCAAATCGAATCCTCTCTGGACTCCCTGTCGTCAGCTCCTAAGGGCTCCTTCTGCTCCCCTGTCTCCTTGATTTTTGCTGCTTTTTACTCTAGACCCAGAGCAGGAGCAGTGCCATCCTCTATCTGGGCATCCGGCCCCTCCCTCCTGCTCCAGGGCCTTGAGAGCCTGAGACACAAAGCCAAGGGTGGGAGGGAGGGTACAAAGACCAAGGGCCCTGGCCTGGGTTTGAGTCCTGACTGCCGCTTTCTAAGTGGACAACCTTGAGGAAGTGTCCTGAACCTTTCTGAGGTGCATGTGTCATCTATAAAAGCAGCAGATAACACTTCTTTTAGCAAAGATGTTGTGAAGCTCTGATGGCTATAGAGTGCGTTGAATGTTACACACACCACAGGTAGAGGGCCCGACCCAGCCATAAACGTGACTCCCCTTTGCTCCCCTGCTCAGCGGTCCACAGCCCAAGCTCCCACTCCGTGCAGGCACTCCCTGAGCCGCATCCACGATGACCGAGCCTCTGCTCGCACATTGCAGCACGGGGCTGCGTCATGAGCCAGCCCTTCCCACCTTAGGAGTTAGCGTGGACTTCCTCATCTTGAACCATAATCTGTTCCCCTATCATCTGAATCTCTTCCACTGCTGGCGAGAGTGGAAACATCCAGAAAGGGTGATGGTTCTCCTGTTCTCCGAGAACAGCCGCTGTGGCCCCCGGGGTGCCCTTGACTATCTACCGTGCTCCTTCAGTGTTTGCCACTGTCTCTACCATCCTGGCCAAACTCTTCCCCACAAGACCTGGTCTGTCTGTCCTTCTTGAAATGGGATATCCAAGGAAGTACAACACACCCTAAATATGAGCCAGTCAGCCCAGACTCCAGGGCTCAGACTTTGGCAGAGTCCTAGGTGAAAGGTACGGTTACATTTCTTTCCCACGGATGTACTTCCTATGACCGTTTGTCATGCGAAGTTCCCGATCAAGTCAAGAGGCAGATGTCTACATAATTTATAATCTTATTGGAGATGTTCTGAAGTGTGACCCGGACCTGATTGAGATTTCCGGTCAGCAGCACAGCCTGGAACAGAGCTGGTCCAAACACGCCCACACCAGGGGCATGCGCACCACGGTCTTAGGGCAACTCACCGGAGGAGTGCCAAAGGCGGCCTTCGGAAGAGATGCTCAGGACCTAGGGAGGGTTTCTTTGCCCACCCATAAGCCTGTCCCCTCCCAGGCAGACCTGAAGCCCATCTCCCTGGGAGAGGGGGGCCAGGCTCCTGGACAGAACTGCTCCTTGCTTTTAGAAGGGCAGACGGGGCAGGGCGGGGGGTACCACACAGCCCTGGGGGAAGTCGGGTGGGAGGGTATCAGTCAGACAACTCTGCAAGCTGGAAAAGGTTGGTGGCTCCCTGTATTTTTCCCTCTCCTCCCTCGCACAGGAGTGCTATCAGCTGGCTTTGGGTGCGCAGCTCCTGGGGCGATGACTGTGAGATGCCTGCCCTTGCTTGGCCTCTCACTTGCCCTGATGTCAGCACCCCCTGTCCAGAAACCGAGAGCCCTGGGAGTCCCCTCATTGTCCTTGACAAGCCCTGTTAGATGGGCTGGAGCCAGCAGTGGGGAGGGGGCTTCTGGAGGGTGAAGGCAGAGGGCCCGCCTCCTGGAGGAGGCTCGGGGTCTGGGGGGATGACATTGCCCCTGCCCCCAACACCAGTGTCTGTGCTGTACTCCTCCCAGGATGATCTAGGAATTCATTCATCAATCAGCAGAAAGTCACCAGTCCCCTCCGGGGGGTCCTGTCACTTGTCTCACTCAGCATGTTCTGTCACTTCTGGTACCACTTCTGGGCCTCCGGTCCAGGACTGGCTCTGCCCTCAGCTCACCGAGTGACCTTGGGCGAGTCACTTCACCTCTCCGGGTCTCAGGCTCCTTGCTAATACAATAAAAAGACTGGACTAGATGGTCCCTTTCAGCTCTGATGGTCCTGAGTCTGCAAGCTGGGAGACGGGAAGTGGGTGGACAGCAAAGGCTGCGTGGCCCCCTTTTTTGGAGAGAACGAGGAGAAAATGGAAGGACGGCGCACACTGGGTGGCGTCAGGAATGGGCATGCGCAGGTTCCCGCTAAACATACCCTCAGTGATGGAGATAAGCAGGGCGTTGTGACAAAGCCGGACCACCCGGTCCCCCTGCTCTCTCCCCTTCCCCTGCTCTGCCCTCCCCACCTTTGCCTCTCCAGGTGGCCCTCGGATCCTGCCCAGGCCGGTCAGGGGCTGAGTGGCAGGAGAGCCAGTGACCCACTTCCCCTGCTCCTGGGCTGTGACGGCAGCTGCCAGAGGGGGCGAGGAGGCCCTGGGCTGGGTGCAGGCTGGGTGACAACGTGTGGCGGATATGTGCCTCAAGCAGCCGCCCAGAAGCCTGCACCAATCTCAGAGGCTCTGCAATGCAGTGGTAGGATTTTTTTGTTGTTGTTAGTTTTTTTCCTAAAAGTCCTCATTTCCCAGGGAAATGTGCTGCCAAATGCTTCCAGAAAGGAGCGGCCAGGTTGCCCAGGGATGTGTCAACCCTTCCAATTCAGCCTAATGGCCTCCACCTCTCGCCCCTGCCTGTGTGCAGCCAGCCCCCTGCTCTCTGCTCCTGGTGGGACCCGGAGGCCCAAGTGGAAGGAGCATAAGGTGGCTGAGCTTCCCTTCCCAAGGCCTGGGACACAGACCGATGAACTTGAATGTTGAACTGGAGCACTTCTCAGTTTCAGAATCCCTGGGGGCTCTGGCTTGAGGCTCTCCCTCCCTTCTCTCTCTCTCTCTCTCTCTCTCTCTCTCTCTCTCTCTCTCTCTCTCTCCCTCTGAATGAACATTTTGGGGGCAGAGGGACAATGCTCCCCTTTAGAGTATCGAGTACCAAATCTGCTACAGGGTTCCCAGGAAGGCCACGCACTTGAACCTCCTGTCCAGCTCCCCTGCCCCAACACACAGCACGCCAATTTTGCACACACTCTACTTCTGTGTTCTTCTGTCTTCTGCTCTTGGGTTTCATTTTAAGGGAACCTTTCAATCCAGCTCTGCTTTCCCAATTAAAAAGGTGATGAGTTCCATCAGCTATGAAAATAAAGCCAGACGAGGAGCCTTGTGGAACACGGGCAGGCCTCCCCTTGCCAGCTCGGCCCCTCCCCTTCCCTCAGTTTCCCCAGAACTCCAATGGCCACAGGGAGACATGGACGTAGGGACGGGGGGGTGGGGGGGTGAGCTCACTGCCGACAGAAAGCAGGAAGCAGCAGCAGGAGACGGCTCAGATGAAGAAATGGGGTCGGCGGTTATTTGCTAGGTGAGGGGCATTTCAGCCTTAAAAAGGACTTCAAAAGCCCTCTCTCTGCAGGGGCGGGTAAAGCTGTGGGCTGGCTCTCCCGTGCCCTGAGCTCTCTCCCCACAACCTGGAGGGGCTATGAGGGCCGAGTCTGCCCTTCTCTGTGATGTTGGGTCTCTCTCGGGCACAGATGGTTCTAGCTCCGGGGCAGCCAGGACATAGCCGAGCCAATCTGGGTACAGCCCAGGGAGGGGAGCTGCCAGTCTGCCATCTGCCGAGCAGGTGACAGCCACTGACATGTAAGGCGGGGGTGAGGGGCAGCGAGCTCAGGGCCCGTAGGCTCAGAGTAGCTGCCTGCAGGAAGTCTCCTCGATGCCTTCAGAACCCCCGGGGGCCCCAGACAAGAGGTGCCTCCAGGCCCCAAGCGGCGTGTGGGTCTTTAAATGAAAACAAACCAACCCTCCACGTGAGGGACACTGCCCCCTCTGCGTTGTGTATTTCCACCAAAGCACAGGCTGTAGATGGAAGGGACGACTCTTCTCCCTCAGATCGGGACTGGGGGCTTGGCTCCAAGGATGGTAAAGGGGGGACCAGGGTGAGCCACTGGGAAACATCCACCAGGAAAGCAAAGGGAATCCCACATAATGTTTGGAAGCCAGACTTTGGTCCCAACTCTGCTACCTTCCAGCTGCGTGCCCCACGGCAAGTTCGTTATGTCCACAGAGCCTCAGTTGCCTCATCTGTAATAGCCATGCCTCATAGAGCTGTTGGGAAGTTACACGACATAATACACACACGCCTCCATGAGTGAAGGCTACTGTTTTATGACCACCCATAGGGTGGTGGGTGAGAAAGGCAGGGAATCTTCACCCCAGCAGCCTTAACTAAATGGCTCCCAGATTTTAATGTGCATTCAAAGTCTCCTGGAAGCTTCCATAAAGTACAGATTCCCAGGCCCAACCCCCCAAATTCTGACTCCATAGCTTTAGTTCGGGCATCCTGTGTGATTATGAGGCAGGTGATCTGAGGACCACATTCCGAGAAGCATTGCCACAGAGGACAGGAGAGCCGGTCCCAGGGCCCTGGCTCAAGGAGAGTGTGGATTCGGGCCCGTGTGCTCGCTCCCAGTGTATCAACCCTTGCCCCCTGCTCCTCCCCCTTCAACCTCAGCCTTCCCTTCCTCTGGGTGCAAGGACTCTCCCGTGCTTTGTTCCTGCCACAGTCTCGTGCTTTTGCATCCACATTCCTCAGGTCAGTTCTTCATTCAACAAATCCTTATTGAGTGCCCGCTTGATTCCAGACACTTCTAGGTGCCAGAGGTAGGGCAATGAGTGAAACAAAAACCCTTGCCCCTGTGCACCATGTAATCTGTGTTATTGATTGACTCACTCAGTCACTTAGTCTTTCCTTCATTCATTCAGTGACTACTGAGCACCTACTCTCTGCCAGGCACTGTGCTACGTGCTAAGGTAGACATATGCAGTTCTGCATGTCAGAAAAAGGTCAAGGAAGAGATGCCCTTAGGGACCGAATGCCCTTGGGGACCCTCAGCTCCAAACCCCAAGGCAGAGGGCAGCGTCAGGCTGGCTGCTGCCCCCTTCCTGACAGAGGCACCCAGGGGAGAACACCTACCACCTCCATCAACTGCAGAGTGGGATCGTTAGGCAGGAGAAGCAATCTGGAAGAGATGGATGGCTTGGTCTTCCTCCCTCCCCAGCTCACTCATCGTCACTGCTGGATACAAAGTATTTTTTTCCTGATCCAGCCCTGTCCCTTTACATAATCCTATGCTTCATAATTACGTGTGAGGACGGGCCAATTCCCCCAAACTCGGTGTCAGGCCATCGATAACGTTCCCTTGCCATTGCACTGCGCCACTCGGTGGCCCTGAAGCCACCTGGCAGGGGGAGCTCAGCCCCTGGCCTCGATTTTTCATGCGAGTCCTGCATCCATCACCAGGCTGCCAGCTCCGGTCTCCGCTCCAAGGGGGCAGGTGTTCAGAGAGAGCACTCTGCAGGCGCTGGCCCATTCCCACCACCCCTGCAGAGGGCTTATAAAGCACTAAGGGCCTTCGGAATTCATTGAACCCAACCCCCTCATTTTGCAGATGGGGTACCTGAGGCTCGGAGTTGGTCCCAGAGCTAGTGTATCTACTTCACTCATTCATGTACCCATTCATTAATTCATTTGTCAAACACCTTGAGAGTCTGTTCGGTGCCAAGGCTGTGCTAGTCACTGGACATACAAGGATGACCAAGACCTGGTCCCTGACCTCAAGAGGCTCACACTCCAATTAGGAGACACACGTCACCACAATACAATATGGTAAGCACACTGATCTGTGTGGTGGGAATAGAATGGAGCCGAGGGGGTTTCTGTGCATACTGTTAGATGGAAACTAGGAATCGCCCAAGCACACGGTATGGGAAGGGCATCCCAGGCAGAGGGCACATCATAAGCAAAGACCAGGAAGTGGCAAGAGGCTTACTATACGCAATGCTAGTGGCAGAATTGAGACCGGGCCCAGATCTTCAGATTCCAGTGTCTTCCCCTCCCTCCGCAGCCTTGTGGCTTCCTAGGGAATTACACTTGCTGATCCCCCTGTGCACCGTGGGGGCTGCCTGGGGCAAAGTTAACCCTGTAATTAGCAGTGATGTTCAGGGTGACTTCAAGAAGGGAGCATGCCAATTACTAATACTTATTGGGCCCAATGGCTCGTCCACAAGTGAAGCAAGCATGGGTGCTAGCATGGCCAAGTGCCACCCCTTCACCTGCTCAGGGACAAGAGAGGGAGGCCATTCCATATCGTTGATAACAGCGGGTGGGGGTGAAGTCGGTGGGTTGGAGACCCTGAATATGCCATCTTCTCTGAGCTGAGTGCACATGTCCCCAGCTTCTCTGGGCACATGTGCCAGGTTCATCGGGAAACACTGCATACGGTGGCTACAAACACAGGCTTTGGCATTACACGATGTAATCAGCCATTTTCTACCTGAGTAGCCTCGGCCAAGCCAGGCAACCTCTCTGAGCCTCAGGATCATCACGTGCAAAAGAGGATTAATAACGTCCATCACGTAAGGTTGCCAAAAAGTAAACACAGAATATACACAATGGTTAGTGTAAGTGCCTGGAACATAGTAAATTGTAAGTAGCAACAGTGGAGATAATGACAGGGATTGGAAGGAGACAGGAGCGTGTTCCGTCCTGGAAGAGAGGAGTGTATGTCTGTTTTGATGCCAGTACCATACTGTTTTGATTACTCTAGTTTTGTAGTATAGTTTTGCCTTTTTCAAAGTCTGTTTGAGTCTCCACCTTGCATTTGGTTATTATTATCCAGTAAGTTATTCTATGATAGAGCCCTCATCCTTTATTGCTGTCATTGACTTGTTGGACAAACCAGGTCACTTGTCCTGTGCTATGTCCTGCTTCCTGGACTGGCTGGTTTCTTCCTCCTGGTGTGGTTTAGCTTTCCTCTGCTTTCCCATTCCAGTTCACACCTCCACGTTCTCAATTTACCCATTTACTTGCAGGTTTCCCCCAACTAGACTGGGAGCTCTTGAGGGTCAGGACTGGCTTTTGATTTTCTTCCTACCTAACACTATGCCTGTCATGAAATAAACATTCAGTCAATATTTACAGAACAGATGCAACTCTGCCATCAACGACACTGGACTCACAATGCTGTAGGATGGTGACAGGGTTTTGGAAGCAAGCTCACATCGGGCACTGGGGGAGCTGTCGGCACCCAGTGGCAGAAAAATTCACTCCTGTGCCTCTCTTCTCCCTGCGCATTCTCCGGTACTCCAGCCACCCGCCCCATCACCCCTCAAGCCTTCCTCTGGTGAATTGGAAATAGACACTCCCCAGGCTGGCTAAGGAAACCCTGCTTTGTCCGCAAGGCCTGTGGGATGCAGGGCAGGATGCATCCAGCAGCCCAGGACTCAGTCCCCATGCCTGAGCACCACATTTACCAGCAGCCCTGGGCACCTGGGTGCTCTGTATATTGGGCTCTTAGCAAAATGGATTCACCTTTCTCTACACTGCACTCATTTTCTGATGGTCTTGAAATCCAAGAAGTTCCTCCCCTGAATGTAGGTCAGCCAACTTACAAAACCCCACAATTCCATGAGAGTGCCAGCTGGAGCTGTTCCATGAAGCAGAATGTGGGGGAATCAGCTACCCTGCCCTGTGCTCTTCTGTCACTACCTTCAAGTAACTGTCTCCTCCTCGTGCTCACCGATGGAGAGGCAAGTTTACCCATGGCCTGAACCCGGGCTTTCCTGAAAGAGAGGACATGACTGCTAAGGGGGTGTTGGGAAGACCTTTCCACGTAAAATGAGGAAAGCAATTCCCTGTCCCTCTTCCTAACATAAGCCCAAGAGGTCCTTATGAAGTCTAACCTCAAGCCCTTCAGCCTGGTTCAGCCTTAGCCAGGAAGAAAGAAATTCAGTTACATCCAACTTGGGTATCCTGAGTACACACACTAGCAACAAAGCTCAGTTCCTTCATCGCCCTTATTTTTACGTTTTCTAATCAACTTCACTGAGATATAATTACATATATACAATAAAATATACTGATTTTAAGTATATAGTCTGAGGAATTTTGTTAACTTTGCCACCATCCTAATGTAGATGCAGAACATACCCATCACCCCAAAATTCTCTTGTGCCTCTTTGTGCTCAAGCCTCCATCATCCCCAGCCCCAGGTAATGCCTGATTTGTTTTTCTCACTATAGATTAGTTCATCTGTTTGAAAAGTTCATATAAATGGCATCATACCGTATACAACCTTCTGGCTGGCTCCTTTTGCTCAACACAATTATTTTGAAATTCACCCATGTTGCTGCAGGTGATAGCAATTCATTCCTTTTTTGTCGTTGTTGCTGAATACAGTATGCCATTGTACGGAGTGCCTATTTAAATTTAAATTTAAAATAATTTAAAGGTGATTTATGTCTTCTGTTCCTATCTTTGTCCCAGTCTCCTGTTCTAAGAAACTCTGCTGCCTTCTAGAGGATAATGAATTTGTCTCTGGGATGAACATGGTAAAGTAAAAAGAAAAATTGCAAAAAAAAAAAAGAGTAAAAAAGGAGACCTTGCTACTACTTCTTACATATAGCATGGAGTCAAAAGGTTATGTCTGTATCAGATAAAGGGCTAGTATCCAAAATCTATAAGGAACTTACCAAACTCCACACCTGAAAAACAAATAATCTGGTGAAGAAATGGGCAGAAGACATGAACAGACCCTTCTCCAAAGAGGACATCCAGATGGCTAACAGACAAATGAAATGATGCTCAGCATCACTCATCATTAGTGAAACACAAATCAAAACCACACTAAGATACCACCTCACGCCAGGCAGAGTGGCTAAAATGAACAAATCAGGAGACTATAGATGCTGGCGATGATGTCGAGAAACGGGCATCCTCCTACACTGTTGGTGGGAATGTAAACTGGTGCAGCCCCTCTAGGAAACAGTGTGGAGGTTCCTCAAAAAATTAACAATAGAACTCCCCTATGACCCAGGAATAGCACTGCTGGGGATTTACCCAAGGGATACAGGAGTGCTGATGCATAGGGGCACATGTACCCAATGTTCATAGCGGCACTTTCAACAACGACCAAATCATAGAAAGAGCCTAAATGTCCACCAACTGATGAATGGATCAAGAAGATGTGGTTTATATATACAATGGAATACTGCATGGCCATGAGAAAGAATGAAATCTGGCCATTCGTAGCAATGTGGATGGACCTCGAGGGTGTCATGCTAAGTGAAATAAGTCAGGCAGAGAAGGACAGATACCATATGTTTTCACTCATATGTGGAACAGGAGAAACCTAACAGAGGCCCATGGGGGAGGGGGAGGAGAAAAAATACTTAAGGAGAGGGTGGGAGGCAAACCATAAGAGACTCTTAAATACTGAGAACAAACTGAGGGTTGATGGGGGTGGGGGAGAGGGGAAAAGGGGTGATGGGCATGAAGGAGGGCACTTGTTGGGATGAGCAATGGGTGTTATATGGAAACCAACTTGACAATAAACTATAATAAAAATAATAAAATAAAATGAAAAAAAAAAGGTTATGTCTGGACTGGGGAGAGACTGAACCAAATAACTTCTTACACTGCTTTTCAGCTCTCTGATTTCCTTTCTGTGACATTCATCAAAAAAAATATGAGCACCAGGGCACTGGCTGGCTCAGTCAGTGGAGCATGCAACTCTTGATCTCGGGGTCATAAGTTTGAGCCCCATGCTGGCAGTAGAAACTACTTTAAAAAATGTATGAGCACCTACTATGTCCTCAACCCTGGGCTGAGGACACATGACAAGCTTCCTGAGTTCAAGGCACTTGTCAGGAAGGCAGCCAGATAAACATGTGATGATTTGTTTTTCTACACTGGACTAAAACCACAGAGATGTCTGGGGATCCGTGCCTTGGGCCTTCAGATAGAGTCTATGCCTATAGCTGGGAAATAAAACTACTAAAGTCTTTAGCTGTGATATCCTGAAAGACCACGGGAGAGGGGTATCACTTTGTGAGTTACATGCATTTCCTCTACATTTCTTTCTTGTCCTGTACATTAGGGTCTCTGACAGAGCCTCGGAGCATGTTTCTCTCCCCTTCCCATCTGTCCCTCGCTCCCTTGTTCTCTGTATGCCCACATTAACTGGTCGTTCATCCAAAATTTATATTTGTATTATTTCTTGTGCTTTTTGATAGGCTTTGTGTTCAGAATTCCTCATCTAAGAAGCGGATAAGTGGGACACCAATTTATTTCTTTAAAAAGCTAACTGAAATGAGTTAGTTTTGTCAGCAGCTCTCAGCAGAAGAAAAGGTTACCTGGTCCCTGGTCTTCATAAAGCCAAACAACTAATTTAACTTAAATTTCCCCAGTGATCTGACAGCTTGACTGGTAGTTTCAGCAGAATCCGGATTCAATCTGCCTGTTGAAATCGTACAATTCTCTTCACCCAGAGAAATCTCCCATTCAGGAAATTGGGACACACTGGTGCCCTGCAGAGCAATCCTGCTTAGATTACCACCCCCTAAGATCCTGCATCTTCTTTCTGTCTTACACATAATATGAAAAGAAGGGAGGGTTTGAAGGACAGAAGCCAAATAGGGGGAAAGGTTCATCGCAAAGGAAAACAATGGCAGGAAACCGTGACCACTCCTAGAGCGGGTACAAGAAACGGAGGAGGAGGTGGCACTCTTAGGAACTAGGACCTGGGGCCATCTATTACCAACTAGAGCCATAGAGGCGATGCAGGTGCTGCCAGAGAGGCCTCCTGAGGCAAAGGGAGAAATGCCCCTCCGGCCTTCCACTCTACCTTTGGCTGAACTGGCCCAGATGCAAAGGAGCTTAGGAAATGTATTTCCTGCTGTCAGAGCAGAGCAAAGGTCGGGAAATAGATCTGAGGGCAGGCAAACAACCAACACATTGTGTGTGTGTGTGTGTGTGTGTGTGTGTGTGTGTTGTTGTTGTTGATGATGTTGTACGTGTGTGTGTCTGTATGACTATTGCCAGAAAGAAAGTGGTACTGATACTTTAGTTTCTGTTGGCCATTCTAAAATTTTTTAATGTTTATTTATTTTTGAGAGAGAGGCAGACTGCAAGTGGGGGAGGGGCAGAGAGAGAGAGAGGGAGACACAGAATCCGGAAGCAGGCTCCAGGTTCTGAGCTGTCAGCACAGAGCCCAACACGGGGCTCGAACCCACAACCTGTGAGATCACGACCTGAGCTGAAGTCGGTCGCTTAACCGACTGAGCCACCCAGGCGCCCCAATGTTGGCCATTCTAAATAAGTTTCATGAGAGCAATTCACCGAGCCCACAGCAGGCTTCTTAGGTATTTCCAGGCAGCTCTTCCGCCTAGCACTATCCAAGCCCACAGAGCAGCTCGACAGCATACAGAGGGACGGAGGTAGACATGTTGGTGTGAACAGAATAGAGGCAGGAGACCTGGAGTGCACCCAAAACATAAAGGTATGGAATATACTTCCAACAACCACCCCTCATATTCACAGACAAATATAAATAATGATCTGCTCACATACTCATCCATTTGTATACTCAGACACACACATATAAATTCTGGCTATGACACATAATATCTGCTTTAAATCTTTTTTTTAATGTGGTCTAGAACTCTCAGGTGTGATGTGGGAGGTGAACAGAGTAATATATGTGAAAGTGGTATATAAAGTTTATAGCACATTACTCAAACAAGTACAAAAATAGAACCTGGATTCTAACTTTATTCTGTAGTTTGTTGTGAGTGAAGGCTGCTAGTGATGGCTATAGGTGGAATTCTTGTAAGATTTACAAGCTTCAAAGATTCTAGGATAAATAAAGAGAAACCTTTTATTTAGGGAAAAGATCATAAGGACAACACCCATTTATCATGTGTTTACTACATGCCAGGTATTTTATGTGCATTATTCTATGTATCCCTTGGAATATTTCTGAGAGGCAGGTATTACTCTGTTTTCCAAAGGAACAGGGTTAAGTAACCAGTGGAGGAGCTCATGGCTGTTGAGAGTGGAGCCAGGATTTGGCCTTGGGTCTGTCTGGTTTTAAGTTCCACCTACCACTGTACAAGGCATCTCCTCAAAGAAGGGAATCAATGCACTGCTGAGGGGGACCTGGGGAACCTGATGGCCTTCACTTTGAAGCCACATGTATTTCTTGAAGCAGAAGCCAACAAGAGGTAAATCAGGTAGAAGGGATGTGAGGAACAATGGTTGAGTGGAAGAAAAAAACATGGTGGTCAGGGGTGCCTAGGTGGCTCAGTTGGTTGAACATCTGATTCTTGATATCGGCTGGGGTCCATGGTCTTGCAATTCGTGGGACTGAGCCCGGCATTGGGCTCTGCACTAACAGCATGGAGCCTGCTTGGGATTCTCTCTCTCTTCCTCTCTCTGCCCCTCTCCTGCTTGATGTTCTCTCTCTCTCTCTCTCTCTCTCTCTCTCTCTCTCTCAATAAATAAACATTTTTAAAAAACCATGGTGGTCAGGTGTCTGTATCTCATTTTTGTCAAGGCTTCAGAAATGTTGGAACCTGTTGATGATCCTGAAAGTCTTGAGCTCTATGAATGAATTCAGAGAGCAGGGGTGCCTGGGTGACTGAGTCAGTTAAGCATTTGATTCATGGTTTCGGCTCAGGTCATGATCTCACAGTTCGTGGGATTGAGCCCCTCGTGTAGGGCTCTGCGCTGACCGTGCAGAGCCTGCTTGGGATTCTCTCTCCCTCTCTCTCTGCCCTTCCTCTGCTCATGCTCGCTCCCTCCCTCTCTTTCTCTCTCTCTCTCAAAATAAATAAACTTAAAAAAATTCAGAGTACATTAATTCCACACAAGCCATGAAAATACCAGCTTCTAATACAAAATTAGATATTGTGAGCCACATATCTAGCCAAAGTCTTGGTATCTCTTAAAGTTTTGCATTAAATTTTGGGTTAAAACACTATTTAGCAATACCAGTTAAGGTTTAATCCTTATCTTTACTAGATTTTAAGAACTATGGTTGAGTAGAAAGACATGAACGTGCCCCCCTCACCCAGTCCACTTACCCGGCAGCCCTGGCCTTTCAGATCAGGGCATAACTAAGGCACTGCCATCTGCCTGGTGACAGTTTTTCCTAGTTGATGTGGAAGGAGAGGGTCTGATGAATAGAAGGCTTGTGGGTTCAGGATGATGGTGTCACACTGCACCCCAAGCTTTCATTGCCTTATGTTAACTCTCAGACATATATGGCAGCACTCATAAGGAAGAAGGGCCCATGACAGCCCAAGAAAGGAGGGAGACCCAGAAAACACCCTAATGCTGTAAGCCAGGGGTTGGGGGGGTAGGGGTGATGCCAAAATGTTAGAATTTAGCTCCCCTGCAGGTTGCCAGGTCCCGTGAGGGGCCCCACCTCACAGGAGCTCTGGAGTGGATGGAGAAGGAACTGAGGACATGCTGTTACCACAGAAGCTCAGGGAGCCTCCAGAGAGAACAAGGTTGCAGGTAATAGAAAAGTGAGAGAATCAGGCACTTAACTCTTTAACCCCTACATTGCCAAATGTCCTTTCGCATGCAGTGAGCTACTGGCTGAAAATTGGGGTGAGGCACCTGAGTGCTCCAAGTAGCTAAGGCACCGCAGAACCCCCTTCCCCAGCTAGCCATCACCAGGAAGGAACATTCTCCCTTGAGCCATTCACTGTGTAGGAAAATGAAGGGGAAGGGGGGCCGGGGGAGGCAACTACATTGGGCACTAAATCAAGATTAATGAAGTTCCCGCCAGGATTAATTACTGCACTCCCTGGGAGCTTGCGAGCATAACGTGGTCATGGCCATTGATAATGGCCGAGTCTGGATCTGAACAGCATGGGTGGGAAGTGATGGGCGACTTAACCCTCTCGCGCCTGATGCTTGAAGGCAGCTGAAAGGAAGCAGAGTGAAGGAAGAGCACCCCTGACAGCCCTGGGTCACTGCTCTGCATTAAAATGCATCCTTGTCTCAGTTCTTTCATCTGCTTTGATCAATGGAGGGTCAGCCCAGGGTATCATTGATAAAACAAAAGCAGCAATGTATTCAACGACCTGTGTATGGGGGAGCTGAGTTTAAACATGACTTCCCTTCACAGACTCTCCCTCCCTTTTCTGGACCCTAAACGTGCACCATACCAAGGTCTCCCCGTGATGTAGAGGCCAGCTGAACCTGTCTGCACACGGGGGCAGCGCTGATATAGGTAACCAGTCAGCTGTGCTAAGCGACCCATCATTTCCCTGGGACATCAGCTGGTCTCACAAAGCAGTCAGATGGACAAAACACAATGGCACCGCTCACGTGTCCCCCAGGGCTTCGCAACAGGGGTATAGGCCCTCAACTGGTACGCATGTGAACGAGGCAGAAGAGGAGCCTCACTTTCAGGAACAGAGCCATGGCCATCCTCCCTGACTCCAGAAAAAAAAAAAAAAAAAGCTAAAAGAAGTTTGGGGAAGAGTGGAGACTAGAGCCAGCCCTGCAACCTGTGATCTCAGAGTTAGAGAGAAGTGTCCCTGCTCCTGCTCGCCTGGGACAAGCTCATGGCTCCGGGACGCCATCCTAGTCATTTGTCCAGCAGGGCAATACTGCTGAGAAACTGAGTGCGGCACCCCTGCACCATGGCAGCCTCCCTGGGTCGGGGAAATAAAGTCAACGCCCAGGGCGCACCAAAGTGGGGCTGTGATAAACTACCTATTGTTTTAAACTATGATCTCATCCTTTAAAAGCATTGCAGAGTGAGACAGGATGGGCTTCTGGTCTGACTCTTCAGTCTCTGGTTATAAGAAACCTAAGGCCTGAACTTGAATTAATCTGCCCTAGGAATGCCCCTAGGTAGCCTGCGGAAGCAAACAAGACTCCTCTCCCTGGGAAGATAGCATACAATTTGTCAAATACAGTGCTTAGCACATAATTGAAGAAAATCAGACATGCAAGGAAACAAGACACCTTGAATGAGAAGGGACAGGAACGACAGATAACAGAAAGAGATCCACAGGCACTCTGGGTGTGACAATTCGCAGATGCTGATTACAGAACCACCGTTTGTTATGTTTAAGTCAAGAGAAAGCCAACCTTGAAAACTTCCAGCAGGGAACCAAAGGCTACAGAAAGTACCATATAATATTTTGGAGCGAATGACATGTACATCTTGTAACTGATACATACAATAACCGAAAATAAGAATTCAACGGGCAGGTTTCACCACAGGTTTAACACCGCTGAAGAGGAAATTAATGAAGTAGAGCATCGATCAGAAGAAATGATCCAGTACACAGTGGCAAAAACTTGGCAAATGCAGAAGAAAGGGGAAGAGACTTAGAGGAAAAGAAGAGAACACCTATTTAACTGGAATTACAGTAAGAAAAAAGAGAGCTGAAGGGGCTGAGGTGATATTATCAATCCACAGATTCAAGAACCCCAGCAAATCCCAAAGGAAAACAGGAACTGAAATTCACACCCAAACATCTCATAGAGAAACTGCAGAAAAACCAAAGAAAAAAAATCTTAAAAATTTGGAGCCAGAGCAAGCAAACCAAGAGTCAGGTGAGCAGTACCAGGGCCCACTGTCTCATAATGTCCAGATGTTTGCTAGGATGTAAGCTTCATGAAGACATGTTTCAACCCTCGCCTGGACACCTGGGCCTGTGGACATGGGGAAAGGGAGGAAAGAAAATCTTGGGGGCAGGAAACAAAAGGAAATGAGAAATGAGAGGCCTCCAGGTGTGGATAGGGGTGGGGTGAGGTGCTGGATTTACGGAACATTTTAACCAACCAACCAACCAACCGGAAACAGGGAGATGTCTCAGTGGTAGGTACTACAGAGTCTTGCTTAGAGATAGGAAGGAGAAGTCTCCTGGAATAAACGGCAGGATAATCTCACAAGACTGTGTGGCATGTGGCAGGTCAACTTCAGCACTGGAACAATGTTAAGTCAAAAGTAAGTGAAAGGAGCCCAAACGAGATTACACCACCGTGGGCCGGAAACCTCAGTTACTTTCCAGGAGGAAAGAATCAGCGATCTGTATCCAAATTGGGCCCAAACAAACCAAAACTAGATGGAGGTTCTGTCTAGATACTCCAAAAACAGTTTGAAGTGAGTTTTGACTCAATTAGTGTTTTTCCTCTCAGAATGGATCAAATGACATGGATGTTTCTATGTCATGTTAGACCTATGCTACCCATATTCTTGGGGGAGGTCCCGACAGCGCCAGCTGACAGGACACATTGCCCAGGGAAGGAGGCCACGGTTACCTTGGAGTGACCTCCAGGAAGCAGACTCACCCACACTTCCAGCCCCCTTCCCCGCTTTTGGGCAAGTGGAGATGCCTCGGCTGCTGGCACGCCCCTCGCAGATTTACTACGCTGTTCCCACCACCGTCTCCAGCCACCTCTAGTCATTCAGACTTTAATGCATTTTCTACATCTGTACAAGATTTATGCGAGGCAGGGAGATTTATTTAGCACATTCATGCTCAACAGAGAGGACAATTCCTCATAGAGTTCTGATCTCATTTGCCATTAGAAGCCTGGATGAGATTGCTTGGGTGATGGGCGGCAAGAGTTGGCTGACTCTGGGTAGGGGTGAATGTGTGCGTGTGCATTGACATGGACGTGAAGTTTGTGTGTGCCGTGGGGAAGTCCTGTGTGGACAGGTTATAGTGTGAGTATCCTTGAGTGAATGATGCGAGAGCACAGGTGTATTTAATTACGCATACACCCAGATGTTGGCATGGTATATTCGAGCATGTGAACGTCTGTATGGAAGAGTATGAAAGTCTGTGTAATATGATGTTATCTGGATACATAGACAAATACAGGAAGATGAGCTTTAACAAATGACGGTGCGTGCGTATCATGATCATGCATGTTCAGTCACACACTTGTATCTGTACCACCAATGGGAATATAATCCATTACCAACCAGAGGATTCTTTTTTTTTTTAATGTTTATTTATTTATTTTTGAGAGAGAGTGAGTGCACAAGCAGGGGAGGGGCGGAGAAAGAGAGGGAGACACAGAATCTGAAGCAGGCTCTAGGCTCCAAACTGTCAGTGCAGAGCCCGACACAGGGCTCAAACCCATGAACCGTGAGATCATGACCTGAGCTGAAGATGGACACTCAACTGACTGAGCTACCCAGGGGCCCACAGAGGATTCTTCTTAAACAGTGAGCCACGTGATCTCTCCTCAGCTTAAAACTCTTCAAGGGTTCCCGATGCACTTAGGATGAAATCCTCACTTCTTAGTCTGACCTTGAAGGCCTTGCATGGCCCAGCCTGCCCACCTCACTGACCTCAGTTGCCCACTGGCACCCCTTCCCGCCCTGCTCTGGTCATAGCAGGCTCACCAATGTTTCCTCCGCCCACCATGCTGGCTTCTGCCGTAATACTTGGGGATCCCCAGCCTGCAGGCTCCGCTCTGGGCCCCCCACTGCTTCTCCCACCACCCAAGGTGTCAACATGTTCAGGAGGCTATAAAAATACCATAGACTGGGTAGCTTATAATCAGACATTGTTTCTCATGGTTCTGGAGGCTGGGAAGTCCAAGATCTAGGTGCCAGCAGATACGGTGTCTGGTGAGAGCCCCCTTGATGGCTGCCTTTTCACTGTGTCCTCACACAGCAGAAGGAGCAAGGGGGTTCACAGGGTCCTTGAATTTTTTAAACATTTGTTTATTTTTGAAAGACAGAGAGACAGAGGAAGAGCAGGGGAGGGGCAGAGAGAGAGGGAGACACAGAATCGGAAGCAGGCTCCAGGCTCTGAGCTGTCAGCACAGAGCCTGACGCGGGGCTCGAACTCACGAACCGTGAGATCGTGACCTGAGCCGAAGTCGCCCGCTTAACCGACTGAGCCACCCAGGCGCCCACAGGGGTCTCCTTGAGAAGGGCACTAATCCCATTCATGAGGGCTCTGTTTTCACGATGTAGTCCTCTCCCAGAGGCCCTACCTCCCAACACCATCACACTAGGGATTAAGTGTCAACATGAATCTCAATACAAACATTCAGTCTATGGCACGTGTCTCAGCTCAAATGTCTCCTCTTTAGAGAGGTCACTCCTCATTACATCGCCGCTTCATTTTCTTCAGAGCAGTTGCTACCATCTGAAATTGTCTTGTTCGTATATTTACCTTGTTGACTGTCTCTCCCTGCCTTGCACCAAAATGTAAGCTGCAGAGAGGGGGCCATCGCCTTCTTGTTCGTATCTTTACCCCCAGAACAGTGCTTGGCACCTAGGAGTGGCTCAGTAAGTATCTGTCGAATGAAGGACTTCACATGTGCAACCATGTGATATATATAAGGAAAAATAAGATGCAGTGAATATCTGTGGACACTGGGCACATGAATTAGAATGAGTCCGTATTACCATATATTTAATGTACAGTCATCCATTCAACAACTATTGACTGAGCTCCTATCAGACACTCTAACAGACCCGGGAGACATGCTAATAGGCCCTGCTCTCATTGAGCTTACAGACTAGTGGAGGAGACTCATTATAAATTATCAAAAACATAATAACATATAAATTATCAAAAACATAAAATTATGCCCAGCACAGCATAGCGAGCTGAGAGTATTTGACCAGCCCATGTGGCAGAGTTGGGGCCTGAACAAAGGGGGTCCTGAGAGCTGCAGGCATGGCCGAGCGGAAGCAGCACCGGTAAGGGCTGCACTTTGCACTTTCAAACCCAAAGTGTACACAGTATATTCATTTGCAGTTGTCTTCACTAGAGACCCTGAACACAGAGCAGGAAGGACTTTCGGTCTTTTAGGATGAAACACATTCGCTCGCTGACGCCCAAATGGGCCTCTCTCGTGGCCTCTCGGCTGGTCTGGCTCTACCTTCCCCAACTCCCTTTACCCAACCCACCCAGCCAGGCTGATAAACCTGAAACAACACCTAAAGGGCCAAATTAAAGCTCTTCGATTGAGGTCCAGACCACCTGTCACCTGGCCTCGCCCCATGGCCATCGTTGCTAACCTCTTTCATGCTCCTACAAGGTGCCAGGTGCGTGGCCCTACACTGAGTGCTCTGCATCCTCTCACCTAGTCCTCACGGCCCATTGGGCAGCTACCAGTCCGCCTAGTTTACAGATGGGAGACTGAATAACTTGTCCCTGGGCATCCCAAGAGTCAGTGGCAGAACCAGGTTCCATCCCAGCTTGACTCACTCCAAAGGCCAGTTTCTCCAAGGCCACTGCTTTTCCCATTCCTGCAGCCAGGCAGGTGACTCACTGTCACTCCGGCCTGGGTGCCCAGGCCACAGCCCCTGCCTTGGAGTGCCCACCTCCCTCCCTTCCCCCACTGACTCAAGTCCTGCCATCCGGCATTCAACATGCATTTATGGAGCCGGGTGCCTCCACTACGTTGGGAACAGGAGGCTGGGTGAGAACCATTCTGGCCTGCAAGAGCCCACGGACGGAACATCCCACCCAAGGCCGGATCCGAACTCTCAACCCATAAGGATCCCACCCTCTGAACTCCATTTTCAAACCTCACCACCCGATGGGTGCTTGTCTCCAACGGATTACCGGCTTCTCAAGGGCAAGAACCCTGCCTTCTATTTCTTTGCCTGCCTTACAACTTCTAGCACACGGATGCTCACTCAATTCATATTGACTAATTACATTTCTCTTTGCCTTTTCTTGCTGAGACATACATTTGAACAAGTGGTGTGACTCTGGCATTTCACAGCAGATAACCAGGCTCAGCCTTTCAGATAGAACAGCTCTCACCAAAACAGAAGCTTTCCACAAGGGGAGCATTTGACCTTAATAACAGAAGGCTATCCTGAAACCAGACCCAGGACATTGGTAACAGCTCTCCCTCACCACTTGCACCTGAACACCAGCCACAATGTGTATAAAAAAGTAAGTCGGTTCTAAATTTCACAACAGGACGTTGAGCGACCAAAGCAAGTGAAAGAAGACTATAGACCATAAAATTCTGTTTAGGTAAAAGTGTTACACACACCTGTGGCACATTGTTACTTCCCATCCAACATATTCTTACAACGTGACTTTGGCATTGACAGTCAATGTCTATCTTTCAGTCTGTCTCCTCCTTTTGAAATTGGGTGGATTCTGTGACTGCTTTGGCCAATAAATTATGGCAGAAGTAATGCTAAGTGACTAAGGGTAGGTATTAAAAATGTAGTGTATTTCCACCTTGTTCTTTTAGGACACTTATTTTTGGAACCCAGCCATCAGGCTGTGAGGAAGCTCAAGCAAGCCATGGAGGGGTTTATATGGACAGGCCTTCAACCCACAGCCTCGATTGAGCTCCCAGCTACAGCGAGCACCAGCTCACTGGCCATGTGGATGGGCCACCTTGGATGCTCTACCGACTGAGCCAGCCAGGTAATGGGCCATCTTGAAATGGACTCTCCTCGCCTCAGTTGAGCTGACACCCTGTGGATCAGAAATGAACCGTCCCGGCTGAGCCCCACTCAGATGTCTAAGCAAAGTAGATGATTGTTGTTTTAAGCCACCAATTCGGGCTGGTTGCTTGTTCTCAGTCATTTTATCAAGTATCACCAGGTGGGCTGTGGTATTGGCTAACTGATAACAACACACAAACCCCAACGCTATACGGTTTATAAAGTGTGCACAGCAAAATCCTCCTGGGGGCCTCGGAAGAAGTGGACTGGGAGCCTGGGAGGGAGATTGGGAGTGATGCTCCGAAGGGAATTCTAGTTTCCTCTATTTTCTATCCTTGCACTTATTTCATAGAGGATGGTGTGTGTGTACATTATTGGTATTGTTTCTAAACATACAGAAAAAGACTGACGAACATTAAAAGTTGTTCTGTGAAAATGGATGTTTATCCTATTTTTCTGCTATTTTAGTTTTCCAAAGCCAATTTTTTTTAATATAGCAACCTTTTAAGAATTGATTCTACGATCTGTGTGAATCTAGGTATAGAATCTATGATGTGGAGACTGAGACTGTGTCTCTCAAGGAAACTCCAACCTCTTCCATTCTTTTTTCTTTTCATTCTGAGGCTCCCCCAATTCCCCGCTCTCACTGTTATCCTCTCCCTCCGGGATCCTAATTCGGTCTCCAGCTCAGGGGCTTCCTCCCTGCCCTGCCCCAGTCTCCCTGCACCCTTCTCCCATCCCTCCCCCCGCCAGGGCTCTGCTCCTCACCTCTCCCCAGTGCTCGTCCATCTTCCACTTGCCCTGCCTCTTCCATTTATGGATAAGCTCAATCAAGTTTAACCCACTTATAAATTTCAACACACGCACAACCTCCAGCTCTCAGCATATACCTCTTCTTCCCGACACAAACTGCCGCCCGTCCTGGTGCTCACACTCCCCTTCCTCCCCACCGCTGACCCCCTGGCCCTATAATCTAACACAGTCTGGCTCTGGCAGTGGTCCCAGAAGTGCCAGTTGTCAGGGCACTTGCTTGACTTCACTGGCATCCGACAACACCCGCACCGCCTTCACCCCCGCTCCCCTGGCTCTGGGGCAACACCCGTCTCCTCTCCTGCTCCAACTGCTCCCCACCTCCCTGGCCATGCCTGTCCTCCTGGGGCAGACATCCCACCCCCTTCTCTGCCTTCCCTCCCTCCCCCATTCCTGCACCTCCCCTGACGTCTCCTCCTCAGGCCCCCGCCTCTCCTGAGCACTAGACTCTCACTTGCTGCTGTTTACTGGTAATTTCCACACAGATGTCCCAGAGGCACTCTGAACTCACTACATCCCAAACCAAAATCATTCTCGTCCCTCAAATTAAACCCATCCTTCCTTCCCCAGTTCCCTTCTCAACACACAGCACCATCGTCATTCACTCATCGCCTGGTTCAGAGGCTTGGGGATCACCCCCAGCCTCTTTCCCCTCTGCCTCCCGCTTATAATTGGTTATCTGGTTTGGTGCATTATTCTTCCTAATTAGCTCTCAAATGCAGACTCCATCTCCCAGAGGCCCAGGCCCTCATCGTTTCTCACCTAGATTCCACAATTATCTCCTAGCCGCTTTCCCTGTCTTCTGCCTTGCTCCCCTGAAAACCAGGAATCACATCTCTGCCAGACTGAAGTTTCTAAAATGCACATCTGGTCTTATCACACCCCTGCTTATTATCCGTCAAGGGATACAACCCAAACTCCCCAGGGTCCTTCATGATCTGGCCTCATCCCCAACCAGGCCCCCACTTGAGCACATACCTCAGAAAGCCCTCAGCGCTAATGATGCCTTTCTACTTATATCCACGTTGTTCCTTCCACCTAGGACATTCTATTCAACAAGCGACCTCTACTTCTCCTTCAAAACATTTACAGAATGTCACCTCCTCTTGCAGTCCACCAGGTCTTCCTTAGCATGCCTAGTATTTCTACCCTTCCGAATGCCATCTTGCTGAACTGAAGTAATGTCTTGTGTATCAGTTTCCCTGGGATATAGGCTCTCTGAGAGCTCGGGCCAACGGCGATCATCTCTGTGTCCCAGAACCCAGCACAGTGACTCTACTTAGTTGGGGCTCCATACATTTTGGCTAACTATAGAGCTTCCTAAAATCAGACATGAAAATTCAGAGGATTCTAATTAATGTGGGCCATTTATGTAATTGTTGCTGAAATAGGAAACCAGAACATACGGGCTCCTGCCTCTCGGGGGTATATAGCAATAGGACCTTCCCTGTCCTACCTATGGAATCTTTGTGAATGAATCTTTCATTAAGTAGAACCAGTTAGTGATGAAATGTGTCACCGTTATAAGCGATGGAGCAAGAAGGTGGGAAGGGAGGTGCCTAAGAGGAGAAAGGGAGAGGAACCCCAAATCCTACTTAACCACAGAGTTTGCATTATTCCCACACATTCTCAGCTTCTTCCTCGCCGCCCCCCCCCACCTCCCTGCTTCTCTCCATCCCAGGGAACTGAAACCCCAGCTCACATCGAACACACTTAGTGTTGTCCAACAGCAAATTCCTGAAACAAACCAGCCAAGGGGGCGTGTGGACAGAGAGGGGGAACAGTCCGTTGCTCCTGAGTGAGCACGTGGATGTCCGTGGGCTCCACGGAAGTGGCAAGTTCTGTCCCCATTGCAAGTGGTACCGGGCTATACTCTCGGTGACTTGAGGAGAAAGAGAAGAGCTCTTGGCAAAACGGCTGTTCCATTTCCCGCTCCTGGTGCCTGGAGCCCACCATTATGCCTCCAAGGTGGCCAAAATGTCACTCAAACTCGGGTGCTACCAGCAGAACCAATGCAGCCTGGCCAGTGCCTAAGTGAGGTGTTAGATCCTCCCCAGCCAGACTTCTGGCCACACCCAGCTCCAGTCACACACACACACACACACACACACACACACACACACACACCCCTAGGCCACGGCCATCTAGCACCAGCAACGGGAGCGCGCCTTCCCTCACTGCCCAACACCCTTGGAGCTTTCCTGAAGCTCATTGAGCTAACTCTACCCATTGGTCTCCAAGGTGGTCTCCAAGGTGGCCCTCAGCAGGACTCTCCCAGGCCCAGGGGCCCCACAGGGTGAGAGCAAATTAGAGGGAAGAGTCCCTGGAACAGGAGATGAGAAGTGCGAGCTGGCCGCTGCAGAGAATCCGCCGCCTCCCCACTGGTGTCTCGTCTTATTTAACAGGAGAAATCCCCAGAGCAGGGTCCTTAACTTCTGCAGGCGCGGCCGGCAGGCAGGAGCACTCAGGAAATGTTAAGTGAAATCTCTAAGAGGTCCCACTGAAAGCCCGTCAGTCTCCAGGTCTGAGAACAGCCTTCAGACCAGAGTAGGATCTTCAGCCACAAGGGCAACGGCCGGGGGCGGGGGGGGGGGATGCTCCCCTCCACCCCCCAGGGCTCAGATGGGAGCAGAATGGGGCAGCAGGGAGGCAGAGCCATTCTGTGGGCTTTGATGCTGTCTTGGGCTTAAAGGGAGGGGAGGGCAGGGTCTCTTACAGCTACTCTGATGACTGTTCCCAGCTGGGGGCACTGTGTGGCAATGAGCTACCCCTCTGCCCTCCTTTCCCCCACCCCAGCCACAGCACTCATAAGCACACTGAACTGGCAGGAAGTGAAGAAGTCCCATCTCCTAGCACAGCCTCCCCTGTGAGGTGGGAAGTGGGTGCATGAAGCAGGGGGGAGTGATGCTGCTTTCTTGAGAGCAGCTGTGAGCCTTGGTGGGGATCAGATCTGGGACAGTGACCTCATCAGCTGCCCCATCAACCAGTCAACTGTGGAGCCTGCTGATCACAGTCCCGCCTAATGAGGATGTGGGGCAGCCTGGCGGTGACCTCAGGCTTCTCAATCTGGTCTCCCCGGGCCACCCCACCCACACTTGCTCTCACACCCCCTCCACAGCTCCGGGGCCCCTGGCTTGTCTCCCCAGTGAGCATGGTAGGTATCACTCACTGCTACGTCCCTACCCAATTTCCAGCACGGGGCCAGCACCTAGTAGAGGCCTAGAAAAGGCGTGTTGGTTGACTGAGCGACGTGACATGTGGATAGGCAGAGAAGGAAAAGAGAGGATGACGAGGTCACCCTGTGACCTGACTTCTGACTGTCCTCTCCCCTTTCCTGGTTCCAAATAAGCACCCACAGTGTGCCAGGCACTGAGGGAAACACAGAGCCACCACCAACTCAGGGAGATTGGGCATAAACATGCAAAAAGCTAAGCAACAAAGTAAGATAAGAAGAGGTATCACAAGACAGAATATAATTAATTGCTAAAGGAGGCAAACAGACATGAAAGGCCAAGTGTCAAGGAGGAAGGGACCGTGGTGAGCTGCTTCCTGCTGGAAAAGGCATCATGGAAGAGAAGGGATTTCATCTGACCCTTGAATGGGGTTGGGGAAGCACATGGATTTAAATAGCCCAAAAGGCTCCTAGAAAGCATTCCAGGTGAAGATCATGCCTGAGCACAGGCACAGAGCTGGGAAGCAGAGATCTGGGGCCGGGGTGCGGTCCAGTCTGACATCCCTCTCAGGGGTGTCAGGTGGGTTTCTGAGGAAAGGAGGAATGAACAATAAAGCTGTGGGGCTAAGCATGGACACTAGGCAAGCAGCAAACTTAATCCCACAGGTAAATGATGATGGAAACAAGGGAACAGGCAATTAACCAGCCAGACCCTGGTTTCCCAAACTAGCCCAGCTCTTCTGGTTTCAGAAGAAATGCACAAGTGAAGGACCAGGGCCTGGGCCTTCAAGAGAAGTGGGCATGATGCCCACAAATCAACAAGAAAACCGCAGAGAACCCAGGAGGAAAATGAGTGGAAACTGAAGTAGGAACTTTAAAAAAGGATACCCAAATGACCAACAACCACATGGAAAGACCTCACCTTTTTCAGGTATCGGGGACATGAATGTTGGAATCAAAAGGAGACACCATCAAAGCCCCCCAGACTGGCTAAAATACAAAGACAGAAAGCACTAAGTGTCGGCAACACGGAGCAGCAGCAATCCGCCGTCATCGCTGGTGGGAGGGCAAATTGGCAAGAGCATTTTGTAAAAATTTTTTTAATGTTTATGTATTAAAGACAGAGAAAGAGAGAGCAGGAGAGGAACAGAGAGAGAGGGAGACACAGAATCCGAAGCCGGCTCCAGCCTCCAAGCTGTCAGCACAGAGCCTGATGCAGGGCTCGAACCCACGAACCGGGAGATCATCATCTGAGCCGAAGTCAGATGCTTAACTGACTGGGCCACCCAGGCATCCCGACAAGAGCATTTTGGAAAATGCATAGCCTTCAGTGACAAAACAAAACACACATGGACCCCAGGACTCAGGAAGAGAATGTGTTTATCAATCAAGAGGCATACAGAAGTGCATTCACAGCAGCCTCTTCATCATAGCCCCAGACTAAAAACCACCTACATGTCATTAACAGTGGAATGGACAAATAAATTGAGGTACATTGTCATAACGGAGTGTGACACAGCCACGAGAGGAAACAAACTCCAGGTACAGACAACCGCATGGCTAATGTCACAAACAACGTGAAGTGGAAGAAGACAGTGCATTTTGAAAAGTATTACTCCAGTTCGAAGACGAATCTATAGTGCTAGAAGCCACGGCTGGGGCAAATGAGGCGTTTCTCATTCCCCTGGTATCGCCTCCTCCCTCTGGGGAGCTGGCGATGTTCTGTCTCTTCGTCTGGCCGAAGGTAACAGAGGTGCGTTCGGTTTGTGAATTTCATCCAACTACACACTTAGGATTTGTGCACTTCCCTCTGTTTATGTTATATTTCAGTCACCGGTTTTTAAAAAGAGAGCACATGCAGAACCTTGTCCATAGGAATTGGTCCCGGAGTGTCCCCACTCCTACTTGCCCCTTCCCTGATATAATGGGTCTCAGTTGGTAGTGAAAACTTCCTCTGGCCCCTCCTAAACTTAATATGTTTCTTGACATGTTGCAGAGCTGACCCTCTGTCCCCAAGCTATGATGTTCTGACAAAGCTCTCCATCCCGGCGGACCCACCTCTAACCAGCTCGCCTGCTCCTGGCATTGACACCCAAGCCCTCCCTCCGGCATCCCCAACACCCTCCAGGAAACAGCGCTTGAGTGGGGGGTGGCGGTGGCGGTGGCTTGCTCCAAAGGTAGGTTAACAATATTAATGTCGCAGTGGGCTGGGGGTGGGGGTTCGGGGGTGACCAGGAGCTCAGCCATGCCAGGACACCAGTCTAGAGAGGATGAGGGCAGCAGCGTGAAGAGAAGGCCGCAGAGGCTGGGAAGGGAGAAGCATCCTGGGGGCATCCCACCTCGCCAGGGAGGGAGACCGAGCCCTCGGCAGAATCAAGCTCTGGGAATTCAGCCCTCCTCTGGCAAACTCACCTGCTGAGGAAGTAACTGCCTGAACAAACAGTATTTTTACCTCCTAAGAAGTAAAATAAACTAAAATAGAGCCATTTCCCATTCACCTGGCTGGCTGGGTACAGTCTGTTTACAGGTTATGAGAAATAGAAGTGGGGTGTGCTGAGAAAAACCCGATCTGCACCAGTGCCCACTCTCCATTCCAGGCCCCCATTCTAACACTGCAGTGCTCACACCAACAGGAATGCCACTAGCAAAGCAGAGAATCGATGGAATTTAATTATTCAGACCCAGGCATCCAGGAGCTTTAAACATACCCATGCTTTCTTCTGTATTTCCGAAGTCACCATCATTCTAGAAATACAAGGTTTCAGCTCTCCCGATACCACTGGCACTTTTCGGTCCTTGACCCTCCACGGCTCCTTTCTCATATATCTCTCCCCATCACCCCACCCCACACACACAAAGAGATGCTCAGCAGGGAGAGAGAGGAAAGTTTGGGGGAACTGTACCCTTCGAAGCTGGTATCCGGGTGAGATCTCCACATTATTCCTTGTTAATGCTCTGTTGCAAAATACACTGAGTGTTTTATTTCAATCCACACTGATGCATATTTCAGGGCGAATTTCCTATTGCCTGTCACAGCTCAGGGGAAAAATGAATGCACATTTCCCCAGCTCCATTAGCTAGGGAAACAGGCTCACACTGCTAGCAGGCATGTTCCCCGCAAGTGAGGTGGGGGAATGAGATCACTGGGAAACAGTCCCGTGGGGTCTGGGCATGGCGTGCACAGGTGCACAAGGTCTTGCCCTCCCCTTGCCAGGGGGCCCCTGGGGCAGGGCCAGGCACATCCACCAGAGAGGGGATTAGCCCAAGGGGACCTGACCCTGGCCTCCATTAGTGCTGTGGTCCATGGCTGTTCCCTATTACGTTACTGCTTTAGCCTGTCTTCTCTGTCACCCCTACTTTAGACAGACAGATAGGGTCTCAAGGAAAACAGTGAGGCCACCACTTCTCTCTCTCTTTTATGAGGGTGGAGTCCTGATGCCTCTGTCTCTGCTGGCCTGAGAAAACAAAGACATGGTCTGGGGCAGGGGCTTCCCACTTCCAGGTTCCCAAAGGAGCCAAGGACAAGTTATTCTGACACCCACTCCCTACACTCTGCTGGGCGTGGGCAGGCAGAGATGTCCTGCTCCAAACAGTCCCTTTGTCCACCACCCTGTAGGGCCACCATTCCTAACAAGTCCCCAACCCTAGCTTCCTCTCTCTCTCTCTCTCTCTCTCTCTCTCTCTTTTTAAAGTTTATTTATTTTGAGAGAGCACACAAGCAGGGGAGGGGCACAGGACACTGACTGTCCTCACTGTCACTGCAGAGCCTGACTTGGGACTTAAGCCCAAGAACCCAGAGATCATGACCTGAGCTGAAATCAAGAGTCGGACACTTAATCAACTGAGCCACCCAGGCGTCCCAGGCTTCCTGTCTCTTATCACGCTCTCCAGGCCATCCCTTGTGTCCTGCCAGAGTGAGATTCCGGAGTGTACATCTTCTCTCTCACCTGCATCCTTCCCACTGAGCATTCCCAGCCTTTCTGAGGGTGGCCGCCGCCTGTCTCCCTCCAGCCTCATTTCTCCCTGCCCTCCTCCCAGTATTTTCGCCCTCCTCCCCAGCCTTTGAAGTCCCTCCAGGATACTTCCCACCTCCAAGTCTCCGTTCTTGTGATTCCCTCTGTTTGAAATGACGATCTTCCTTTTGTCTATCTGGAAAATGCCTGCTGTTTCTTCTAGCACCGGCTCAGGCTTCTCCTTTATGAAATCCTCCCTGAGTCCCTCCAGCGGAACTGACAGCTCCCTCCCTCATCCCACTGTACCCTATAATTTTATCTTAGTACTTAACCTTTCTATACTGAGATTACTCGTTGATGTGCTTGGACTGTAAGCCCATGGAGGGCAGGGGCTGTGTCATCATTAAGCATCTCTGTATCCCCAGCACATGGCAGAGTGCCTGGCCCTTGGTGGCTACTCAGTAAAATGCTTGCCAACTGAGTGAGTGAGAACTCCCAAAGACCCCAGTGAGGTGTGTTTCCAATGTAAGTGGCCTCCTCTGGGAGGTCGTCAGGCCCCCCACAGTGCAGCCCTTGGCTCCCTCACCCTCCTCAAACTCCAAAAGCCTGTATTGCGGAGCTGCTGGCCACCTGACGCTGAGTCCCCATCTGTGTGACAGGTTTGTGTTGCTGTCTCCTATTATTTCCTTCACCCCCACGGGAGTTTAGTCTGAATCTCTACCATGTCGCCCACAGGCAGAGAGAAGCCCTTGGCTCTGCAAAGACTAGCCCTGGGCTGGGCGTGTAGTAGACCTTCAGCTGAGCTTGAAAACTCAGTGGAGGAGGGCGCTCTGTGAGTAGGGGTCTCCCCTTGACCGGGCACTGGGGAGGGAGCCCTGTGATGGTAACTCCAAAGGCACGTGTGGCTCTGACAAGGAGGGGGGCTGTTTCCTGTGAGAAACAGCCTTGTTTGTTTCTTTTCTTAAAGAATAGATCATCTTCCACACCACTAATATTTCCCTCTGGGGACCTGAGGCACGAAAGCTATTCTTTTCCTCCCCTGCGCCTTCCTATGTGCCAAGTCCTTTGCACCTAACACTGAACTGAAGCTAAAAGAAGCAAGAATAGTCTTTCCAGCCATCACAGTTCTGAGGGCATATTAATGGAATAGGGACAGTGCCCCAGATGGCAGCGTGGGCCTGCTCCATGTTGCAGCCCATCTGGTCAGCCGGGGCCCCTCCTGCAGCAGAGGCCAAGAAAACAGAGATAACTTCCTCGCAGGCAAGTGCCTGGCTTCCTGGTCACTGGTGTTCCCTATACTCAGAGGCTGGATTTCAGAGCAGAACACCAAACATGCTTTCATCCTCCCACTGCATGTGAACTCTGGCCTGCTGAGCCTCCGTTTCCCCAACTGTAAAATGGGCAAATGCATTCTGCCCTAGAGACCTCACTCCTTTTCCTCCACCCCTGGTGTCAGAAGGGTGAAATGAAAGTTTGTGGTAAAAGCCCACTGAGGTTTTCACTCATTCCTTAGCAAGGATGACCCTGTTACTATAACGCTCTGGACGGCCCTGGTGGGAGGACACAGTCAAGGGTCTCCATGAGGCAGGGAATAGTCCTGCTAGATGTTCTGATTTGGCCTCCTGGACAGCGCCCAGGTATCGAGCGGAGAAATGTGTCAAGTTGGAAATGAGAGATAGCTACAGAGGGATTTGGCTGTAACCCCAAAATCCTGAATTGCGTTTTCCCCTCTGTTAAGCAAGCATTACTCATCCATCTCCCACGCCTGTGATGTTACATGAGACCTTGGAGGGAGAGAACTGCAGACCCAAAGAACAAGAGGATACACTTGGCTGCAGCAGGAGGGCATGGGACAAGAGGCCGGAAGAACTTCCTGATGGGGGAGGAGCCTGTGAGACTTGGAAATGGACGGCCGAGGCATGGGCCCCATCTCTCTCCTTAGGGTCTTTCAGAGCTCAGGAGCACGGGCTGATGTAGGCTGTTCATCTTACAGCTGTGTCCTCGGGCGGCCCCTCGTCCAGCTTCTCTGGTGGTGATGGGAGACATGGGGACAGAGGAAGATCATATGGGAGTCAGAATTTGAGGGTTCTACTTGGGGTCTGGAGCCTCACAGAAGGTTCAGTGCCCCTGGGAGCAGCTCCAGGAAGGCCAACCACACACTGACAAGGTGGTTGAGGCTAAGGAAGGGAAGGCACTCCCTTCAACCCCACCATGGGGCCAGGCCCCCACTGCAAACCTGGCCAGTCTCCTCCCTGAACTCCTGGCTCTGGTATTCTCAAGGGGCTTACTCTCCTCCCTGCTGAGCTGATCAGAAGGGGTACTTCCCCAACACACACACACACACACACACACACACACACACACCATCCCATCCCCCATCAGAGACCAGACAGCCTTCTTGGCACAGCTGCTCACGGCTGTAATTCTATCGCGGGATCCCCATGACTCCCACATGGTCAGTGAGGAAGGGGAGGAGGGGACAAGGTGGCATTGGGATGGGGAGAAAGGGCCAAGAGACTTGTCACTGCAGACACACCTCTGAGGAGAGGCATTGTGGGAGGAGCCCAGCTCCACAACCCCAGAACTGTACAATCTTAGGCAAATCATTTAACCACATGGAGCATTCTCCCTCATCTATATAATAGGGCCATGCTACAGGGTTGTTTTAAGTACCCAAGGGGCAGGGAGCATTGTGGGAGAGGAAGGCTTCCCCCCATCCTCCGTCCACCATCGGCATCCCACTATCCCCTCTCAGATATCCCAGGGGCTGCATGTAGCCCCTTTGTTTACCCCTAACCATCCTCTCTGTAGTTCAACATTCTAATGTTGGACAGCGTAGCCACCCCATAAAGCAGGCAAGTCCAGAACAAAGGACTGTGGGCCCCTGTCCCCTCCCCTGAAAAAGTACACCCTGAGAAAGTTGTCCCACAGGACCCTCTGCACAAGAGCCACTTCTCTTTGGGAAAGTGCCCCCATGCCCATGATTCTGAGAGTCAGGGAAACTCAGGAGTCCCACACCTACCAGGAGGGCAGCATGAAACATCTGATTACACAAACCTGCCATGGTCCCTGCTGAATATTTCATACAGGAGCAATGATCCATTAGTCACCATCAATTATTCATCCTCATCAGGGCCAGTGCCAGGGACACAGCATGGGAGCAGCTGGAGCTGGGACCCGCACCCACTCTGCCTCCACTCCCCCTCGAGGGCAACCAGAAATCTCTCCCATCCCCCCGCCCACCTAGGGTCCTACTGAGCACCCACCTCTGAAAGTGTGCACGGGTAGTCAGGTGGGTATCACCCCACCAAACAGATGGCCAGCAAGTCACAGGTGAAGCTGAGACTGCAATGCATGAGCCTCGCAGTAAGGATTTCCAAGAAATGAGAAATAGACACGGTCTCTGTATCAAGTTCAACAAGCGTATTTGGCAGCAGGTTGATGTCACAGAGGTGGCTGGGCCAAAGGTGCTGGGCTATGTGTCCCTTATAAAGACTCCTACTGCCGGGCCAGCTCTGGCCCCATTCTCAAGGTCTCTTTTCTTCGAAAGAAATCACAGACTCATGGATTCTCAGAGTTGAAAAGGCCCTCAAGACCAAGCCATCAGTGTGACAGGAGCCCCTCCAGCAACACAACAGTTAAATGGTCCCCTGGCCTCTGCTGAAATGTACTTAAGGACAAGGTGCTTGTGTCTCCTGAGAAAAGCCACTGAGTGTTTGGACAGTTCTAATCCTTCAACATTCATTCCGTAAATATTTACGGAGTATCTTCCTCGTGCCAGGCACTGACTGAGACACTAGGTTTACACCCAAAACGGACCAAATTCTGTTTGAACTGTCTTAGGGTGCCTGAATAGCTCAGTTGGTTGAGCACCCGAATCTTGATTTTGGCTCAGATCATGATCCCAGTGTCATGGGATTGAGCCCCACGTCAGCCTCCACATTGAGTATGGAGCCTGCTTAAGATTCTCTCTCTCTCCCTCTCTCTCTCTCTGCCCCTCTCCCCTGCTCACGGTATCTCTGTCTCTCTCAAAATAAAATAAAATAAATTTTAAAAGAACTGTCTTCCTAACAGTGGGTCAAAATTAGTCTCCATGTATCTCGTGCTCTCTGGGTCTGGTAGGAGATGAGAAGTAGAATCAATTCTCTTTAAGACCAAAACCTTGGGCTCACTGAAGTTAAGACTGTGGGACCCAACTTGCCCTTCCAGGCTGGACTTGCACCCCAAAACCACCTCCCTGCTTGGGCAATGGTTTTCAGGACTTGGACCTGAGCAATGGGTACTCTTGGTGCTAGTGCTTTAAGCCCCCAACTTTCTCCCTCCCCCAACAAGAAGATTGTACCCACACATGCAAACACCAGTCCCTCTCCTTGATCCCAACTCCACTCCCAAGCACTGGTTTTGCCCACTGGTAAGACAGGCAGTGAACCACCCAGTGTTAAAAATGACATAGGAAAGGACTGCCTTAAATATGCTCCTCAAACAGCCTTCGCCACGCATGGAATCCCACCATTATTTATCCAGCCTTTTTTGGGTAGGCATCACTGCCTATTCAACATGCAGATGCCTTTTTGTTGGAAGGAGTGCCATGTTCAGCAGAGGAGCAGTTTGAATCTGTGCCTGGGGCTGCAGAATAAGACATACTGCACTGTTTTCAGGGCTAGGGGGAGGGAGATGAGGTAAGCAGGCCTGGAAGAGTGGCGAGGACTGGGTAGAATAGGACACCTGTAGGCACTTGACATCTCTAAGGGCAGAAGAACCCAAAGAAGAGATAAGAGGTCACCTGAATATGGCCTGGAATTTCCCTTTTGTGTTAGGTAAGTTAGGGAGAGTTCCAAGTGATCCCACCCAGTAAGCAGAGTCTGAGCTGCCTCTCTCCTCACCCAAAGGATGACAGTTATGCATTCTCCCCGATGCTAAGTGCCCTGGACAGGGAAACAAGGAGTGTTTGGATTATTAGTTTGGTGAAATGTATAGTGGTCAAAGAGGAAACGTAGATGTTGGGAAGATGAGAAAAGAAGGAACCGGAGAATAGAAAAGAAGAGCGTCTTTCCCCTACAGGATTTTCTGGGGGCCTGCAAGCAGAGGAAGGACCCCATCCAGAAGAACCAAGAGGCTGAAAAGGTGGTGTAGCCCTATGACAGGCACATAAGGAGACAGCCATGGCTGGCACTCTGTCTTCTCTCCCATGATCACAGGCTCCCCCAGCCCTCAGAGCTCTAAAGAGCCTCCAGTCTCTGCCCACCCTACCCCACACTGGGCCCCATGCCAGTCTATGCAGCCATTCCTCCTCCTCCTGTTGCAAGAGGAACTCCCACTGCAGCTCCCACTGCAGCCCAGCCCTCCCCCCAAGTGAGGGAGGGGCTCAGTTCTAACGCCCTGCTGACCTGCCAATGCAGAGAAGCCTGGATTCTTCACACTCATTCCTACCTAGCCCCCTCCCCTCCAGGAATGCCTAATCAGCTCCAGCTCCATTTCAGTACTCTATCTTCAGTTAAGTTTCATGTGATTGACTGCATCATGCCACAAAAGCCCTCCCTTCCCACCAACCCAGGATAAATTTTGCTTATGAGTGGAGTGGGCGATGAGGTATCTGGAATAACAAATATTACAGGGAATATGCCACTGTGGCTAAACATTTCAGCAAGCTGGAGGGAGACCCAAGTTACTGAGTTTGGGAGACCACAGCTGGATTCCAGGACCTGAGGTCATATTCCTATCACCTACAAGCTAAACTGGCCCTCCCCTAACCTAGGCCATGTGTGTCTAAGCTACTTTTAAAGACTTCCTGCAAAAGATGACTATAGAGAGTCAGGCTCATAGCATATTTGGAGTTTATCCCTGTCTTTTTATAGAGTAAAAGGGGGATTCAGGAAGAAGAGGTGGCTTGGCTATGGTCTTGAAGTCAGTAAAAAGTGATAACGATTGTCCACAACACCAATTTTCCTCTCATCCCAGCCTCTGTCTCCAAAACTGGAAAGTCAGGACTTAGCCTGTGACCATCCAGAGCGGAGAGAAAGAGAGAGAACGCGCGAGTGCAGTGCTCTGTCCGTGGTGCTGAAACTCCCGGTCCCAAGCAGCCAAGGTTTGCATTTTTAAGCACTGTTGACATTGAAGCCTCTAGCATAGTAAAGGTGTTATGGGGGATTTGGGAGGATAATATAATCCAGGAGACCATTTACATGAAGGAATCAGAGACTAATTCCAAAGGCATAAACAGGCATATGAGCGTGGGAAAGGGGACAGTGTACTATCCCTACTCCTTACCTCTTTTTGTCACCTTGAACAGGGTATGCCCCCCTGATTCTAAGACACGGAGATACAGGTCCTTTCAGAGAAGTTAAAAGTGAGAAAACAACATGACTGATACTGGTAAGCTTCAACGTTTCCATGGGGAAACTTTCTAAGAAGGAAGTCACCAGAAGGGAAGGCCAAGAGAAATTTGGAAAATACGTAGATTAATAGGAGAGTCTTCAGAAGATATGGGGTGATTTTGAAAGGTTCTGATATAAGCCTGGAAGCTGGGTATCAGGACTTTTCAAGGTCATACCTCCAAAGTCCAGAATTATGACTGTGTCCCTTCTGTGCTTCCTTGGAATCAAGTGGGGGAGGGAGGGATAAAAAAAAAAAAAAAAAAAGCACTGTCAGGATTGTGTTAAAAAGGAGTTGAGTCTAGCCTGAGCCCCAAACTAGAGTCCATACTGAAAAAATCTCGAAGCCATATTCTTCACAAGATCCCTGGATCTTTACTCTCTTCAATAGTGAGGCTGAATGATAGTGGCTTGTTGGCCAAGCAAATGTTCAGCATGTATGAATGGACCACATCCAAAGGAGCTGTTTTAGGGGGGCCTGGCTGGTTCAGTCAGTAGAACATACAACTCTTGCCCTCAGGGGTCATGAGTTCAAGCCCAGCATTGAACATAGAGCCTACTTAAAACAAAACAAACAAACAAACAAACAAAGGGCTGTTTTAGCAAGGGATGCACAGCATCCTGAATTTAACTGGACAGACCATGTGCTCACTTTGGCAGCACATATACTAAAATTGAAATGATACAGAGAAGATTAGCATGGCCCCTGAGCAAGGATGACGTGCAAATTCCATGGACAGCCCACATGGTAGCAGGTATCTGCATATTCTGCTGCAGGTTTGACTCTCATAAAGGAAGTCTCCTGATGTTCACACACACACACACACACACACACACACACACACACACACACCATCCCTTACCTCAAGATATCATCTGAACACTGATAAAGAAGAGACTTTCACTCTCCCAAGCCCTTTTATGTTCAGCATTACTCTCTTCCTCTTCCTCTTTTCCTCCCACACTGTGATACACTCATTGAATACAAGTCAACTATAACAAATGTGCACACAGTCAACTCTCTCCAGCATGTCTATATCCACACTCATAAACCCTGGGATGGAGAGAATCTTGGTGGTCAATCTATCCTTTATAAATATCTACCCTGGCCCAGACTTTCTTCTTTTTATTAATGTTTATTTATTTAATTTTTTTATTTAGAGAGCAGGGGAGAGGCAGAGAGAGAGAGAGGGAGAGAGAGAGAGAATCCTAAGCAGGCTTCGCACTGTCAGCATGGAGCCCAACATAGGGCTCAGCCTCACGAACCATGAGACCATGACCTGAGCCGAAATCAAGAGTCAGCTGCTTAACCAACTGAGCCACCCAGGCGCCCCAGAGACTGTCTCCTCTTTGGAGATCTCACCATCTGTTTGGTCTTCTGTCACAATGTCTAACCACACTTACTGTTCAGAAATTCCTCTTCGTGTCTACCTGAAATCCTTCATGCTCTAGGTCGCCTTTCTGACATCGTGAATCATTAAAGATGCAGAGCATCTTCCTTAGTGGGAGTGGGGGGCAAGGTTTCATTGGAACCTCTGTAATCTGCAGGCAGACACATGCATGACTGCAATACTCCCCCTACCTTCCCCTACCATACACACAGAGAACCTGTGACCACGGGTAATAACAACAAAGTCCAAGGACACAAAGAATCCTGGAGGTGGCATCTGATCCAACCCCTATTTTTCGAGATAGGACTGCCTCAGGGTCCCCTGAAAAGGCCTCATGGGCTGCCCAATCCCATGCCCTCAAGGAGCCCATCTCCAGCCCTTGTTTCTGCATCTGAAACATGAAGCACCCTGGCCTCCCTTAGCCCCCAAACCCAGCCTTATATTGCCAGCAACTAATACACTTCTCAGAAGCCATATTTATATTACAGCAGGATAAGAGAGCAAAGGTGTAATTGGGTTCGATTTGATTGAGTGTGACAATTGCAGTTAGCCACATGTGTCATTGAGAGATGTGAACTAGGGATAGTTTATGCTCAAAAACTCATTTCCAAGAAGACCTGACATCTTCCTCTCATAGACATCCAGACAGTGCTGACATCAGTGGCAACGGAAGAAGAGATCCATGGACTCATCTGAGGGAGAGACCTTGTAAGGTCATCTATCCACTCCTGCCTCCACCTCTACACAAGCACTCCCTCTGAAAAGCTTTTTCCCTGCTTTTCTGGAACATCTATCTGACACTCTCTTTTCATCCCCTTGATTGCCTACTACATGTCTCAGTGTAACAAGCAAGAAAGTACTGTCTACCGTCTAACTTACTAAGCCCTGCTGGGTTCAGTTTCCAACTCTTGTTCTACTCCTGCCCTTGGTGCAATGACAGTGGCCTTCTCCTCTTATGTCTCCATCCCTGATTCCAACCACTCTGGGGACACACCTGCCATGCTCACTCCTCCCATTTGTGATGTCAAAGAACCATGGTCCCCTGGCTCTGGGCTTGTTCTCTCTCTCTGCTGATCGCTGGAATCAGTGGCCATCCTCATCCCTGCCTCATCCCTGTTCCTGAATTCTCTGCCCAGTCTCCAGGGGAAGAACTACAGTTTGGCCTTGGAAAATCTCTAATGCTTTTCTGGGACTCCGAGAAGGGACTTCAGGGATTTCTAGTCAAATATCTCCACTTTACAGAGGAGTGAACAAATACAAAGAGGGAAAAATGACAAGCTCGGGGTCACCAGGGGAATTAGAGGCAGAGTTAGACACTCCTTTCCCCTCCGCAACCCAGAGCCTGCCTCCCAGCTCCCTGGAAATGCCAGGGAGTGACCTGAAGTCCAAGAGAAGGCCCAGGAGTGCCTAGGGCCCCTCCATAGTTCATGAATCATGGTGGCCACATACCCACTATTCCCACCCTGCTAGGTGCCCCCACTGTAAATCCTAAGAGCATCGAGCTCTTTTTTATTTCATGTCAATTATCATAATTGTAATTCAATAATCAATTGTGTGTTTCTTGTCTTCAGTGTCCTTCCCTCAGACTATAAATGTCACACGAGCAGGGACTGTGTCTGCCTTGTCTTCATCACCAGTGCAGCCTTGTGCATGAATGGTTGTTGCATGAATGAGTGACTGAATAAATAAACGAATGAATGGGAGCCTGTGGAGGGGTGATCTATGTGACCCCTGCAATGCTAGGGGTCCCAGCTTCTTGCCCTGGCTCTAACACTGAGGAGAGGCAATGCCACAACTGTTCCTTCTCTAGAGAATTGGGACATAGAAAAGAGTCTTGTCCCTATGGGGTACACTCAAAGCAGCCCTTTGCTTTAGGTGAGCCCTTCACCTAAAGTCACTGGTGAAAGTATTTAATGAGTCTGTGTGCTCTCTTATCTCTCTCCCCGCCCCCACCTCCCCCACATTCCTTCTGTCACTAAGGCAGTGACTGGTGCCCCAAGCCCTGGCCCCAGACACACTGTCCCATTCACCTTCTCGCCAAGCCTCCCGCTTCTGAGCACCACAGCCCCCCAATCAATGCTGCCTCCAGAAAGGTCTAAGCTAACCTTCGCAGCCAAGCAGGCTTCACCTGCATTAGCTCCTAATCACAGATGGCAGCTGCCACGGGGCCTGGAAAGGCAGCAATATTTATAGGAGAAACCACGGGTCCAAAGACCACAAGTAGACCACACAGCGGCCATGCCCCCAGGCCAGACCCCAGCCTATGACCCAACCCAGAGCAGTTCTGAGCCAAGAAGGGAAGTGGCATGTGGTGGGAAAAAGAGACCACATGTCACCTGGAAAAGTCTTCCTCAACCTAAGAGAGGTCTCAGATCCCATTTCATTCTCAATTTCCAAGGAATGTGAGAGGGAGGCCCCACTGCCCACAGGCAACCTGCCAAGAGCTGTGTGTATGTGTGGTAGGTTTGCATCTGTGTGTTTATGTGAAGTTGTGAATCTTCCCTACTCTGAGCCAAGAGCTCTGGGGTTTCACAAACCCCAGACAAGAAGGAAATGCTCTCTGAAAGTAGGGCAATGGGATGGACCCTGGGAGGGGCTGTTTTGGGAATCTGTCTAGCTTGTGAGCTCTGTGGCCCACACTGAGAATCCTGGGGGTACCAACCTGTCCTATGGAGGATGCCCTATCCTGTGTCTGTGAACTTCCAAATTTACTGTTGAGGTCTCCCTGCCCACTGGCCGCCATGCCCAGGGTCGGTTTCCAATACATCTCCTGGGTAGAGACGAAGAGCCAGAGGGAGACAAACACATTCATGGGGCTGAGAGACTGGAGAATCTGGGACCCAATTCCTGCTTTTAGCGCAATGACTCCATAGGACAGTGTCCAAGGGTCTCAATGCACTCCCCCTCCCAGGAAAGGACAAACTGCTCAGGTGACATCAGGGAGGCCTCCACCTTTCACTATGTCTCGGTCTTTCCCCCTTCCTGGTCTGCGATGGGCAGCCCAGGATGGCTGAGCCGGGGAAGAAGCTATGTGCCAGGACAATCAATTACCCAGCCGTGTAGCTGCTGAAGAGCTGAGAGACGAGTGTTCCCTGCTGGGCCAGATGTGCATGTGCAGACACCTGACCTCGTCTGAAGGTGGCTCTTCCACTGTCCTCCAGAGCTTCCTTGCTGTGCCCTCCACTTGTCCTCCCAGGATGAACCAACCACATTTCCCTCAGTGCCCAAGCCACAAAAGCCACAGAAGACACAATGAAGACTGCCTATTCTTCTTGAGGGAGAAGCAGTTACCTCCCGGCCTCTAAGATCAAGGTGCTAACTCTTAATTACAACAGACAGTTGTCCAGAAAGACAGAGCCCATAACTCTGCCTCCGGCTCACACTTCTCTGCGGCTGCTGGACTGTATACATTGAGCCCCAGACTCACCTGGCAGGAGGCAGCAGAGGATGAATTATAAGAGGAAATGGGTACTTGGTAAAGGAGGGAGAATATGGCTAGCTAGACACAAAGAACTTCTCACACTCTTAGGGGTTCCTGTTAAGGACTGATTTTCCTTCTCACCAAGTGTCCTTGGAGGGCCTGTCCAATAGGAGCGTTAAGTCCCCTACACAAGATAGGAAAGCCCTGCCAGTCCTCCTTTGTGAGATTTCACTTCGGAAAGGGACTGAGATCTGGTCTTCCTCTGCCTTCCCAGAGCTGTGTGGACAGAACCAGTGCCCAGACTCCACCAGCACGACCAGTTCTAGATAGAGGCTTGTGAGTAGCTGCCTGTGTAGGCATCTATCACAGTCCAGCCTGATCACCCTTTACCCCCGCCCACAATCACCCTTTACCCCCGCCCACAGTTGTGCAACCTGGGGACTGTGGCACTGGGGCCAGACAGAGTCTGCCCACTGACTGTGTGACCTTGGGGACATTTACTTCACCTTTCCGAGACTCACTGTTTTCATCTACAAAGGAGGTGACATATCACAGGGTCTAAAAGAGAAGGGCTTCCTGCGTCCTTCTCATTTCTTCACAAAGAACATTAAAAAGATGTGCACTCAAGAGTGAAGATTTAATAAAATGTATAATCTTTGCTACTTCATTCAAGAAAGTCTTAAGTGAAACTGGCATTTATTTATTTGTCTGTTTATTTATTTAGCAGCTGCGTGGTGTGGAAGGACCCCGTGACTAGAACGGTTTGGTGCCCTGCCTCGATCCACACTAAGGTACCAGTAGTTCAACCCATTGCTTCAGAACCACCACTGCCAACACATTAAAAATGCCAAATAACCTGAGGGTTATTCTGAAAATAATTTTGACCTTATGGCTCCCCCTGAACAATTCTTGGAGGTTCCCAGGGGTCCCCAGACCACTTTGAGAACTGCTATTCTAGGACATCTCGTATAATCTTCCCGTGGGCCATATCCCTTGTGTGTTACTGTCTCCATTTTCCGCTGAGAACCCTGAAGCTCAGAGAATTTAAGTAACTTGTCCAGACACAGGCAGAAAGCAGCAGGTGTGTGATTTAAACCTAGGCTATCTGACGCCCTGCCGCACACATGTTGCTTTGGTTACGCCCTGCAGAACATGCTACTGTGGGGCATGGACCCAGGGAGTGTAGGGCATCTTCTCTCCGCCTCCCCCATCACCTCTCCTCCCCATGCCTTGGGGGTCCACTGTCTTTATCCCTGGGGAAGGCTGAGACACCTCCCAGCCTCTGCAGTGGTGAGGATCTGGCTCTGTTACTGTTACCCCTGGGCACCCCTGCTACTCTTCCACCAGCAGGAGGCCTGCCAGGGCTGGAGGCGGGGGTCTCCCTGGGAAGCCTCTGACCCTGGGGGGCTGAGCTAACAATCTCGGGCTCAGCCTTCACGTCTCCCCTGCCTCCTAGAGCAGCAAGTGCAGTGCCCAGCATCAAAGAGCTAATCCAATTTCTCCGTTGTGCTTCCCCCATTCGCCTCCTGCAATGCCAGGATTGATCTGGAACCAGGGCAGCCTTATTAAAGTGATGCCTTTTCCTCCTCATGGGAGAGTCAAGCTGGGGGAGGGAGCCCTCCTCCCCTCGGTTAACTCCACGTTTCCCGCTAACCCCAATCCCAGCCGCAGCCACCCTGTATTTCCTGGGGTTTACCTCTAACTTTCCTTGGCTCCTAGGGGTGAGGCTGGATTTCAGCCCCCAGGTCTGCTTCCCCAGTATCTCAGAGCACTTAACCACCAGCTTCTTGTCCATCCTCTATGCAGACAGGACAGAACACAGGAACCCAAAGGTTCTGGCATCTAATCTCAGACCCCCATCATGGGACCCATGACTTTGGTCCATGTCAGTTGGCACAAGGGATCCATGGGTAACAACGAAAATGGGGAACCAAGCAGCCTTACAGAGGATCGGGATAAAGGGCTGTTTGTTTACTAAATATGCTTTTCTCCAAATAGACACAGGAGATGAGAGACAAGGAGGGTCCTTGGAGACCTCTACCACCCGTAGCCCATGCCCTCTCCCCAGAACACCCTCAGGCCACCTGTCAGGCTCTCCTCCTCTCCAAGAAGGAGTCAGGGGATATGAAGTTGGGCTAAAGCAGAAAAAGCTAAGGTTAGACATCAGAAAGGAATTCCTTTCTGTAAATAGCATAAAAGCTTCCTCCCCAATCACTTCGAGGAACAGGAAACTAAAGGATCCTGTAGAAGGCAGGGGTGAGCCCCCTTGATTTGGCTGCAGTCACCTCCTGCATCTGCAGTGGGCTGATGGGCCTCGACCCCATTTCATCTCCCCTCTAGGTCATGTCTTCAGTCGACATGATATGGAAAGGTTAAGTTCCTCTCCACCGCCCCCCCACACCCATCCTCAGGCTAAGAGGCCCCTTGTCCCATTCCTCCATTCTTTTCAGTTTCCTTGTCTCCCTACTGCTAAGCTCACACTTAAAACCACTCATAGTCAATATTAAAATGTATGGAATAATAGTAATGGGTGAATGTCACCTCCAACTGCAATATTCCCTAATCGCTAAATCCCAGAGCTACCGCATCAACCCAGTTATGGGCAGCCCGGCAAGGGGTCTCCATGGCCTGAGGACTCCTTGTCCCACCCAGAAGCACCCAGTCCTCACAAATGCCCTGACTTGCTGCTCAGTCACTCCCCTACCCTCGACTGTCCAGTGATGAGGCCCTTGGGTTTCCCAGTTTCTTTGTGGAGGGAGAAAGTGAAGAAGGCCCCAAGTACTGAGGGAAATCTGGTCCTGGCAGGCAGCTATCCTGGGGTTGGGGAGCTCTGGGAGCCCAGTCACCGTGCACCCAGCCATCACAAATGATCCTGGCTACAGAGCTCTACTGTAGGTGTTGAGGGAGGACCCAGTAGAGGAGGAGCCCCATGCTCTGACTTTGGGGGGCTCCTAGGCTGATGGAGGATATGTGGTCATTCTGAGCTCCCTTTTAATCCCTTGTGCCTTGTACAGAATAGGTGCTCAGCCCATCTGAATTGGAAGTGGAAGGAAAAGGAGGAAAGGAGGAAATCAGGAACAGTGAGCTCAGGCTCAGATGGTGCTTGGACTGCAGCTGCCCCTGTATGTGAAGGCTGAATGCTGGGCTCTAAGTCCACGGGGGTCTTGACTTCTCAAGCCTGGACTCTCTGAAGAAGAGACGCAGTCAGATGCCAATTAGACACACACATGTGTACACATGCCTTTGTCTCGTTGGGCTTCGAAAGAAAACTCTACCAAAATGGGAACCTGCAGAGGCTTTGGGTGCTGATGATGCCAGCACCCCATTCAGATAAGGCTGCCTGAGGCTGGGGGCAGATTCCCCAGGTGCCCCATCATGTGCTCTGCTCCACCCACCATGGCTCTTTCCTCCTCACTTCAGACCAGGTGCTCCTGAAGATGCCTAAGCCTTTATGGTGAGTCCCAAGGAAACCCAACACCAGAAAGGGGGAGCTGATTCCATTTCTCCAAGGGATCACTGCCTCATTTTGTAAAAGTCTGCTACCTGATTTTAATTACTGGTTCCCTGCTTATACTCAAAGCATTGATGACACTGAGGAGCCCTGCCCATGTTGGCCAGCTCCACGCTCTCAATAGAGCTGGTGAGAGGGAACTGGGGAGGGGAGGCTCACTGGGGAGGAACAGTTCTGACCAATTAGCTACAGTGGCCTGGAAAGACCCCCAACGTGCCTACATCTGGGTTTGAGACCTTGCTCTTATCTCTTGATGGTGCAAGATTTTAAACCAGTCACATGACTTCTCCAGGCCTTTGCCTCTTTGTTATAAAATGGGACCGTGATGGCTGCTCTGAGGCCTCTGTGGTACTGAGAGACAGAAAAGCTTTATTATGGAAAGGGGAGATGAAGGGGGGAGCTTGAAAAAGAAGCAGCCTTGGTGGGTGACAGCAGTGCTGCTTGGCGCCTAGTCAGTCCCTTCTGGCTATACCATTTCTTACACCTGCTCGTGAGTGTTGTCTACAGCCAACGCTGAACTCCTGAGGCCCCAGACAAAATGGTCAAAAAAGGGCCTCTCCTGACTTTACAACAGCAGGGCTGTCCTCTTCTTTTCTTGTCCCTGACCCCCAATTTGGGAGCTGCTTGGTAGCACCAAACCCTCCAAGTTTCAGTGGCTATTATAACGGAATAAGCAACTCATAGCCTACTTCCCTAAGAATTCAACCTCCCCATCCATCCCTGGCATTGGGTCATACGGTCTCCTGACCAGACAGGTGGGGAAGTCTGTCCTGGTCTGGAAATTATCCAGGGAGGAAACTTCTAGAACATCTCTTGCATACCATGTATTTGGGGCATCCTTCCTGATGTTTAATTTTAGACCCCTTGCTGAAGCTGTGACTTCTTTGTGTTGGGGGGGGGGCACTGGCAGCCAGGTGCTCCCACAGCCAACTCACAACGATTGGTCAGGTCCCTCTAGGCTCAGATCCAAATGTACCCATCACTCTGGCTACTACCCTGAACTATCAGTTCCAGGGATGAAAATGAAGTACTGCTGAGACAAATCCTTCCCAGAAATTCAGCTTTGACAAAACATGGCTTTGTCATGCATAAAAAACTGCCTGAAAGTCAGAGGGAGGAAATACTGGAATGGCCACAGAAGAAGTTATAGCAGTTCCTTCCTTTGAGTTTTTAAGATTAACAGAGGTGGAAAGTGTTCCCCCCAGTGGGAAAACCCAAGAAAGAGTCTTGTCTGTGGGCAGGGAAAGGGCTAGGAGGGCCCGTAGGCAACATAATAATGATGGAAAACACTTACATGGCCTTGACCATGTGGTAGGCGCTGTTCTAAACCCTTTACAGGAATTAATTCATTTAATCCTCACCAAATACAACCTATGTCATAGATATGAATTTTATCTCCACTCTACAGATGGGCAGACTAAAAACAGAATTTGATTAACTTGCCCAAAGTCAGAGCAAGTGACAGAGCCAGGAAAGACCCAGGCAATGTGGCTAGAGTCACTATACTGGCTCTAGGACTTGACATTTCACTGGTTAAACCGTTATTCATCACAGACTCCTTGTCCTCATGAGAACCTAGGACCGGCTTCTCTGACCTTGGTACGGAATTTAGGGTTGTATCTGTGCAGTGGGCCAATTTAATTGTTATCATTTATTGAATGCTTACTACCCCATGGAGTAAGTATTATTACCTCTGATTTACGGATAAAACCTTCTAGACCTGGTCACGTCACCCCCATTGCATGGTCTTGAAGCACCCTGTATGTCTTCCTAACAGTTGTTGCAATTGTGATGAATTATATATGCAATCGTCTGTTTAATTCTGTGTGTTACTCGCTGGATTGTAAGTGCCGTGAGGGTGGGAACCAGGTCTGTTTTGTTCCCAACTGAATCTCCACTGCCTAACAGACCCCTGGCACAGACAGACTCTCAAAAGCTAATAGTTGAATGAATGTAGAAACTGATGCTCAGGCTTCAAATCCCGCTGCAGCCATTGCCACAACCATGCGCCAAAATGAAAGAGGCAGAATCAGCAGCAGCTGCCGAGGGAAGAGACTGGAGATGAGGAGGATGTGGTTCCATGGGACCACCCAGCCTTCTGGGCCCTCCCCCCATGGCCATGGAAAGCCTGGTGACCCCAAGTCAGCCCCAAACTGGAATCCACCCACATGTGCACCATCAGTCGAATGGATAAATAAGTTGCTGCGTGTGCATGCAATGGGATTCTAAGCTGCAACAAAAGTGAATGAACACCTGCTACAGGCAACCCGGGTGAGTCTCACAAGCATGATGTTGAGCGAAAGGAACCAGACAGAAAAGAACGCAGACTCTCTTCACCGAGGTCCTCCAGGATCAAGGAGACCAATGATTCTATCACTGCTGAGTCTCCCACCTCCTCCCCGGGGCAGAGGCCCAATTCGGGGCAGAGGGTCTAGGCTCCAGATGCGGCCCATATGCTCATGGTTGGTGGGAGGCTAACACTGAACCTCCTTTTCCTGGACCAGGCCAGCCTCCTTCCAGGGGAGGCTGTCACAAAGAGCAGCGAAATCCTCGAAGGCTCAAAAGTTGGTCTCTTATCAAAAATACCTGCCCCCCCAAGGATGGCCCCCAAGTTACGGAAGACAAATCCAACCTCCCTGTCTGCCGACACTTTGTCAAAAAGGGCCACTGTCAACAGGAGAACGTCTGTGCCTTCTACCACCCAGGTGTCAATGGACCTCCTCTGTGAGACTGTGCCTTCCCATCTAGACTGGAAGGACCCCTCTGTGACCTAGCAGCCACATATTTCCCTGTGGCCCTGTGATGGCTTACTGTGAGGCTGTTCCACCCACCACCCTCAGTCAGTGACACCCACCCCCATCTGTCACCTCCCCATTTGGGGTCCAGAGTTGTATTTCATCACTGGTGCCCAGTGTGTGTTCTTTCTTCTGATCCAGCCTCCAGAGACTCGCCTTCAGGACCCCATCTTGGCTCCCTTCAGCTGCCTCCTGGATCCTCTTCCCCCCTCGCCAATGGACTGCTGAACAGGAAACCTCTTCAGTGCTGTTTCTCGTGCACCTGTCGACCCAGCCCCCAGTGCTGCCCTCGATTCCTGAGAGCCCTGGGGCAGTTTCCTACCATTTCCTTCTAGCTGCTTAAGTCCTTTTTATGTGACAACCCTTACCCCCAAAGTTGCCAGTTGCTCTGTGAAACTCACCAGGTTGACCTGGGGTCAGGTATGGATGACTGGTGCAGAGTTACTCCCTGAAAGGCCCCCCTCTCCCTGCTTTTGGATTTTGTAGTTTCTGCATCAGTAGCATGATCCCCACCGCTCTGGTCTGTCATCATTGTGCTTTGTGAAACTGTGCATCCCCTCATAAAAAAAAGAAAGAAAGAAAGAAAGAAAGAAAGAAAGAAAGAAAGAAAGAAAGAAACTGATGCTCAGGGGCACTGGACTGGCCCAGTCGGTAGAGCACGTGACTCTTGATCTCGGGGTCGTAAGTTCAAGCCCCGTGTTGGGTGCAGAGATTACTGAAAAAAAAAAAAATGAACAGAAAAAAAGGAAAAAGAAACTGATGCTCACAGTAGCTAAGCAACTTGCCTAGGCCATCTGGAATGCAAAACCCACAAGGGCAGGGATTGTTGTCTGTTCACTGCTATATCCACAGGGACTAGAACAATGCACATAGTAGGTGCTCACATAGTAGGTGCTCCCCAATAAATATCTGTTGTGTGAATGAATTAATAAAGGCACACACTTTGTAGTTAGTGGCCCTTGGATTAGGAACCCAAGCCTGTTGGTTTGCGGCCTCCTACCCTACCCTGTAATGAGTAAACACTGTCTGTTGTTCCCTTTGGCTTGCCACTCTGGTTCTCAAAAATCATCTCCATCAACCTGGACCTTCTGTGTGTCTCGCTCAAGAAAAACAAACCCGGCTTCAGCTAGAACTGAGATCAGGAAAGCCCAGATCCCAAAGCCAAGTGAAACAGCATTTCTACTATCCACAGCCTTTGATCCCCCTCCATCCTCACTGTCCCTCCCACACCCTGCATCCCAGACCACCTGCCACCCCTCGATCTACTCTCATGAGAGGGCTGCATAGACTCTAAGGGTCAATGGAGAAAAGAGGAGACTCAGCTGAGAGAGGACAGAGTCCAGGTAGAGACAGATGGGTCCTTCGAGATCAGGCTTGCCTGGGGCCAGGGAATACTGGCTCCAGGAGTGCAGGGAAGAGGCTTCTCCAGCCACCTCCAAAGCCCACCCAGCCCAGTTCTCTGCAGTGCCAGGGACATTCCCGCCACATCTGCCTGGAAGCTGACTGAGGGCGACAGGGAGAATGACCTCAGATCTCTTCCTCCTAGAGACAGCAAGCCAGGTCTATGTGACTCTGGAAATACAACACTTATCTCTGTCTTCCCCTTTCTTAGCTTTCTAGAAGCTCTTCAGCTTCTCCTTGGGTAAGGCATGGAGAGTGGGCCTGGGGCAAGCCCAAGAGGTCCCCTCCCCCAGGGGTGTCCTAGAGGATGAAGTCAGTGATGTAAGTGCCAAGCAGGACAGCAGCTGGCTGCACCAAGGAGAGAAGCCCAGGACTGAGGGTTCAGCGGGCACGAGTCATTCCCAGGTGCCCTCCGGGGAGGATAGGCATGGCTGTGGCTGGGCTCCCTGGCCCAGGCCTCAATTTGCCTGGTGTGGACCCCTGACGCTGACTCACCCCTGACACAGGCTGCAGCTGGCAGTGCCTGCTAGGCCACTGCTCACCAGGCACGTCCCACTGCATCAGCCCCTCCCACCTGCCCCTCCAGCCTTGTCTTAGGGGCACAGGGCCCGGCTCTTCTTTGGGCTCTTCTGGTGGACACAGAGATGTTTCTAGCAGCCCAAAGTCTGCACTTGTACCTAAGCAGGGGGAGACGACTTAGAAAGATGAAGGGCTGTCCTGCTCCTCATGGTCACAGCCTCTTGATGAAGTGCCCAGGTTACCAAGAGCTGGATGGCTCCGAGGGCAGCTGCAGTGGGAGAGGAGGGAGGGGACCCTCCAGCTCTCCAGGTCAGACCTTGGCCCACCTTCCTGTCTTTCTGGGTACAGGGAGCCTAGAAGCCTAAGGACTTCCTCATACCGGTGCCCACCCCATTCCAATCTGAGTCCACCCACCCCATCAAGCCTCTGCCTTTGTCTCCCCCACTGTAGCGCCCCCTCCTGGACCACCGCTTCTGTCCTTGCGCTCCTTTCTGCTGCCACAGGAGAGAGCAGCCCAGAACACTTCTCTACCTTACAGGGAATGGGGGGGGGGGGAGGATGCTGCAGAGGGAGACTAGGGCTTCGGAGGCCCTCCCACACCCACACCATGGGCTGGGGGTGTCCGGGAGGCACTTGTGGAATGTGGGAACGAAAAAGGGTAAAGGAGAAATGGGGTGAGACTGAGTTAATGGGATAGGAGAAGGATAAATCCTCTCTCTTTTTAGTTTAAAAAAAAAAAAAAAGCCCCCATGTCCTGAGAGAGGTGGGGGTGAACAGAGGCAGGGGAAGGGGCGACCCCAAATGGGGAAGGTAAATGAAGGAGTCCGGAATAGCGGGCTGGGGTTGTCTGTACTTTCTGGGTCTGGGAGCCCAGCCCTGGGGAGGAGGGCTGAAGCAGGGACGGGACGTCCTAGGTCGTGCTGAGTCATGAGATTTGGAGAGAGGCGAGGGGTGCTCCCATCCCCCTCTCGCGTCCCTGTCCCAGTTCCTCTCGACCCTCCCTTCCAGAAAGTCCCTGTAGTCTGTCCCCCCACCTGCTCCCCATCCAAGGTCTCTGCCTCCTAGAGCCCGCAGACCCTCCTTCCTCCTTCCACGACGGCGAGGCCGGGGGATTCCCCGAAGCGTGAGGCGGAGGCTAAAGAAGCTGGGTTGGAGACGCCTCCCGCGGCCGGGGGTGGAGGTGGGGGGGCGTCCAGGAGCAGCGGGGTCGCAGAGCCCGAAGGCTCCAGGGGCGTCGTCCGGCCGCTGCCCTCTGCACCTCACCCCCTCCCCGAGCCCCGGGGAGGAAAGCTGCTCCCTCCTCCTCCCCAAGCCCGCAGAGCAGCCGGCTCCTCGCCCCTCGGGGCCAGCTTCCCAAAACGAACCTTCCACCTGGACGCGTCCAAACTCCCCCCGAAGGACGGTGCGGGCGCCCGGCCCCCTTTTGGCCCCGAACTTCCAGGACCCACCCACCCCCCAGGAGCCAGGTCCCACCCCGCGACCCCTCGGCCCAGGAGCGGAAAACCCGCCCGAGGAAGAGAAACTTTGGAGGGGGGAGTCGGTGCCCCCCACGGGCGGGCGCGGGGGTGGGGGGGCACGGACTTACCCGGAGCGGCCAGGCAGGAGGGATCCCAGGTCCCCGAAGTGAGGGGTCGCAGGGCTGCGAGGGCGCGGCGCCGGCCACGGTGCAGCAGGGGCGTCGGTTCCCGGGGGCCCGGAGTCCCCGCTCCGCGCCGGCCCCAACTCGGTCCGAAGTGCCTTTGCCGCAAGACTTGCTGAGCTTAGCAGTCTGCGCCGAGGCGGCGGCGGGAGGCAGCTGATGGATGGGCGAGCGCGGCGAGCGCTGCAGTGAGGGGAGGAGACGCGGGCGCGCGGGGGGCGGGGCGGGGGAGGCCGGGGCGGGGCGGGGCGGACCTGCAGGGACCGCCCCCCCCCGCGCCCCCGCCTCCCGCTCAAGGTCACGGCTGCAGCTCCCGGTCGGGGAGAGTCGGACCCAGTGCAGGACGTCATCGTCCCCACCCGAGATGGGCTGTCACCCCTGAGCCAGCTCCCTCTCCCAACCTCCCGGACCCAACTGCAGCTCAAGGCTCCATTATTGGCCTCAGGAGCCCCCGTAGCCATTTGGGATCTCCGAGCCCCTCTCCCCACGCGGTCCTCCAAGTAAGGCCACCTGGAGGGTAGGGGCTTCTGAGCCTAAAGGGTTGATGAGGAAGAGGGGGACGTTTGGGAGAAGTTACAGGTGGAGAATAGAGTGGGTAGGGGTTGGAGGCAGGGGGAGGAAGCCCGGGGAGGCGGCAAGGAAGACAGGGAGGGGGGAGAATCTGGAAGGAGGTGGAGAGGAAACTCACATTTATTAAACGACGCGGTTTTCCACACCTGCTGGTTTCTTAATGCTTAAGACATCCCTGTAAGGTGGGTATCGTGAGCAGTTTGCAATGAGGAAACGGCCCCCGGATGGTACTTTGACCGAGAAGCCACAGCCACACAGTAGGTGGTGGCACTGAAGAGCCTGGGAAGAAGGGCTGCAAGTCGGAGGTGGAGCCCCTCCTCACCTACCCCGGAGCCGCCAGGGCTGCAGGAGGAGGGGTATGGCCTCAGGAATTGCTTGCAGCACAACTTGCATTTCCATTATGTGGAGCCAACTTTGTAACAGGACAGTAGCACCCTGCCTGTCTCCCGTGGATGCTGGGAGAGGCTCCCCTCAGGATCCAGCCTGACGGATCAACCCACATTTACCCACTGAAAGACTAGGTGAGAGAGTGGAAGCCAAGCGTAGGACTGCAAAGAGGAAATAGGATTTCAAGCTTGGAGGTGGAGAGAAGCAGCAGTGGAGGGCGCTCTTCTAGATTACTTTGCCGATAATCCCAGGTAGAGTGGGACAGTCCCCAGCCACCTCACCTCAAAGCAAGGTGGCAGTGCTGCCCCCTCTGTGGCTCTCACCAAAAGAGGAGGTCATCCCTGCTCAGCATCTGCAACAAGGGGCGGAGGAGGAAGCGGGGACTTGAGTCTGAATCTATGAGGCACTAAACCAGATTAATAACAGTCATCCAGCTGCCCAGACACTTTCAGAGAGGATGCTTCGTCCCACCGTAGCCAGGTGCATCCCAGGACTTGTGCTTCGCCAGAGGGGCTCGGTTTGCTCCTTCATACACCCCACAGTGACAATGAATCAGGACAGTCATTCAGGGGAAGGCCCGAGAGAGGGCTCCAGCCTCCTCACACAGAACCCAGCCAAGCTACCTGGTGCCACTCACTGCCCACCAACCACTCCAGTCTCAGCCTTGCGATCAATCCGTTGCCTCCAAGTTCCCCTAAGCACACCTGGGAGCCTGAGGTGGCGGGCAGAGGCCAGCCTGCCCTTTCCAGACTACTTAGAGAGTCAATGCTGCAAATCAATTTGGTTACATGAAAAACGTGGTGTCCCTGGCTATGGCCTTAATGTTCCTTTAATTCCTCAGGGCCGGGGCGCCTGGGTGACTCAGTCGGTTAAGCTTCCGGCTTCGGCTCAGGTCATGATCTCACAGTTCGTGGGTTCGAGCCCCGCGTCGGGCTCTGTGCTGACAGCTAGCTCAGAGCCTGGAGCCTGTCTTCAGATTGTGTCTCCTTCTCTCTCTGACCCTCCCCTGCTCGCGCTATCTCTCTCTGTCTCTCAAAAATAAATAAAAAACATAAAAAAAAAGTAATTCATCGGGGCCAGCAATGTCTGGGTTATAAACCTAATCAGGAGCTCAGCATCCCTCCTGCGTATTCCCGCAGGCTTTAGCTGGAAAATGAAAGAATGGAAAAGACACACACACCCTCCACACCCAGCCAATTATCAAAACTTTGCTTTTCAACTGTCGGTCCTTGTAAAAAGATGAGCCCTTGTCCATCTTAGACTACCTTCACTGACTTGCCTGCTCTCCTGTAGGGGCCATCAAGGTAACTGATCCCCTGCCTCTGTACCATATCACTTCGCACCCATGAAGGTGGGGGAGGGCTGCCTAACTAATTCCAAGAGTTCTCCAGGCAGGAAGAGTCTGTAAGTCCCTGGCTGCATGGTATCGCCACCTTCCAATGCACAGTGCTGCCTTTTTCTAGTTTTCCACAGGCAGGAGATAGAACAGAATGGGGAAGAGCAGCATCCACACCATCACACCTCTCCCTGGGGACCGAAGACGCTGAGCCCCAGCACCCTACCCAACAGGTGGCTTACCTTCTGCTTAAATAATCCCATTCTGGGTCTCCCTCTCTCACGGGTCTGCTAGCCCTTGTGCTTTCTAACTCTTGGATTGTATTCCCCTCGGTTCTGGTGAAGTCTTTGTCTTCACAAAGCTTTTCAAAGCTCTGCCTGTCATCAGAGCAAATAGAAAAGAGCCGGAGACAGGCGAGCCGACCTTACCCGCAGGCCCTGGCCAGCTCCTGTTTCCTGCTTTCTGTTCACACACGTCGTACACAAACACCTGTCCCTGAAGCTGTAGTTTTCCTGTCCTCCTTTCCCTGCACTCATCCATATCCCCCTTCGGGAGCAGTTTCTATTGTTCCCGACAGCTAAGCAAACAAGGATTAAACTCTCTCCACTGAAGCACACCTGCTCTACTGATTGGCACTGAGCAAACAGTTGTACAAACTTACTTATATGCAGTTCCTGCCACTAAAGGTCTCGGCTTTCGTCTTCTATTCTGATTTTAGGGACATACCCATCTCAGATGTATTTTAAGTTCTACTTAATATATTTCATACTAAAATCCACTTAACTTTTAGATATCGCACGTTAATGTTTTTAATACAGAAGACACCAACTCTAATTAGATGGAGCAAAATAAAGGAATAAATAAAATGAAACATGAATAAAGTTAAAAATCGTACGCTAGGGGCACCTGGGTGGCTCAGTCTGTTGAGCGTCCGGCTTCGGCTCAGGTCATGATCTCACGGTTCGTGGGTTCAAGCCCCGCATCGGGCTCTGTGCTGACAGCTAGCTCAGAGCCTGGAGCCTGTCTTCAGATTCTGTGTCTCCCGCTCTCTCTGACCCTCCCCTGCTCACGCTGTCTCTCTCTCAAAAATAAATAAAACATTAAAAAAAAACCATTTTCTTTAAATGGCAGGGCAGGCCAGGGCAGTGATGATGCCAACACGATTCTATCCCAGTAAAAATGCCCTCCATCAACAAATAGTCTATGAGTAAGATCACTCTGGAACTGTGGGTGAAACCAGAACACTTCAGTGTTTCTATTTATCCCAACTTGGTGTATGGGGTCAAACTGGAAAATTTCCCTGAGGCGTAACTCAGCCAAATTTTGGGAATCAGTGACTTTGTGTATAGGTGTGTGTGTGTGTGTGTGTGTGTGTGTGTGTGTCTAATAATAGTCAGCCTGGAGTCCTGTGATTTTTAAAATATAATAATAATAATCATTTTTTATTTGGAAAGAAAAAATGATACAATCAACGTAACATCTTAGGTTTAAATTTAAAAAAAAAAAAAAACAGAAACAAAAACAAAAACAAAAACAACCCAGGTCTCCAAACAGCCTGTGAAAGCTAGTTCCTCCAGGAAGCTGATTGAGTGGCCTATAATGATTTATTCCCCGTGCAATGAACAAAGCGATAAAAACAATAAATAAAATGGAGTCAAATAAAACACTTAAATATAACAGAATGAGGAGGAGGAGGGCAGAGAAGGACTCCCTACCTATAATTTTACATTCCTGGCGGGGAGGCATTTTAAAGTTTCGAGGACCATGTCTGGCATATAGAAGAAATCTACGAAGTCACAAATAATAATCTCAGAATTTTATCAGATCCCAGGAACTAATGAATATCATGGGGACTTCATCTTGTCACGTCCTTCTATCTCCTAATTTGTCTGAAAATGATTTTTTCCTTCCCAGATTCAAAGGGAGTAATAATTTTTTTTTATTTTGAGAAACCACGAGTGGGGGAGGGGCAGAGAGAGAGGGAGGAGAGAGGGAGAATCCCAAGCAGGCCCTGCACCAGCAGCGCAGAGGCCAACTCAGAGCTCGAACTCACGAACCCTGAGATCATGACCTAAGCCCAAGTCAGACACTTAACTGACTGAGCCTCCCAGGCGCCCCAAAGGGGGTAAACAGAGCAGACTATTCCTCCTTCGTCAGTGAAGCACGGGTTACACACAGCTTTACGTCCCAGGTAAGTTACTCTGAGTGTAATTTTCACTCCTCTAGTAGAGCAGATGGTTCTTCTGGATTATTCTGCCCAATGTCAAAGCTGCCCCCTTCCCCAACTACTTCCCCTTACACCCTTAGTGAATCCCCAAATAAGTGGGAGATGGTGTATGCAGAGAGGCGTTTGCTTTCTGGAATGCGAAGAACAAGGGGCTCAGAACTAGAACTCACACAAGGGTAAGATGTCTTTTCTTTCCAGAAGGTGAACATGGGCTTTAAAGCTAGCCATTGGCACAATGTTTATAGCAGCACTTTTAGCCAAATTATGGAAAGAGCCTAAATATACACCAACTGATGAATGGATAAAGAAGATGTGGTTTATGGGGTGCCTGGGTGGCTCAGTCAGTTGAGCGTCTGACTTCAGCTCAGGTCATGATTTCACAGTTCGTGGGTTCGAGCCCCACGTCGGGCTCTGTGCTGACAGCTCAGAGCCTGGAGCCTGCTTCAGATTCTGTGTCTCCCTCTCTCTCTCTGCCCCTCCCCTGCTCATGCTCTATCTCTCAAAAATGAATAAACGTTAAAAACAGTTTTTAAAAAAGATGGGGTTTATATATAAAATGGAATACTACTTGGCAATGAGAAAGAATGCTATCTGGCCATTTGTAGCAACGTGGGTGGAACTGGAGGGTATTATGCTAAGTGAAATAAGCCAGTCAGAGAAAGACAGACACCATGTTTTCACTCATATGTGGATCTTGAGAAACTTAACAAAAGACCATGGGGGAGGGGAAGGGAGGAAAAGTTACAAACAGAGAGGGAGGGAGGCAAATCATAAGAGACTCTTAATACAGAGAACAAACTGAGGGTTGATGGGGGGGTGGGGGAGAGGGGAAAGTGGGTGATGGGCATTGAGGAGGGCACTTGTTGGGATGAGCACTTGGTGTTGTATAGAAACCAATTTGACAGTAAATTATATTAAAAAATAAAATATATAAAAACAAAATAAAAAAACAAAGCTACCCATTGCAGCACCTGGGTGGCTCAGTCCGTTAAGTCCAACTGGCTCAGGACATGATCTCAAAGTTCATTAGTTTGAGCCCCACGTCAGGCTTTCTGCTGTCACCGCAGAGCCCTCTTCGGATCCTCTCCTTCTCTTTGCTCCTCCTCCACTTGCACTCTTGCTCTTTCTCTCACTCTCAAAAATAAACATTAAAAAAAATAATAAAGCTACCCATCACTGGGGCACCCGTCTGGTTCAGTAGGTAGAGCATGTGACTTTTGAAGTTGGGGTTGAATTTGAGCCCCCCGCTGGGGGTAGAGTTTACTTTGAAGAAAAAAACAACTTAAGAACAAAGTTACCCATCATCAAAGGGATGAAAACAAGTCAGTTGAAGCAGTTTCTGATTAATTAATCCTGGCCCTTTAATATCCCCGTGTCTGTTAAAACCCTCCATAAATTGAGGTTGTATCACAGACCTGCCCTTGGGATGTACCCTAGCTGTGGGAGGTAAGCGCCAGAAGCCAGAGCAGAGGACATCTAGGGAAGAAGCTCTAGGATTGATATACTCTTTGTTTGGGTGTCCCAGGGCCATTTGCCACCTTTCTCTTGGTCTTAGGGGCAAATCTGGAGCAAAATCTCTTAAAAGTACAGAATCATTCGTGTACTCATCCTCTATACAGTCAACGAAATTTTACCACCACTAAGGATACTGTCTGCCAGGAGCCCTGCGGGGGCCGGACAACATAGAGGTAAATATCAAGGGAGTTCCGAGCCTAGTTAGGGAAGACAGATATGGAAATACCCAGGCACCATGCAGGGCGTGAGACATGTGCCCCAAGAAAAGAGGGAAAGGTGCATGGGGACCTGAAAGAGTCAGTGACTCAACTTGGTAGGAGGGGAGGAAATAATGACAGGTTTCCCTGTTACAATAACCTTCAGCTGCCTTCAGAGAAAGGACTAGTTGTCCAGGAAGGTGACGAAGAGAAAAAGCACTCCAGGCAGAGACAAGAGCAGCAGGTTAAGGAAGATACTGCACTCACTGAAGATCTTGAAAGTTGGAGTCAGAAAGCTTTTGTGACCATGGGCATGCTTCTTAACCTCTTGAAAGCCTCAATTTCTTTAGCCTTTGGAGACTTTACCACCTACCTTAAGGCATTGTTGTAAAAATTAAATAATGTAAGGATTGCCTGGGTGGCTCAGTCGGTTAAGCCTCCGACTTTAGCTCTGGTCATGACCTTGCGGTTCCTGAGTTCGAACCCCGCGTCAGGCTCTGTGATGACAGCTCAGAGTCTGGAGCCTGCCTGGGATTCTGTGTCTCCCTGTCTCTCTGCCTGTCCCCAGCTCACGCTTTCAAAAATAAATAAACATCAAAAAACTTTTTTAATTAAATAATGTAAGGTTTGTAACATTGAGCAAAACCTTGATAAAAAGGTAGCTACCATTATTATGCTTAGGGAAATGAAAATAGCCCTACAGGGCCACAGAGTAGGGTGGGTTTGGGGAGTAGTGAAAAGATCAGAGGGGCAACAGTAACATGTGGGGACTGGCCGCCCAGGCTGTTTGGATCTTCTTCAGAAGGAGTGGAAACCACCGAAGGAACACAAGAGGTGGATCGGTTTTATGTTCTAGGAAAACCGCTCACATAGGGAGTTTGGTTAGAGGTCCTGTAAGGTGCCTTCCCCTGCTGGCTCCTCAAAGACCCTGTGTGTAGTGCTTACCATTTTGGCTTCTGGAGACGCCCAGCTTGGGTTCCCATCTCAACTCATCGTGATCTCACAAGCCTTTGGGCAAGTTAGGTCACTTCATAGAAATGTGGCGAGGATTAACGGAAGGTGATACAGTCCCTGGCTCGGGGCCTGACGCCTAGTAAGTACTCAGCAGTAATGACTGTTTCCGGCTCTAGGAGGCAGCAGGAGGCTTCTCCTCATTTGCCCCAGAACACCTGAGTAACTCTGCCAAGGAAACTCAGCCAGTCTAGAATCCATGGCTAATTGCTGGCCTGCCCACCCTTAGCCTATGGCCTGGGAAGGTTCAAAGAGGACCGAACACCGCGAGCCCGATCCTGGCCCCCTAGGGCACTGTATTATGTATCAGCTTCCGCCTGGGCAGAAGACAGCTCTGTGAGTGCAGCTGAGCCCCACAGGTGGCCCAGGCCTGTGGGGTCTCTTGTCTGGGTTACAAGGCACTGACCAGAAGCTTCTGGCACAACAGCAGCTTACCTTGGCCAGGCCCACCTGGTGCCGTGGTTTCCTCTTCCCAGTCACACCAGTCGCCCAGAGACTTTCCATACTTTGGCGGATGCAATTTTCCTCACTAAACGTTCTGGTTTTCGTGTACTGACTCCCAACTGAGGTGATTTTGCTAGCGGTGGGTGAAGGGGTGGTGGGGGGAGAGCTGAGTAGAGCTGCCACTCACCCCCAGGAAGCTCCCGGGGGCAGAGTCCCTGCACACAGGCCTGTGGTGCCCACACCCTGAGGTGGCAGATACTGTGATGTTAACCAGGCAGCTGAATGCCCAAGCCAGCTTAGGAAAGGAAAGAATGTTCACTCACTTTTCTAAAAATAAGGCTTCTGTAAGCCTCACCCTCCTGGTGGTGGGAAGGAGAAAACCCACGGCTTTTAAGGGCATCCGAAGCTTTTTTTTTTTTTTTTTTTTTTTTAATGTTTATTTTTGAGAGAGAGAGAGCAGGGGAGGGGTAGAGAGATAGGGAGACAGAATCCCAAGCAGGCTCTGGGCTGGCAGCACAGAGCCTGACAATGGGGCTCAAACCCACAAACTGTGAGATCACGACCTGAGCCGAAATCAAGAGTTGGATGCTTAACCGACTGAGCCAGCCAGGTGCCCCAAGCATCAGAAGCTTTGTTGGCGAATTTTTAGGAATGGTTTATTGCTTTGGAGAGCCACACGTCCCAAAGGCTAGACTCAAGGGTACTCAGAGGCCTTCCATCTCTTTATGGGTCCAGACCCTGGAACCAGGCGTCTGGGTTTGAATCCTGGTTCCTCCATGTCCCAGCTTGATGGCCTTCAGTCTTAACCTCTCTAAATTCCAGTTTCTCATCTGTAAAATGGGTATGATAGTACCAACCTCACTGGGTGTTATAAAGATTAAAGGAGTATTAATACGTACAAAGCACGTATGTCCCCGGCACATAATAAGGGCTGTAATGATTTTTAGTTCTCACCATTATACATGGCATTTCTTGGCCTGAAATGTCTTCTTCCTCGGCTTGCCCTAGACATACATCTTGTTCTGGTCACACTGTGGGTCCCTTGCAGATGCTAAGCAGACACACGGGACCATTTCCCTGATTCTTCTCCACTCACACAAGCTGAGAGTTTGTATTCAAGGGTCCCACTCTGAGGCAAATCCAGTTCCTACTAAGACACTGGAACGATCTGCGGTCCACATCTGTCTGACTCACCTTTGGTGGTGCTTTACGTAGCTGCTGTCAAACCAAATTCAGGGAGTGGGGGAGGGGGATCTTGTAAACCAGTCTTAATTTTAAATGTGCCAGGCCTTCCTCCTCAGCAAGGCCACACGGCCAGTTTGGCAGTGACATAGTTCAAGTGTCAATGTTTCACTTTTCTGAAACCTTGCTCTTCTCTGGCTCTATCACAATTGTGCATGCCCACTAGAGAAAATAGATACCTTCTATGCATAGATCCTTTCTATACTAAACTTGGGAGTCCCTTGAGTGCAGTGCCCATGTTCTATACATCCTGACTCTGTAAAACCTAGTACAGCGCTGAGAATACAGGAGGCACTTGATATGCGGGACACATCATTGGGATCTCCAGCAGCTTAGGAATTTGCTCTGCCTCAGGTGGAATGAGGTCCCAAAGCCTGAGCTTCAATCTTTTTTTTTTTTTTTTTTAAGTGTATTTTTGAGAGAGAGACAGGGAGAGGGCGGGGGAGCGGCAGAGACAGGGAGAGAACACCAAGCAGGCTCCGCACGATCAGCATGGAGTCTGATGTGGGGCTTAAACTCAAAAACCACCAGATCATGACCTGAGCAGAAACCAATAGTCACTTAACCCACTGAGCCACCCAGGGGCCCCCTGAGCTAATCTTAAATCTACAACTCAGTCTCTTCCTAAACAGCAAGTTAGACAAAGAACTGACCTTTGTAAGGGAGTTAACATTGCATTGGTCTGCATGTGAGGGCAGGTTATAGAGAAGCAAAGGAATGGAGAATGATCTCTGGTGTCTAAGCCTCCCATGGCCTCCCATGCAGGCACGGGAACTGGGGAGGAAAGGAGCCCAATCCTGGTCCTCTGCTGCCCTCTTGTGTTGCTTAAGAAATTCCTGCAGGCTTGTCCTGAAAGGCCTGGAAAATACCCACTTTCCATTATCTCATGTCAAGCCACCCCTAGGCTGTATTCGAGGATTAATGCTAGAAGAAAGAGAACTGTGCTTGCCATTAGTTCAGATTAGGAAATAGACCACTATCTTCCTAGGCAAAAAGGTCACAGCCTCGAGAATAGCCTTCCCCTGTAGGAACCCTGAATGTCCATTCCTCAAAGGATCTGGCAGATGTGGAGCAAGAGAAACACTGACATGCTCCCTATTTCAAATTCTAAAGCTAACAAGGGCACAATTTGGTATCAAAATTCTAGCCACCCACCCACGCTTAAGGAAATATTACCTCATATGTGTTAGCAGGATTAAATAATATATGTAAAAGCCCTATGAATAATACCTGGCAGTTAGTGCTATATAAGCAAAGAACTCAGTAATGTGGTAGAGGTCACAGCACAGTGGAAAAACATGACCCATGTACATGGATTTGAGATCTGGATCAGCAACTGGCTACAAGCCTCACACAAATTCTATTGGTATCTCAGTTCAATTCCTGTACCCCCAACAACCAGCTTCCTCAGTACCCAGTCTATAACCATCTAGCAAAGAAAATGATCAGTTCCTACATCTGCTTCCCTGAGGACCCAACCACTGTGGATTCAGAGAAAGCCCTCGATTATACATGTTGACTTTATGGTCTCTTCTCTAGTGACGGTGGCCCTGGGGGAAGAAACAGGTTTCCAGCTCACCTCCGTCCTCTGATTGGGGCTGGTCTTTCCCTGTGGTTGTCCCTTAAATTGTAATTCCTGCACCAAGGGCCTTTGTTCTTAATCTCTGCCTTTCCCGTTTTTCCCTTGGGCTTATAAACCTATTCAAAAACCAGTTAGGGAACGTGGTGTGCAAGAAAGGACTGGAGCCTTATAAACTCCTAACAATTTTAAAGATTGCCTAAACTCATTTTTGCCCTCTTGGACAATCCAAACAGGACAAACCTACATCAAGGCAGGAAGATCCACCGCATTTACGGAAATTGAACAGTGCCCTCTGGTGGCCATGCCTGGAGTGGCAGCCAAAGTTGCCTTTAGTAGTGGTTGGGGCAACATGTATCAGAGGAAAGACTGTGGAGTCTGAGAACTTTCGAATCCAGGCACACTGCCTTATTCTTTCTTCAAACTCTCCTCTCCTTTGCTTTCTGGATACCACTTCCCCTGGATTCGGTTACGTCGCCCCACTCTAAGCTGTTCTCTCTTGCTCCTTGAAGCTTGGTGGGGCCACAGTGGAATGGAGCCACAATGAAGAGAGGCTGGGCACTTCCATCCACCACGGTCTCTGCTAAATAATCTTCCAAGGCATATACGACAAGGTTGAAAGGCCTGTGCCCAGGATCTGCCTCCTCTTATGAAACTGCCCAAGGACACACAGGGATATTTGGTAGGGCCAGCACTGTTACAGAACACACATTGATCACATGTTCCCACTCAGTGTCTGTAGGGAAAAGGAAACGTGGGGGCATTTTGCCTATTTGGGGGTGGCCATTTCAAGGGTAACGATGGCTGCCGGGTTTCAAGTCCTCTCTAGAAAATAAGTCTCTCACAACCAGGGCCTCAAAAGAATGATCCACTGCTGACTGACATTTGCACGCTCCTCCCTCCTCTACTGTCTGGGAACAAGATGAAGGCGGGGCTGAGACAGAGAGTGAAGCTGGATCACCAACCCCATGAGCCAATATGCAGAGTCCTTTGAGAGCCAAAGAGCTTTATACTAGGAACCAACAAACCACACTGAGGGATTGGTTCTTCCTTAGAATACGGTGGAGGCCAGAATAGTCTCATCAGATTCCAAAGTCCACCTCTCTTAGGACTGGCCCTCTCTTTAGTTTTCACACCCGTGAAATGTGGCTACTTGCTGTCTGCACCTTGAAACGTCACCCTGAGGAAGAGTGGCCATGATAGGTAATCAACCACTGAGCATTAAAGGAACAAAATTCTGACTCTTGATAATCAGCTCAGGTCTTGATCTCAGGGTTGTGAGTTCAAGTCCAGCATGGGGCTCCATGCCCAGCGGAGCCCACTTAAATTAAAAAAACAAAACAATCAATCCCAAGGGTGCCATAACAGGTCAGTGGATGGGGACAGCTCTAGAGGCTACAGCTCATCTTTAATAGCAGTCATCTCCTAGAAGCTTAAAAAATCTTGCAAGAGATGGACCAAGTGACTTCAAACATAATAGACAATCTCTAGACCAACTCTAGCTTAAGCTAGACTTAGTATTCATTCTGTAAAAGTCACTGATGGTCTTGGCCTGTGGAGCGCTGGTGATCTGTTCTCATCACCTGTGGAGCAGTACTTGCTCCTAATTGTATACTTGCTAATTTGTTAGAGTAATTATGCTTTAACTATTACATAAACCTATGAATTGTGTGAAAAGAATCTGTATAAAAACTAGATTGGGGAGGCATCTGGATGGCTCAGTTAAGCATCTCTTGGTTTCAGCTTACGTCATGATCTCATGGTTCATGGGTTCAGGCCCCACAAAGGGCTCTGTGCTGATAGCGCAGGGCATGCTTGGGATTCTGCCTCCCTCTCTCTCTCTCTGCCCTTCCCAAGCTTACTATCTCGCTTTCAAAAAAAAAAAAAAAAAAAAACATAGAAGTGTGTAAGAAACTAGATTGGGGGAAGCTGGCTGTCTCAAGTCAGTAGAGCTCATGACTCGATCTCGGGTTGTGAGTTCGGGCCCCATGCTGGCTGAGGTTAAAAAACAAAACTAGATTTGAGTTGCTTATAAGACTTGCTATTAAATTAGGTATAGGTGAAACTATAAATACAGACTGGAGGAGTAAATTATCTAGAATTCTCAAGTCCCAATTCCTTCACAATGTCTAAATTCTTCATCCATTTAAAAAGAAGTCCAAGCTGGGGCACGCGGCTGACTCACTCAGTAGAGCATGCCACTCTTGTTCTTAGGGTTATGCGACTTTTGATCATTTTAGGGTTGCGAGTTTGAGCCCCACGTTGGCGGGTCGAGTTTACTTAAGAAAAAAAAATTCCAAGCTGAAAATCATAGATAATGAATGCATTATGACTACTATGAATGAAGGTCCTTGCCTAACTTTCCTCAATTTTAGAGCTTATTAATAAACTGAACATAAGTACGACAGGCTAACTTAAAGGTACAACTTCTTCATACTTAACTTTTTGACTGTTAAACTACTTGTCCCGATCATAAATAAAAGGGGCTTTCTTTTTAAGTTCCTGCTAGAATTTCAGTCAGCGAGAAAACACTGGCATGGGCCGACACAAGGGGTCAGTGCTTGAAGCTGCACTCCTCTCAAACTTGTTAGTTAAGCTTTCCAGGAGTTAGAGGGGTGCACGCGCGTGTGTTTGTGTGTATTGTTTTGGTGAGAGAGGGTGTCTGTGGACATTTATTTTAGAGTAAATAACTTTTCTTTCCTTAGACAGGCAACTTTATAATTTCTCTATTTTTCCATGCCAGGGGAAACGGAAATAGTCCTTTGGCCTCCACTCACCTGGAACAGAAATGGCATCACAATTCCATCCCTCCATCGCAAAGCAGGTTATCCTGAAAATAAAAGACATCCAAACTAACCATGTCCCAGCCCTTCATTCTGTACAATTAACCCAGAGTCAAAACAAGGAGCTGGATGATCTATCGTTGGCTGGCTTTAAACATTCCATTAACACTGATAAAAGTGTAAAGATGTGTTCCTATGTAAGCAATCATGAAACATGAAAAACTTGTTTACATAAATTTGGAAGACATGAAATACACACTTTTACAAATTCTTTATGCGTTCAAAACGGATTTACAACAGTATTACTTTACACAAGATCCTACTTTGTACAATGTTTTGTTAGGCAGCTTGTCAATAACATTTCTATTACAAGTTATATGTGGAATCTCTGAGATCTGAGAGTTGAGAGGTTTGAGAAGCCACATGCAAGGGACTGATGACAGGGGCAGAAGGTGTGAGGCCATCACTCTGGTGCTCAACTAGGAGCTGAGAAAGAACTCCGACTCGAATATGGAGCTAAAAAGGCACTGGGATCTTCCGTTTTTCTCAGCAATTCTTCCCAACAGGCACACTTTCATCAGAAGGGGGCGGTGTTTTCTGCATCATTATGGCAGAGACCTTTTAATCCAGGTTGATGCCTGGCATAGACTAGCACAGTCAGTTGTGAATGGCAATGGGTAATGACTCCTAAAATAACTTGTTCAATTCTATCTCCTGTTACAGGTACGTAGCGTCTATAATCCCTCCCAGTCTGTTACATGGCAGGAAACCTAGGCAAAGAGGGAGCCCAGAACCCCCATGTGCACTGAATACCAACCAAGGCCCGATCCAAGCCAGAAGCCGGTCTTAATGGAGTGCCAAATACCCACCAATACTATATATGAAATTAAAAAGGGGGGGGGGCAGAAACCCATTTCCAAAGGGCCTTCAGAGTTCAATAGGAAACACGAGGCAAAACCAAGTTTTACCCTCTTCCAGGAAGGCATCCACTCTGTTCCCAGGCTTATCCTGCACAAATACCCAAAGGGTAATGTTGCTTTTTATGGTGGGTAGAATAGCAAATTAAGTGAATTTCAGATACTTCTGACAAAACAGAAGACCTAAAATCTCATGATCTTTATGTATCATTTTTTAAAAGCTCCAGAATGGCAGCTGAAGCAGGGAAACTCAGGCTTTTATCAACCCCCACCACCAGAGCCAGCATCTCTGGCTTTAGGTTAATCCTGAGACAGAAAAAGGACTCCCACCTCCCAGGACACTGAAATGAAGTTAAAAAGAAGTCCCATCTCCTTTACAGCTAGTCCAAATTACACAATCCTTCTCCAGACTAGAGCCTACATGTAAGCAAGCCCTTTCTTTATTCCACATAAGAAATCCCCTTGAGTTTGATTTGGAAAGAAAAATAAAACTACAACTGGGATCAGACAGGGGCACCCGTCCACCCTTTAGTGCAGAGTTCACTAGATTCCTTCACCCTCCTGGCTCAGGCTCCATCTAACAGTCCTTCCCCCTCACACCTCATGCAGCTGCAGGCCTACGGAGGTGAAATAGCCATTTCTCTGTGTTTTATCTTCTTTCTCCAGGTGCAGATGTTTCTCTAGGGCGCAGGCCGGCTTCACAGCTAATACACAATAAACATGGTTTTTAGGTAACATTACTTCGTAGTTGTTCTGGGTACTTAACAGAAGGTAGCAATTAGAAGGTAATGTACCTCTGTTCATTTTGCCACGTGAGCACACAAGGTAGGAGGAATATTACAACGGACTTGGAAGACACCACCCAGGCGTTGTCATTGACCAGCAGAATTTGGGGCAACTGACACTCTAACCTCAGTATCATCAGAGGTAAAAAGATCAGTGGTTCCCACATGGGGAGGGGGGAGGCGTGGACGTTAAATACACACATTCTTGTTTTTTCCCCCTAACTCAGAGAGACAGAGAATCTACCTCACTAAGAATGCTACTGTCAGGGATTGTGTACAACCCACAGGTGAGGAAGAGAAACTAGTAGGGGCCTGGGAGGTGCAAACCCAGATGGGCAAAAGCTCTCTAAAGGCAGAGGCTTCACGTCAGCTGCAGGGTCCCCTTTTGGAGAGGAACTGGGACAGGTGGCATCCTGTCCCAACGTCAGGGGGTTCTTAGAATTTGGATACTTAAAAACAGGCCAAACCACTATTATTCCAGATTTTACTCTGGAGACGACGACTTCTCTGTTGGCCCCAGAATCCCCATCAGACAAGGAGAAACATCACAACAACTGCGGGAGAACTGCAGACAATTACAAGTCATTCTTACAAGAGATTTAATTATTTGAATTGCATAAAAGGGGATAGTACATTTAAATCTCTGCTACATCACAAACTGCTGTTTTTGTTGTTTTATTAAAGACCCACTAGTTCTACCCATCTCCAGGTTTATGGCTATTGAATGTGGGAAAAATATTACCAACAGAAGAGGAAAAACCAAGCAACAGTCTGCTCTGTTCACCAGAATGTCTTCTCCACTGCAGAACAGAGCCCTTTAAAAAAGAAAAGGAGGGGAAAGGCTCTATGGACTACTGATAACCAGTAACAACAGCCAGAGTTAGAAAGAGACAGGGACAGAAGTGAGGGACACCAGCAGAGCCTGGGTGTCTGTCACAAGCTGTAGCTGTCCCTCAACCCATACTTTCACAGCCTTCCATGAGGATCATCTTCCTCAGATTTCCTTCTGACATCTTAACCCAAAACCAAGTTTCCCTGTCAATTCAAATGTAATAAAGACATCATTTCCACAAGGAGGACCGATTTGAGGATTGAACGATTTGCCACCACTCTGAAAAGCTTACTTAAAAACAGCATGGCTTTAAAGACACATTCTATTCCATGGAGACTGGGTTGGGTGGGGTTCTTTATTAGTGGAGACTGGAGGCATATGGCCCACCAAACAGAGCAGGATACAAAAGAACTGTACACTGCTACTGGAGCCCAGCTGGGCAGAGGCAAAAGCAAGCAACCCCCCTCTCGTTCTTCGAAGCCCACAAGGTAGAGGGGCAGAAGAAGCTGTAGTCTAATGGCTCTAAATAACCAGCATTTAGTGTTAAATTAGGACCAAGGATTTATTCCACAATATAAACTGCAACATTTGATACAAGCTACCAAAAAAATGAGAGGAAGGAAAGGGCGGGGAGAAAGCCAAAATACAGCTGTGGCAATGACTTACAGAGCAGTCTCTTTTCTACATCACTAGTTCATCAGTGACACTAGAAACTAGACATTTGTGTTCTGTACATCAACCAAATGCTAAAGCACCAACACACTGTTTGGAAGTTTGTTTTGTTTTGTTTTAATTCCAGCCACTGAAACCAACATAGAAGTTATTGCTTAGATAAATAAACCTAGTCTACCAGGAAAAAGAAAAGTGGATAAAACGAACAAAAACCCCAAAAGTGAAAAACTTAAGTTCCCCAATATGGTAACAGAGTAAACAAGAGAGAAATTCCTCAAATGAGGATTTACTGGAATTTCTGGTGCCCTTCTGGGCCCTGAAACTGAGTTGGACTCTTAAGCCGGTAAATCCCAGACAGAGGTAAGATTTTAATGCTGTCCATGAAAAGGTGCAAGCTTTAATGCCTTCCCAATTGGTGGAAACCCCTGCAAAAAAACAGTCAGCATTTCAAACCTCAACAACCACAAACAGCTCTTAAGGAAAAAAATACAAAAAGTGTCAAAAATTTTTTTAGTTGTTTTTTCTTTTTTTCAAAGAGTTCTGGAAAAATGATCCCGTAAGGAATAGAAATAGCACCGTTTACAGGCTGGTTTGAATACCAGTCCTGTAGCTTTGCTGAGAAATTGAAGAAATCTTCTTGGTTGGAGTCCTGAATTACATTAAGTGGTTGGGGGTGGGGGGTGGTGTTTTGTGTGTGTGTGTGTGTGTGTGTGTGTTTTATTTTCGGCTTGGTGCGTCCTTCACAGTACAGCGCACACAGATGTAGTCTTCCTTCTCTGCCATCTCTGGAGAAACACCAACACAGACCTGATGAAACCACTGATTGCAGCTGCCATCACACTGGACCCAGTCCACCTGGTTACAAAGAGCAGGGAGATGGGGTTTTCAGAGGAAAAAATGTGATTCAAAATTGGGCAGGCCAGCCTCAAGATATTCAGGCCGTTTGCCACTAACGGCCACTGTCCCACCGCTGGGACCTCTGGCACAACAGCTACGCCACATGAGTGTAGCTGGCCCGCCAGCCAAAGCAACCAAGTCAAAGCCATTCTTCAAGTCGTGACTGCTTTGGGGTTAAGACAGCGCCGCCCTGTGATAAGTAAGCAAAAGGGCATTACATCAGCATCCCTCCCACCTTCTTAGCGCCGGGACGGTGAAAGCTGGAATAGCAGGAAAAGGAAAAAGGGAAGAATAAGAGTTTCTTCAAGAAAAGGAAGGAGACCCAGGAACGATGGTAAGAGCAGAGATATCAGTGGGGGAGGGCTGAGCAATCCATTCAGATCAGCTCAAAGCAGATAAGCAGAAGAGAAAGACCAGCGAGATGAGGTGTAGCTTACAGGGTGTCTGAGTTAAGGGAAAGCATGTCCTCTACGGCCCAAACCTCACTGACCTCATCTCCTTCTGGCTGCAGGCAGCTCCCAGCTGGGCAGATGGCATCTTCATCCCCAGAGTCCTCCTGTTCAGAATAGGATGTGTCTGAGGGCAGGGAATGGGTTTCGGCAGAACGGACTAATTCATAGCTACGCTCTCTCTCTAACTTGAAATTGTTCATGTCCTTGGAGTGGCTCAGTTTGATTTTCTTCTTTTTGGGGGTCCGCATTTTTTTAACTCGATCCCACCGATCACTGGAGAGGCCTTCTCTTTCCAGGCGTCTCTTCAGTTTTCTCTCAAGACTGTTGATTCCATCTCGCTTCCCACGGCAGCAGTCATTCTGGGTGGAGGACGGACAAAGTCAATTTTAGCCAACAGTCTGCCCATGACTCAAACCAGTGAAATTAAGCATTAGCTGTATGAGACACCAGACGATCTCCAATCAACACTAAAAAACACTGCATTCTGGATCGCGTGACTGGCTCAGTCAGAAGAGCATGTGACTCTTGATCTCAGGGTCCTGAGTTCAAGTCCCATGCTGGGTATAGAGGTGACTTATATAAATTTAAAAAACTTAAAAAAAAAAACAAACTGCAGGGCACCTGTGTGGCTCAGTCAGTTGAGGTCTGACTTCGGCTCAAACGGTGATCTTGCAGTTCGTGGGTTCAAGCCCCGCATTGGGCTCCTTTGTCCCCCTCTCTCTGCCCCTCCCCTACCTGCGCTCTCTCAAAAATAAACATTAAAAAACAAAATACTGCATCCTAACAACACTGCCACCACCTCCCCTTACGTCCTGTAGACAACCTGTTTACCTGACAACTGTTAGTGCTATCGAAAGCAGTGGAAAGAGGAAATGTTAAAGACTTGATTAGCTTTCAAATTAGCACCAGGAGGTGGGAGAGATGCCTACATTATTCTTTTTGCCAAATCTGTGAGTGACTACTAGGTAGTTTCTAAGAGTGTATGGTTATCCTTTGACCTACAGACTTCTAAGGAATCATGCAAATACCTTCCTTCTTGAAGGACATACATCCCCATCCCTTATAGAAATAAGGTGCATTAATTGAACATCATCGACAATGGTGCTATACTACTATTTGGTAGCATCACAAAAACTAAAATTCTAAATGATACTGTCCTCATGCTATCTTTAGTGAGATTCTTCCCTCTCCTGACTATATTCTCAGGAGCTTTCAATGTTACAGGTCAGCTACCTCACTAACAGAAAGTGGCAGCATCCTTATATGCTAACAAACAGGACATACGTGGTATCTATCACCTTCCAGTAAGTCAGCACTCAAAATGGGCACCCTAAGTCTGGTGACTGAGTCCTCACCCCAGCTGTCCTGACAGGGGTAGAGCAGTTAAACCATCTGTTCAGTGTTAACTCCAAGATATTCTTTGAGTTTTGAAAGCTTTATACCAAAAGGCCTTCCCAGCTATAATTACATTTTCATCTCTATAGTATTTCTCTAACAGAAAAAAAAAAAATTCTACTTCTAGCTATTGTCACATGGCAATGAGGAGAAGCACCAGGCTAAAAAGGAAAAAAAATGTCACAGTCACTTACAAAACAGCACCAAACTCCAGGATGTGAGCTCAAAGTGATGCCTCGCACCTATCTGCTCTCTGACAGCCTTAGGAATGGGGTTGTGAGCTAGAGGGTTTGCATCCTTTTCTGGATCAAAAACAGTATCTCATTCACAGAACTATTTAGACAGAAAGACACTAACAATCATATTCCCCACCCTAGACTGTCTTCCCCAGCTGCCCATCAGACACCCACCTTCTCACCGCTGGGTCTAGCTGGTGAGCTTCGGTCAGTTTGCTGAGCAGGGGTCGGCTTTGCAAGCAGAGTCTGGTAAAGTTCCTGAATTTCAGGAAGGGACACCTGGAGCAACTGGGCTTCCATCAACAGTTCATTCACTTCTGGACTAATACCTGGTAAAGAGCACACCAAAGCATAATGACAACAACAGAGAGCATTTCACATGGACATTCAGATCTGCAAGAAAATCAGGACAGACCACCCCTCATATCACTGCCACCCTCTCCTTGTAGAATCATGTTCGACTGAAGTTAGGTTCAATTACTGTGACTAAAAGCCACTATATAACAGAGCCCAAACTAGATATTCTGTCTTCTGATTACCAGGGAAGTACTAGTTCTACAATGAATCCCCCTTCCCTTACTACTGCTAACACAGAGGAGGTGCACCTCTGCCTGGACAGCTTTGCTTCCCGGGCAGGGCGTGGGCAATCCGAGGGGGTCAAGGAGTTCCAGTCCCATCACCAAACACAGGCTGTGACAGCAGGACTAAGGATCGGGACTCCAGCTGCAGCTTCTGGCAGAACTCACAGGGCAGTCTTGCATAGTTAAGTACAGCTGACCCCTGAACAGCATGGGACTTAAGGGTGCTGAACCCCTGAAAATCACGTGTTACTTTTGACTCCCCCTAAATTTAACTACAAATAGCCTACTGTTGACTGGAAGCCTTACTGATAACATGAACAGTTGATTTAACATTTTTGTATGTCTGTATTATATGTCGTATTCTTGTAACAAACTAAGCTAGAGAGAAAAGAATGTTAAGATCATAAAGAGGAGGAAATACATTTACAGTACTGGACTGTATTTATTGAAAAAATCTGTATAGGCAGACCTGTGCAGTTCCAATCCGTGCTGTTCAAGAGTCAACTGTATAAGGAAAAAAGGAGGTAGGTTTCAAGTATGGATTATCTCTAAGATCCCAAGGGAGCCCGTGACTTAGCATCTGACTGAAGTGACTGGGTGGTATTTAAATGTCAGTTGGCATGGGATTAACCCTTTCATCCATGAAAATAATGTATGAAAGCCTTTCTCTATTTACTTTGCATTTATAAACCTTCAAACATGATCCTTCTCTACCCTGCAAATACATAGTAACTCATATCTGACATTTGAAGATAAAGTCTCTTTTTTTTTTTTTTTAACATCTGAACATCTATAATAAAAACCTACTGCAAGATCACTTGTTACTATCCAGCCCTAATAATAAGAAAAAGAATAAATACAAACCATGGAGGGGGATACAACTTCGTCCAGTAGAGAAGGGAGAGTGTAAATATGAGGTTCTGTTGTCCCAGTCATCAGGCAAGGAAAAGGATGTTGTGCCAGTGGGTTGAGATCCCTAATGGAGGAAAACATTTTTATAGTAAGGCTTTTTCAGGATTAAAAATTCTCCCACCAGTCCAAGAAAAGTAGTTTGGGTTATCAACTAGGAAAACAGGAAAGAAAGACTTTTCCCAACTGAAAAGTTTGTATCTTAAATTTAGCCAAATCAACTCATACCCACCAAGTCTTTGGTCTTCCTTGTTTTATCTGGACTGATTTCAGAGAGGTCAAGAGCACCATTGGGACATAAGTCATTGTCTTTGCATGAGAACAGATCATATCCTATGTAAGTTTCTTTTTTATTCCCTATGTAAGTCTCAGTCTCCTAATGGAGATTACAACACAAGGAACACAGACACATGCCTCTTTGAGTAAACCAACTGAGGAACTGCCAGATCTCATGCACATCTACCTCCATCCCCTCTTCAGTGTTTATTAAAGAAGCTAGGAGAAACACTCTATTCACCGTGAACTAGTAAATTAGGTAACAACTGTGTCCTCTCCCTTTATTAATAAAGGTAAATCTTCAGCATATCTTGGGTAAAGAACAAAAATGTCTCCACCGTAGGTTGCCCAAATAACCTCAACACACCTATGCAACAAAAATTTAATTCATCATTTGCTAAGTGCCAGGCACTGTATTTTAGAAGCCTGGAAAGAAATTAAGAAAAATAAAATTTTTTTAAAAAAGGAAAGCAGTATGAGGAAATAATTTTTTGTCCTTCTCTCTGATCTGCTTAACATGTAATTCCTATATTTCATGTCTCTTACTAGCACAAGGGAGCCGTGAGACCCCTGCTAGAGAAATCTGTACTATATCTGAAAGTCAGCAGGTCGAATTTCCCTGCAGACTGAATACTGCCCTCCTGACTGTACTTTTCAGGTATCCTCACATTCTGTTCCTGCAGTCACCTCCTATGGAAGAAGACAAAACAACTCTGCCCATCCCAGTGATGATCAGAAGAATTTGGCTTTTGGCAGGAAGATCACAGATGGTATGAAATCCACTGCCTTTCCTCTGAAGCGACACAGTACTCAGACACTTCCAGACCGATTCCTTCCTTCCTCACGGGGCAGGAAGGGACAGAAGGCAGAAGGCACCTTATCTTCTACTCAGGGACTCACATGAGAGGAAGTGGGGGGAAAAAAACAGTCAAGCAAAAAGGGATAAAAATTCATATATATTAAATACATATCGGACTCATACACACGAATGGGAAAAGTGCATGTATATATGAAAAGGTGACATCTTCTCTACAGAAACAGACTGCCTGAGAGACAACTTCTGACTGCTAGCTAGGGGCAGAGGAAACTCAAACAAGCCCGTACATAGGTACACACACCACCCCCAACGCAGAGAGCTAAAAAGTGAGTGCTGCTTAAGTGCTCACTGCAAAGAGCAACCCTACCAGAGCAGAAGGGTCAGGGAAAAGGGACAGGGCTAAGCAGATTCCAGTAACTGGCAAAGACAAATCCAGACCCACCTTGTTGGTCTCGGACGCCTGTCCTGATGAAGCCTGCCATCTGCCATACAGGAGTCCTGAGCCTGCTCGATCCTGCACAGATGTGAGATTCCCTGATGAAAGCAGTTGCTGGGCTCTGTGCTGCCAGTTCACGGTTCTTTCAATCATGTATCGAAGTGCATCTCCCTCGGGAAGGCGAACTCTGATTCGCTGCAGGGAGGCCAGCAGGGGCAGAATCTTCTCTAAAGGAGGTTTCTCTGACCTCCGACAATGGGGACAAAGCCAGATTCGGGGGCTCTGTGAAATACTGGGTACCGCCACACAGCTAGTGTGGAAGGCATCCCTGCAGAGTTCACACTGGATCATAGGGGCAGCTGGGGCCTTCTGACACAGGCAGACTTTCAGCTCCACATCTTGGACAGGTGACAGCAACTTCCCTTCATTGGCTAGTCTGAGAGACTGCAAGGCTTCCATCTCCCTTAGGCGAGCTTCCCCCAGTGTTGCCATCTAAAAAGGAGTTCACAGTCAAGGACAATGCCAGAGGGAGTCTGGCCCTCTCCTAAAACTCTAGGGTCCCAAATAGATCATCTGCATTTGAATCCTGGCTCTGTGTCACGGAGTTGTGAGAGTGACCCTGGGCAGTGTAGTCCATTGTGGCTAAGTTTTCACATGTACAAAATGGGAGTTAAATGGAGTAAAGCCCACCTCACAGGGCTGCGCTAATGATTAAACGAGAGGTGTGTGACAGAGCGCTCTGTGCCGGGCACACAGCAAACAGTGTGAGCAATTACACTGCATACACTACTTCTTAAAAGTCCAACTTCCCTGCACATTTAGCTTCTAGAAAACTTTCTTTTGAAAAGACAGAGCTTTTCACAGTTTACATGTACTGACTGCTGAGGTTCTGCATGTTTGCGTGGCTCCAATACCTTCTGAGTTATTTGAGACAGGTACTTTAGTCTCTAGTCTCTAGAGCACCCACTACACAGTGGTAGTTTAGGTCTCCATTGTCTTGGGAGGAAGGGGGCAGAGAGAGAAGAAAGAGAGAATCCCAAACAGGCTCCACGATGTCAGCGCAGAGCCCGACACAGGGCTCAAAACCACAAACTGTGAGAGCACGACCTGAGTGTAAACCAAGAGTTGGACGCTCAACCCACTGAGCCACTCAGGCGCCCCAAGACACTGTCTGCTTTGAACTCTGCATACTGTACCTTTCAGCGTCTAGTGTATGCGCATCTAGTGTATGGATCTCTGGCTTAAGAACTCATCCATTACCTGGCTTAAGAACTCATCCATTACCTACTGATTTCATAGCAGAACGCTGAAAGAGACGCCATTTGTTCTCCATTTCTTTTCTTTTTTAATGTTTGTTTTGAGAGAGAGAGAGAGAGAGAGAGAGAGAGAGAGAGAGAGAGAGAGAGAGAAAGCACGCGCGAGCCGGAGAGGGGCAGAGAGAGGAGGAGAGAGTGAATCCCAAGCAGGCCCCAAGCTGTCAGTGCAGAGCCTGTCGCGGGGCTCCATCTCACAACCATGAGATCATGACCCAAGCAGAAACCAAGAGTCAGACACTTAACCAACTGAGCCACCCAGGTGTCCCTGTTTGCTCTCCCTTTTATTAAAAAATTTTTTTGTTTTATTTATTTTTGAGACAGAGAGAGACAGAGAGAGACAGAGAGAGACAGAGAGAGACAGAGCATGAGAGGGGGAAGGCCAGAGAGAGAGAGGGAGACACAGGATCCGAAGCAGGCTCCAGGCTCCAAGCTGTCAGCACAGAGCCCGACGCGGGGCTCCAACCCATGAACATGAGATCATGACCTGAGCCGAAGTCGGAGCCGTTAACCGACTGAACCACCCAGGTGTCCCTGTTTGCTCTCCATTTCTAAGCTGGAAGGCATGTTGTTGTCACATAGCCCACATATACTGCCTGTACATTGTTTCTGTCTATAGAAATAAGGGGATTTTTTTAAAAATATACCAAAGGTTTGTTACCTAATTTACTTCCACATCTTTTTGTTTCTTCCTTAAACATTCATTCATACATTTTCTTCTCCATTCCAAAAAGGGATAATGGAGAGTTCATTCTGGCCTTATGACTCAGGGCACCTCATCTGGTGAATCATGATGGGTCTGACGGTGGGTGGGTGTGATAACTGGGAATGGTTTTAACTGTGACCGATTAACATTGTAAGGATCTGGGAACAGACCAGGGGAAAGGAGTGGCTCCTATAGCCTATGGGGTTCTGTTTCTAGAGGGGAAAGCACAGTTTTAGAAATCTACAGATTTATCTGCGTTTCTCTATCAGTGGAGTGCTAGAGGAGGACTTTGGTGGTCCAGGCTTTTCTTTGGGAAACCAGATATGAAGTTCAAGGAGATAGGGCTAACTCTTGTCGTAGCTAATGATTTTTAGTTTATCACATTTAGACAGCTTTTACTTCATGGTGCATAAGGAATCAATCTGTATGCCTGGACCTGTTTATGTTTTGGCCATCTTATATAGTAGGTGCTTAGTCTCTTCGTGTAGATTCCACTTATGGACAGATAGTAAATATGGTTCAGAAATATGTACATTATCACTTCAGCCCTTTACTGTGAAGTTGATTCTGTTTATGTGTATTTTCAAGTCCTGTATACAGGTTAGCTGAACTCGGCACTTTCCTGGGACATGGCTCTCATTTTAATAGAGAGGAAAGACTTTACGATTCAAGCATACCTGACACTCTGCAGAAAAGCAACTTGCTATTGTCTGTGCCCTAATGAGCTTATTTTACAGCACGCACACATGTGTGCACGTGTGTAAGAAAAGTAAAGTGGTTTCTATTTAATTATTTCATGAGGGACCCGGTTTCATTATCTACAGGCTGGGTCTAGCACATTTGGATAAGGCCTTAATGTTAAAGACAGTAAAAGACCTCGGGTACAGAGCCTACTTGGGATTCTCTCTCTCCCTCTCTGTGCCCCTCCCCTGCTCGCACGCTCTCTCTTAAAAAGTAACTTAGAAAAAAGCAGATAGTATCTTTACAAAAATAAACCACAGAAGTCATAGTGGAAAGCAGCACCTTAAAAAAAAACCAGAATCTGATTAGAATCTGACTCAACATACAAATATGCCTTAAGGAAGTCTGTGTCAAAACACAGAAGTCAAGGCAATCCCACGTCCGTCACCAGAGAAGTCAGGTAGCGATAAAGGAACAGAATAGGGAGGAAGGTGCCCTGACCAGAGACGGAACCCGTCCAGTCCAGTCCTCATAGGAGACACAGTTCTGCTCTACCATGGGTCCAGATAGGACTCCATCCAACTAGGGAGTTTCTGTATGACAAAGAAAACCAGCAACAAAATAAAAAGGCAACCTACAAAATAGGAGAAAATACTGGCAAAGGATGTTATCTGATAAGGGGTCAATATCCAAAATAGATAAAGAACTCATACAACGTAATAGCAAAAAGCAAACACGGGCAGAGGATCTATTTTTCCAAAGAAGACAAAGATGACAATAGGAACATGAAAAGGTGATCAACCATGAAACTGCAAATCAAAATCATAATGCAAGATCACCTCACACATAACAGAATGGCTATTATCAAAAATACCAAGAAATAATACATATTGGTGAGGATGTGAAGAAAAGGGAACCTTTGTGCACTGTTGATGGGAATGTAAATTAGTGCGGCCACTATGGAAAACGATATGGAGGTTGCTCAAGAAATTAAAAATAGAACTACCATATGATACAGCAATTCCACTTCTGAGTATTTATCTGAAGGAAAGAAAAAAACTAACTCAAAAAGACATCCGCACTCCCATGTTCACTGCAGCAGCATTACTGTCCTGCAGCAAGGCATGGAAGCAACCTAAATGTCCATCAACTGATGAATGGATTTAGAAAATGTGATCTATGTATATACAATGGAATGTTATTCAGTCACTAAAAAGAAAAAAATAAAGTCTTGCCATCTGCAACAACACGGATGGACTATAAATGCATTAGGCTGAGTGAAATAGGCCAGACAAAGACAAATATTGTATGAATCCAAAACAAAAACCCAAACCCACATATAACGAGAATTAGTGGCTGCCACAGGCAGGGGGTGGGGAATGTGCAAACTGGGTAAAAACAGTCAAAAGTTACAAACTTCTAGTTATAAAGTAAGTCCTAAGGATATAAGGTACAACATGTTCACTACAGTTAATGCTGTACTGAATTGTATACTTGGAAGTTGCTAAGACAGTAGATCTTTAAAGTTCTCATCCTAAGAAAAAGTTCGTAACTTTGTGTGGTGGTAGATGTTAACTAGACTTACTGTAGTGATCAATCAAATCATTATACTGTATACCTGAAACTAGTATATATGTCATTTATAGCTCAATTAAAAATTTGTCAGCATCCAAATCACATCTCTATCTTCTTTTGTCCTGATACTACTGCTCACTAAACATGAGCTTCTTAAAATATCATCTTTGAATCAACAGTGCTTACTAAATGCAGTTAGACTCAAAGGTATCCAGGTATTTACATTCCACTTTTAAGTGTACTTTTTAAGTATGTGTGTTTACGTGTGTGTATATGTATTTATTTATTTACTTATTTACTTAGTAAGCTCTACACCCAACATGGGGCTTGGAATCACGATCCAAGATCAAGAATCACACGCACCACTGCCTGAGCCGGCCAGGCACCCCTGCAGTGTACATCTTGTTGTAAATTAGTAAGCTGGCACTGAGGTCTCACTCACCTGTTAACCCTGACATTCATATTCAGCATCCCTGATCAGCCCACAGGCACTGACAAGACTGACTCTGAGAAACTCAGACTGGGAGGCCTCCCTCTACCTGCTGCATCTCTACACATCTAACCAAAGCTTTTACATTTGATAATTTTCAGAAAACATATTTGGTAAAACTGAGTGCTCTTAAGGTTATTCTTGTATATGTCTTACCAATATTCCTGTTGAGTAAGAAAAGGTTAGAAATCATCCTCTTTAAGCAACAGAGAAAGAAGAAAAAGCCCCACTACGTACAGCTGAAGCAGTCTCTTTGCTTTCAGTTAAAGCTCTCTCCAGGTCGCTCAGACTCTCTAATTTGGTGTTTTTCTTCTTTCCACTTGGCAAGGGTTCCTTTAACTTTCTCTGCTTCCTCTTCAATCCCAAAAGGCCAATGTCACATCGAGGACACAGCACCTAATGTGGGACAAAGCACAACCACCAGTAAAATGGACTTCAGATAAAGCATTAGGAAGTCCTCAAAGAAAAGCCTAAGCAGTGGAAATGATGTAAATTTCTTCCTTCGTATCTAACATTTTCTTTGGACATGCCACCCTGAAGCCAGAAAACTCTCCTCTTCGAAGAAAGGAAGAAAAGAAGGAAGGGAGGGGAGGGAAGGGGGGAGGAATTTCACAAAAGACTGACTTTTGATTTTAGATTGGATTAAACAATAAGTTAAATGTGATATATACCAATTCCAGTCATAATGCGCTACCAGCATCAGCTTACAAAAAATACAAAAAGTGCAGCCACAGCACTTTATGAAAGGTAGATGAGATTATTTACAGGCTTATTAAATGCGAATGGTGAAGCATGGCCTAGGTTAAAAATCCAATTTCAACACAGATTGAGGAACTTCAACGAGAAAAATGTTCTTCTTGAGACACCAAATGCTATCCTAAATGTATTCAGGTAACATTTAAAGGTTATTTCCCTGGAAGTTTAGAAGAATCATCCTGGCTCTACTGAAAAAAGTAACTCAGACTGATAGATCAATCAGTGATGACACCTTTGTGAGAGAAGGGACTCCATGTTCTACAAGCTAAGAGATCTCAGGTCTTGTAGAAGGACTGGTTGAAAACTTACCTCTAAGAGAGAATATGGAGAATTCTCAGTCAAGAATGTATTAGCAGCACATTCTTTCCAAGCCTGGACCTCAGCTACTAGTAACTCCAGTCTTGGTAAAGAATTCAGATGTACCGGGATAGATCGGCCTCGTGTAACAAGTTCTATGAGTGTGTCTAACACTGGCACACGTCCTCCAACCTAGTGAATCAAGAAAAATTGTAGCATTTTAGAAAAAAGAATAGTTCTCTGTAAAGTGGGAAAAGCACGATTCAGAGAAGGCCTACATTTCGACACGTTAAATTCATACATGGAGGTGAACAAAACCTCCAGCTGACCAACAGCAATGGGGTTAGGGATGATCTGTAATCCTTCCCTTAACAAATAGTTAAAGAACCTAGTTTGTGCTAGGCTCCAAGGATACAACTATGAACATGACTGACACTGTGATCCCTTTGTTCTGACTTTTTATGCCCTTCTAAATTCACTTGTCATCTTGGTCCCTATAGATAGCGTGAAAAAAATTTAACAGAAATGTAGACTTGCTATAGCTCATAAGGTTTTCACACTGACTTACATAGAGAAAAGCAACAGTATTTTACTCCAATCCATCCAATGATAAATTAACTCAGTGTAAATTATTCAAAAAACTGGGGTGCCCAGGTGGCTCAGTCAGGTAAGCAGTCCGACTCGATTCCGCTCAGATCATGATCTCATGATTCGTGAGTTTGAGCCCCACGTCAGAGGGGCCCTCTGTCAGCACAGAAGCTGCTTGGGATTCTCTCTCTCCCTCTCCTCTGCCCCTCTCTCCTGCTCACACACACATGCGTGTGCAGTCTCTCTTAAAAATAAATAAACTTTAAAATTATTCAGGAAACTAAAATGAGGTGAAAAGTCCCATTGCTTCTCAAACTTTAGTATGTGTTAAGAATCATCTGGAAAGTTTGTTTAAACAGTTTCCTGGGCCCCATTCCCAGATATTCTGATTAAGGTTACCAAGGGAAGAGTCCACGAATTTGCATTTCTTAACAAGTTTGCAGGTGATGCTGATGCTGTTGGTACTGGGACTTTGAGAATGAGATACCCAAACTGGGAGAAGAATAAAAGGATTAGGTTGTGGGGTGGGGGGACATTGATGTCGCTCTAATACAACGGTGAATCTTAGCATCACTAAGTAGGTCATCCAAATAGGTCTCCTGATGTGATGTAATACAAAGTATACAATATCACCTGATATGCTGATATTGTTCTAAGTAAAAAATATTTAGCTTGAATCCATCAAGACTAAGAAACTAACTTCCAATTTACAGGAAATACAGAAGATAGAACACACGACAAAGAAATAACCAGACAAATCCAGAAGGTAGAACTTACCACAAGGTAACTGTTTTAGACACTAACATGAAAAAAGGTAGGGTAGGGAGGAAAACACTGCAAGATTCAATTAGGTGCAACATATGATCATGGACTAGATAAACAACCAGAAAGGACATTCTTGGGAAAAATGGGAAAAAGTGAATATAGACTAGGGAGCTTGATGTTTCACTGCTTTTGATATTTATTCTTACAAGATTCGAACTACAGGGACACAGTGTTCTCCTGGACACTTAAAAAACGTGACTCACAAATTACATGCTAGCTTATAATATTCAATGTAGAAATAAATGTATAAATTTGAATACTGGATAACACTGTAAAATACATAATCCACTAAATATGAAGAGGATCCTTGTTGTTAGTCACATCTCTCCATTATGTCCTTAAGTATATGATGCAAGTAAAGGCCATGCTATTATTTCAGGAATGGAGCAAAACTTGCTTTTTGCCCTTGTGGGCACTATTGAAAACACAGTAGTAAGTAATACGTACATTACAAAATAGGAACAGAGTATAAGCCGATCCAGAAATATGTCCTCTTTCTGATTTCACGTGCTTATCTCTCCGTATTGCAATGACCTCACCTTACCATATTGGCTGCCATCAATCGTAAGTGAAAAGGGGGACCAAAACTAAAACTAATCACTATAGTTCCAACCATCATTAACAAGAACCTGCATCTAAAACCCCCATTAAGGAAGTCTATGTACACAGTAAATACTTCCTTGGTTTTTTTCTTTGGCTAATTGGGGTCACCCCTTAATTATGTAATAATATTTATCAAACAATAGATCTTCCTTCCCTTTTGACTAAAATAGATACCCAGATATTCTGTTGCAAATATTTGGCTAAAACTGTGTGCTTTGGCATTTCTTATTAGAAACTGATCAATTAGCACTAGTTAAAATTAAACAAATATTCAGAAAACCAGACGGTATTTTATTCTTAGAATCCAACAGCTTCAACAAAACAGAACTTGAGACTCAAGAATGAGATAAACTGAATTTTTAAAAACCTAGCCCATTAAATAATTCAAAGACCTTTCTTCTCAGTACGTCCCATTATTAGACTGACTACTGATTTATAATGATTACAAAGATAAAGGAAGACACTCCCCAGCAACCACTTTTCAAATGAAGTTATCCAGTGAAATTGGGTAAATCACAAAATGCATTTTGTCTGTACCTTGATAATGCTACAAGTGAATTTAACTCTCTTCTTTCTTTACAGGCAAGTCCTTAAATATAACATAACATCTAACATAGGACCATATATACTTGGTTCTACTCACTTTGGAGCATTACTTTGGAGAATTACTTTGTTAAGTTTCTTTCCTTTTGTAGGGAGCTGGACACAGTTTTGTTTAAGTCACTACTTGGTGAAAACTTCTGCACCCTGGGACCTAGTTTGGCCATGTAATCAAACAACCAGATTAACAAACCAACAAGAGACAACTGTACTCATCAAAGACTGAAAACTACCTTTCTCGCCCTTTCACAAAGATGGCACCAAAAGCAAAAATAAGGAAGCCCCTGTCCCTCCCAAAGCAAAGGTCTTTGAAGGCCAAGAAAGTGGTGCTGAAAGGCATCTACAGTCACCAAAAAAAAAAAAAAAAAAAAAAAAAAAAAAATCCACAAATCACCTACATGCCAATGGCCCAAGACACTGGGTCTCCAAAGGCAGCCCAAATATCCTTGAAAGAGCACCCCCAAGAGAAACAAGTTAACCACTATGCCATCATCAAGTTCTGACTTGATGTTAGCCTTGAAGTTAACTACCAAGTTAGCTATGAAGAAAACAGAAGACAACAATACACTTGTGTTCACCGTAGATGTCAAGGCCAACAAGCACCAGATCAAACAGGCTGTGAAGAAGCTCTAGGACATTGACATGGACAAGGTCGACACTCTGATCAGGCCCGATGGAGAGAAGGCATATGTTTGACTGGCTCCTGACTATGATGTTTTGGATGTTGCCAACAAAACTGGAATCATCTAAACTGAGTCCTGCTGCCTATATCTAAATACTCCCCCCCTCCCCAAAAAAAGAAAGACACTACTTTTCTCACTCACACACACACACACACACACACACACACACACAGAGAGAGAGAGAGAGAGAGAGAGAGAGAGAGAGAGAGAGAGGAAGGAAGGAGACAAAGGAAGAGAGAAACTACTTTTCTCCCACAACTTCAATTTTAGCTTTTTCTTCAATCCTCAACCAAGTACTCAAGTTTGTTAAGAGAGGATCCCAAGCTTCCAGAAAAAGTTGGTTGAATTATCTAAACTTTAAATAATAAGTTTTGAGCCTAATGGTCAGGATAACAGGTGGTAGGTAAGTACACCTACATAAGTTCGAATATAATCATGGTGCCTGGGTGGCTCATTCAGTTAAGTATCCAATTTCAGCTCAGGTCACAATCTCACCGTTTGTGAGATCGAGCCCTGCATCAGGTTCTGCACTGGTGGTGCGGAACCTGCTTGGGATTCGCTCTCTTGCTCTCTCCCTGCCCCTTCCTCACCCATGCTCACCGCCCCTCTCTCAAAATAAATAAATAAACTTAAAAAAAAAGTTTGAATATCATTATGAATTTGGCCACCAAAAACACTGCATCTGTGTGGTAAGATTCAACATAGTACCCTTTGCAATTTTTCAATCACTGCTCTTCTTAGATGTACTTACACATCCAAGACATTTTTATCTTAAACCAACCTGCAGGGCCTCTACATCCTGAAGCCAGTCTCTGGCTTTCTGCACGGAGTCTTTCAGAGCCGCACCATTTGGCAGATAAGCGGGGATCTCCTCAATCTCCTTAACTGCTGTAGCGAGGCTATTCAATGAATGCCGAGGTCTACAAAAATGAAAATGTAAGAACTACTTAACATGTTATATGGTGATTCGTTTTCCTTAAGGTTTCCTAAAGAAACTAGAGAACCCGTTTCAAAGGAAATTCAGTATAGCAAATACGTTTTTCAAATGTCAATAGCTACTAGTTATCACAACTTAAAGCTTCAAATGTCTGCATATAACTTAAGAGCATCCTAAGATAAAGGAAATGACTCAGTGAAGCATTTATGTTCTACTTATTCCTGATTTTATGCTGATATCACCACAAACTTTTCATTTGCAGAAGGTAACTTAGTGATAATTTACTATGTTTTATACTACATATACGATCAAGACTCATACAATTTTGTTAGGAAAATTTTAATTCTCCAGGGTATCAACATACCAAAAGCATAGTATCAAAACATGCTGTGCTCTCTTACTCAATGACCACTATTTTAGGATTACAAAACAATGTCTACGACCACCTATTTTTTAATACTGTCAATTGGACCTACAAAGATCTATCAGACAGAAAGCAGAATTAGGGAGGGACCGATCTTTCTCCACTCAGATGGTTTGCCTGAGTCCAATCAAATCTCTCAAACAGAGATTAGGCTTCCTGAATTACTAAGCAACAGCACAAAGGTACATTCCTATTCCTGTTGGTAATTGCTGGCACTATCTTCATTTTACAGAACAGTGCATATTAACTCTCAGACATTTCAAAAAACTCCTTGCGTTCTTATTAACTGTGGGTTTAAACAGTCTTCCACTTATTTGTAAAACTTTTACTCTCTCAAAGATGGTACCATCGGGGTCCAAAAAAATTTCATTAGAACAAGTCTAGAAAAAAGGCAAGTCCATTTGAATTATGCACTTCACAATCCATAAAGAAGAAATTAGTATTCTTTTACCCAGGTTCCAAAGCAGCCCCAAATATCTCAGCTCTTTTCTTTTCTACATGTATTCTATATCCACAACTGTAGCTTCTGAACATTTGTCACATGCCAACCACTGCACTCTACTGCTCTACGATGGGTATTATTACCCAACCCTCCAAGAGAGAGGTGAGTTTGCTTTTTCACCTGGCTTTGAGAAGACTCTTGGCTTTGTCATCCCAGTGCTCTGACACTGTAAGCAGCTCCTGGAGCCGGGCCATTGCTTTCTCCACTGCCGAGTATGGGGCTAGGCCCACCCCCAGGTCTATGAGACGTCTCATATCATCTAGTGTAAGGGAGCTGGGGTCTAGGCAAGCTTGCTGCACCTCTTCTAGCCAGCGGGCCTGCTCCAGACGGACACGCATCTCAGCAAGCTGTGGAAGTTCAACATCAAATTCAAAGCTGACATCTAGCAAGTCTTGCAGCTCTGCAGCACTGGGCATTTCCTCAGAGAGCAATTTCTGGCTATGCTGTTGGAAATCTTCTACACGATTCAAGAGATCCTAAAAAAACACAGGTTGTTGTATCAAAATAGTAATTTCAGTAACTGGCTTCTTTCATACTTAGAATCTTCAATACATATTCGATGTGATGCTCCTTCCATCTCATGTGATTTTAGCAATAATATGGGTAAATGAGATAATACATAAGCAAACTGACAGCTAAAAATAGTGACTGTCACAGACCTTTTTACCAACTGCGAGGAGTAACAGGTGGTCATTTTCAAGGTAAAAATTTCCAACTTTATTTCTCCTTTGTAGGCCTGTTATAATCTCTTTATATACAAACACAAACACACACATACACACACCAAACACTCAAGTGGGTTAGTACAAACATCTGAAAATAAATGTACAAATTAACTACCCAAGAAGGTGACTTAATCATGTCAACTGAATTTATTTACACAATACAGTGAAACCCTGGATTGCGGGCAAATCGTTCTGTGAGTGTTCCACAAGACGAGCAAACATTTCTAATAAATTTTACCTTGATAAACGACCAATGTCTTGTAATAAGAGTAGTACATGATGCTGAACGTCACATGATCAAAACTGAGCCAATGGTTCTTGAAGTTCACTTTGATATATGAGCACATTGGATTACAAGTATGTTTCTGGAATAAATTATGCTTGCAAACCAAGGCTTAACTGCATAGGATTACCAAAGTACTTTCCCACAGATCCCTCTATAGTTACCTTTAGCAAAGGCGTTTGACTGAGGACACAAGGAAGAGCATACAGTTGTGTCACAAACTGTCTGAGCTCATTCACGGTCAACTGATTTTGGGATTTTCCTCCACCAGATCGGTATCTGTAAAGACAAAGGCCCGAGGAGGCCATGAGAACATAATGTATTCACCATTCCCAGACTCAATGTCACAGGAATACAGGACAGAAGGAAAAACCAATTCATAATAGGTTCCCAAGTAGAGCCACCTCAGAATGCAAACTCAAACAGAAGTAATACCTCGTTTGCCTTTTGCCATTCAGCAGCTGCTGTGCCACAGAAGCACACTTCTCTGCGTCCTGGGTGACTAAGCGAAGGTGGCGCAAAAGATCATTGTCTGGAAATTTCTTCATTTCAGATTCCTCAATTAAAGCCTTAAAGCTGATAAGGCCTAGGAATAAACAAAAGGTCATCTTTTCTGTAGTCATTATGTGTATTTTACAAGTGGTGGGACACACGAAGGAAGAGTTTGCTTTTATCAGTCACCTAAAATACAGTGTTTTAAGATATTAACAGATTTGTTCATCTGATTTTTAATTTTTTAATGAGAGTAGAGTGTTTTATTTACTTATTTTTTTAAGTATCCTTTATTTATTTTTAAGTAGTCTCTATGCCCAATGTGGGGCTTGAACTCGTGGCCTGGAGTTCAAGAGTCACATGCGCCCTTCCAAAGGAGCCAGCCAGGCGCCCCTTTAGAGTGTTTTAAACAAGTGCCTAGAGTTGCTCTTCAATATGGAAATGTTCAGACCTGGCATGTTTAAGATATGGGAAACAACAGATTTGTCAAAACAACGCAGATTCTTCTTGTCACACAGACCACTCCTGTCTCCTGCACTTCATCCTGCTGTATGCAGTGTGCTCAGGGACAGTGATATTGAGACCTTCCCCTAAATAAAAGAAGGATAGATTTACCTGTTGGACTACAGAAAGGAAAAAGTGAAAACACTTCGAAAGAGATGGGGGCGGGGGCGCGCCTGGGGGGCTCAGTCGGTTAAGCATCGACTCTTGGTTTCCGCTTAGGTCATGATCTCACGGTTTCGTGAGTTTCGGCCCCGCATCAGGTTCTCTGCTGGAAGCATGGAGCCTGCTTGGGATCTTCTGTCTCCCTCTCTCTCTGCCCCTCCCCTGCTCATGCTGTCTCTGTCTCTCTCAAAATAAATAAACTTAAAAAAAAAAAAAAAAGAAGAAGAAGAAAGAGATGGGAAAGGAAGTAGTGACTTTCAAGGTAATAACGAGAGACAGAAACTTTAATTATCACTAAAAAGTAATAAACCATTAGGGTGCCTAGATGGCTCGGTTGGTTAAGCATCTGACTCTGATCTCAGGGTTCTGAGTTCAAAAGCTATGCTGGGCTCCACACTGGGTGCAGAGCCTACTTAAAAGAGAAAAGGGGTGGGGGGAGTGATAAACCAGAGACTCCTAATTTAATAACATGCTACCTTTGTCTTGAGATCTACTTTTAATTTTTTTAATGTTTATTTATTGAAGAGAGAGAGAGAGAGAGAAAGACAGCGCACCCACAAGTGAGCAGAGGAGGTGCAGAGAGAATCATAAGCAAGAGTCCCTGCTGTCAGCACAGGCCCCAACATAAGCCTCTATGTCACAAACCACAAGATCATGACCTGAGCTGAAATCAAGACTTAGACACTTAACTGACTGAGCCACCCACATGCCTTAAGATCTAGTTTAAAATAAATTTTTTTCCCTAAGGTTCCATATACAATGTGAGAAATGCTTTTCTTCTGACCCAAGAGGTGTAAAAGTTATTGTTTCCGAATACCATGATCTTTGTTAAATATACAATCTTGTACAATTCTTGTATCAAGATTTTCCTTTGATGTAAAGGGCATCTGCCTCACCGACTGGTGGCTTTGTAACTATCTCTGCTAACACTCGCAAATCAGCATCAAGTTGTTTCAAGTAATCTGTTCGTTGGTAACTATGTTGGCTACATCACAAGCAGTCCCATTCTGCCAATCACCAAGATACCACATACTTTTCTTTTTGTTGATCTTTGCCTCCAACGCTTCATTCACATTCAGGGCCCACTCGTTGTAAGATTCTGCTCGAAGCTTCAACGCATTCATCATGGGGTAGAGATCATCCAGGGTGTATCTATACCTGGAAACAGAATAGCAGACTTGGTTTTGAGATGTTTGGGTTTGGAGAAAATCATGCGTTTTACATGCAGTACTTCAGCCCTGGAGCAAGGATGTCACAGAGCTTTTATTAAGGACTTAGGGTTTTCCACAGAAAAAATCATTCTTCCTACTCACCTCAGTTTATATTTGTAAGGAGGACAAGAACACAATTCTTTCACATGATGCAGGCAAACAAGCAGGCCAGGTTTACATGAGCAGGAGATGGCAGACATGAAACATGTGGTTTTGCATTTTATACACTGACGCTCATCATCTGGCAATAGCTCAAAATCCATTCTTTCCGAATCAATTACTCCCTAAAATAAAGTGCACTTTAGAGACTTCCAAAGGATAACATAATCCAGCAGCCCCCAAGACAAATACGTAATAGCTGAGTTTTTTAAAAAGTGGGTGGGGGAGCCTTACCAAAATAAGAGTGCATGACTAAAAATGTGTGGAAGACAAAGTAACAATGACCTAGCAATGATGGGCAAGGTAAACTACCTCATTTGTTTAGAGAAAACCTCTTTTTGGACAAGGTAGGCCCTCATGTTTGGCCACTGTGATCAGAGTATATATGAAAACAGTTATCAACAGGATTGTAAACTACTGACGTTAGCTGTTTATTCTACTCCAAACTGGCTCTGTCCATAGTTTGGATATAGGTGATAAGAGCAAAAGAAATGTATATACTTTCTATGTCAGAGGAAATATTATATAGGACTTCAGAATAATACTGCTAGAGAATCTATAAAAAGAACAAAAATAAGTAAAAAGGAAGGAAGATTAAAAGACTCTCACGAAGGGATTATTGATGGGAAGATGTTCAGTGGTAGATTAGCTTTCACATGAAAAGTCATCTAAAGGGATATTATTTATCCAAAGTGTTAGAAATACATACAATAAAGACAGGGGTCATAATAAAGTATTTCCTAATTGAAACAGCGTCAAGAAAACTAAGATATTGACCGAGTAAATTTCAACTGCAGTTTGTACCACCTGACACCTAGAGGGCCCTCCTAAGATATACTTTGGTCGAAGATCAAACTTTTACCAGCTTTTCTCCTTATCTGAAAGGGAATCCAGATCCCACCATGAGAATGCCAGAAGCTGATTAAGTCAATTTATGAGCCACCAAGTTCCTTTGTTTTGCTGTATTTTATAACCTTTCGACCATTTTACTTCCTTATTACATGGACCAACAACAGAGGAGAGTAAGGAAACGACTACGAATGAATTTTGGTTTTAAACTGGAACTGATCATTAAAAAGGACTTGGAGATAAAAATGGTTGCAATTTTATTTAAAAATGAGAGTAAGGACCAACTTTGTGGATTTTACTTGAGAATGACTCCTATACAGTTCACCAAAATTTAGTGTAGATATAAATTTCTGCATCTAGAAAAAAATTTTAAGTTCTCAAAGTTCCAAAAATAGTTACCATTTCTGATATAAGACCTTGGTAAAGGCACTTAAACCTGCTGGGCATTGTTGTACCTAACCGTAAAATAGCAGGGGAAAGTGAGTAAGCTGTTGTTGATCTGTACAGAGTTCAGGGAGCCAACATTCAAGGACTCTATCTAAAAAGACACATTAAAAAAAAAAATCAATGTGACTATTTATTTGCAGATACCACTGTCCCAAAACAATCTTTAAAAAGCTAATAAACAACTGAGTTTTAGCAAGGTTGCAAGATACAAGTAGTCAATATATAGAGGTCAATTATATTTATATATACTAGCAATAAACCATTTGAAATAAAAATTCTTTTAAGTGTCATTTGTAACAGTAACAAAAAAACATAAAGTATATTATTACAAACCCAAGAAAATATGTGTAAAATCTGTATGCTGCAATCTACAAAATACTGAATGAATGAAATCAAGATGACTTAAATAAATGGTGGCTATACTATGTCCATGAACTGGGAGAGTCAACATTGTTAAGATATCAATTCTCTCAACTATATTCATTCACTTGATGGAGTTCCAATGAAAGCCTAACGGTTTTTTGGTAGAAATCAAGAAGCCAATTCTCAAATTTATATGTAAAGCAAAAGGACTATGATAGCGAAACCAATTTTTAAAATGAACAAAGTTGCAAGACTCACGTTACCTCATTTCAAGATTTATTACGAAGTTACAGTATTCAATACCATATGGTAATAGCAATAGATGAAAGTATAAATTAAGAGAATAAAAACAGACTGTAGAAATAGACCCACACAGGTGAAGCGAATTTCAACACAAAGGTGCCCAGGCATTTCCACAGAAAAAGGAATCTTCTCAAGACCTGTTGCTAAAGCAACGAGACCCCCATAGGCAGAAGAGTCATCCCAACCCACACCTTGCACCATAAAAATTACTTGAGAAGAATTAAAGATTTATATGTAAAGCCTAAAACTAAAAATTCTAGGTGATGGACTATACAGGAGAAAAACCTCTGTGACTTTGGGTTACGTACGATAAGCCTAGGTACCAGAACCTTAACGACATAAAAGAGATGCAAAAATAAACAACTGCTTAATTGAACTTCATCAAAATAAACCTCTGCTATTAGAAAGACACTGCTCTGAGAATGAAAAGATAAGCCATTGACTAGAGGAAAATATTTGTAGAGCAGCTTTGTGATAAAGGACTGGTATCTAGAATAAACAAATCTCGTAACAATCCAATAAAAAGGAGGCTGGGACAAAACATTTGAATAGACACTTCACCAAAGAGATACATATACAAGTAGTAAGTACATACATGATAAGATGTTCAATAAATCAGTAGCCATGAGAGAAGTAGAAATTAAAACCACAGAGACACTAATACACATCTACCAGAACTGTCTTCGAGGAAATTAGACTAAGAAAAGACTTCTTAAAATGGCATTAACAACATGTGTAAGAATTTTACTAAGGATGGGGCGCCTGGGGGGCTCCGTCAGTTAAGCGTCCGACTTCGGCTCAGGTCATGATCTCACGGTCCGTGAGTTCGGGCCCCGCGTCAGGCCGTGTGCTGACAGCTCAGAGCCTGGAGCTGCTTCGGATCCTGTGTCTCCCTCTCTCTCTGCGCCTCTGCCACTCACATCCTGTCTCTGTCTCTCCTTCAAAACTAAACATTAAAAACAAAACGAAACAAAAGAACTTTGCTAAGTAATGCCCAGAGATCTGCACTGAGGAGGACTGCGGAGCCTTACCAAGTCACGGACGGCTTCCCTCAGCGCGGTCTCATCCTCAATCATAATGGCCATGTCTTTCTGAACGGTGGAGGCCACCACAACATCCAGTACGTCAGCCTTGGAAGCCATCTTGCAAATCATCTCATCGTGGGAAAACACGCAGTAGCGGTGAAGCAAGCGATAATGCTCCACACACTGGCGGCCTAACGGCAGCTGGGCCAAAAGACAGAGGACAATGCATGACATTCATTCATCTTTCTCCTTCCTATTTTCAAAGACTTTTGACCGTTATCAAATTACCAAGTACGATATTCTGGGCCATAATACATGTATCAACCCCAAAACCAGACTCTAAGAGGCCTTGGGCCTTGTTTTCAGTTAATCTTTGCGTCTCAAAGATCTGGAATTTAGGCAGTCAAAAACCCCAATGTACTTGGGTGCCTGCTGGCTCAGTCAGACGAGCATGCAACTCTTCATCTCGGGGTCATGAGTTCAAGCCCCATAGTTGGGTATAAGTAAACTTAAAAAACAAAACAAAACAAAAAAAACAAATGTATTAACAATGTATTAATGTCTACAACAATGTAAAATCTAACTGGACACAGGAATTTACACATTTCCTGAAACAACTATGCTGAACCACTGTGGTTAACCTACTGCAGGGAATAATAATGCTCCAAACTATAAAAAATAATTTTAGATACAGGTGGTACTATTACTCAGTAAAGCACTGAAACAAAGTTATAATTCATTAGAGTTAACATCACACACTTATTATGTAAATGAAAAGTATTAATACTAACATAAAAATTCTACTTTACAAGGTGCCTGGGTTTTGGCTCCGGTCATGATCTTGTGGTTCATGGGATTAAGCCCCACCTAAGGCTCTGTGCTGACACTGCGGAGCCTGCTTGAGATTCTCTCCCTCCCTCTCCCCCGCTCACATTCCCATCTCTCTCAAAATTCTCTCTCAAAATAAACAAACATCAAAAAAAAAATCTACAACTAAAACCAAATGCATCATTGAAAACTGCTATTTTGATCATTTAACTTAGTGTTGTACAGTCTGAAGACTGAACTGTTTGTTACGAGTTTGCAATGAAATACTGAATTTCACCCAAAATGTAAATCAAAAGACTCATTTATTCATCAAGTCTCACTTTTACAGAAGAAAAACATTATCAGCTGAACCCAGTAGTGTGCTTAGTTAGTACAGGCTTGATTTACAATGTGGTGCCATGTGCTTTATCTCACTATGGATGGTAAACAATTTGTAAACCAGGCATTTGAGCAGCAACAGGTTTAAGCAACCATACATATGAAAGCTTTTAAAGTATTATATACCATTTCTGTAGGAAAACAATACATTTAAAAAGTCTCACTAAGCCCTAATTACATACCCAATCAACAGTGCAGAAGTTAACAGCCTCAGCAAAATTAAAACCTTGATTAAAACCACTGTGGTAGGCTCTTGGAAATGTAATCACAAACTCCCCAGCACACTGATTAGTTCGATAAACCTAAAGAGACAGAAATTGGGAGATTTTTAGTGACATTCGTGAAAGACAATCTGGACACAGACTATCAGATAAGTCTCCAGAAAGGGAAGCTTTTTGTCAATTAAAAGTGAGCCATAAAAAAGGAACTAAGGTAGAATAATCACAGAGATACTCGTTTCTGTCACAAGATGGAGCAGTATCCCAGACCATAAGGGTTAATTATTAGTATCGGAATAAAAAACACAGCTTTTACTACAACAATTGGGCTACATCCAGGATTGGGACACATCTTTCTAAATAAAGCTACAATTAAGAATATTCTAATTTTATTATACCAAAATAAGATCTACCACCAGTCATCCCACACAGTGATCTTGATTTAGGCCTCAAACTTACCTTCCAACAATTCCCCTTTTCCCACCACCCACTCAAAAAAACAAAAACAAAAACAAAAAACAAAAAAAAAACACCTGCACTGGGACACCTGAGTAGCTCAGTCGGTTTTAAACATCTGACTTTGGCTCAGGTCATGATCTCACCGGTTTGTGGGTTCAAGCCCTGTGTCAGGCTCTGTGCTGACAGTGGGGAGCATGCTTGGGATTTTCTCTTTCTCCCTCTCTCTCTCTCTCTCTCTCTCTCTAGCCCTCCCTGACTTGCACTTTCTCCCTCTCAAAATAAAAACTTAAAAAAAACCAAAAACCTGTATTAAGGCAGCAATCTCTTTGATATCAGCCTTAGCAACATTTTTCTGGATATGTCTCCTCATGCAAGGGAAACAAGCAAAAATAAACTACTGGGACTATGACAAACTAAAAAACTTTTGCACGGCAAAGGAAACCACCAAATAAAAATGAAAAGGCAACTTACTGAATGGTAGAAGATATTTGCAAATGATCTATCCAATAAGTGGTTAATATCCAAAATAGATAAACAACTCCTACAACTCAACACCAAAAAATAATAATAATAATAATAATAATAATAATCCAAATGAAAATCAGATGTGAATAGACATTTTGCCAAAGAAGATATAGAGATGGCCAGCAGGTACATGAAATGATGCTCAATATCACTAATCATCAGGAAAATGCAAATCAAAACCACAACAAGAGACCTCACATCTATTAGAATGGCTAGTATCAAAAAGACAATGAAGGGGTGCCTGGGTGGTTCAGTTGTTTAAGCGTCCGACTTCGGCTGAGGTCATGATCTCACAGTTTGTGAGTTCACGCTCCGCATTGGGCTCACTGCTGTCAGTGTAGAGCCTGCTTCAGACACTCTGTCCCCCTCTTCTCTCTGCCCATCCCCCGCTCAGTCTCTCTCAAAAACAAACATTTAAAAAATTTTTGGTCTTAATTAAAAAAAACCTATATTGGTCTAGGCACACAAATCCTCAGGCTGAATTTACTACTATAAAATAACTAGGTATCTTTTCAATATATCTCTCTCCATCTTGTCCTAAATGTAGCTCCTGGACTAAAAGTATTAACACCAACTGGGAACTCGTTGGAAATGCAAATTCTCGAGCACCACCCAGACTAACAGAACCCAAAACTCTGGGGGTGAGGTTCAGCCATGTGTACTGTAACCTGCCATTCAGAGTTCAGATACAGGTGAGTTTGAAGACCACTACCCACCACATGAGCACAATCCCTCTATTGGGAATAATTCCTCCCCTCTACCCCCAAATCTGCCAAAAATATTCTCTATCAAAGCTCCGAGTCTTAGTTCAAATGATCATTACAAGTCCTTTCAACTTCTCCATAGAGTTAGTGCACCAGCCTCCTAGTTGACAGCACTGTCAAACCACACCACCGTTCCGCTGTCTATGTAACCAGTACGTGTCTTTTCCCTTAAATTCCAAGTCCCCAAATGCACAGCCTCACTCATCCATCTCTGCAGGCCCCATGGGTTCCTCAACTAATAAACTGAGAATCATGGCCAGAGGTCTCATTTAGGGGAAGTTACTTACCACAAATCAGAAAGACCAATCAATATGAGAAGGAAAATCAATGTGGAAAATACCAACATGAGGAGATGGTGGTATTTTGGTAGTTACTGGTCATTATTTTCTAAGCTAGTCTCCATGAATAATTTATAATCCCTTAAAGAAAACGCCTTTCCATCTGTCCCCATTTACTAGACTGCAGCCCCCAAAGCATGAAATTTAGGTCACAGCAACACCAGGAATGCACTTTGCTGCAGTAAATGCGCCATCTCCATTTGACTTAGCTAACTAAGATGGACCCCTCAGCTTCACACATTTCATTCTGGCTTCCCTAAGTATCGTCAGAGCATTCTCCAACAGGAAACCGTACACAAGTTAAGTGTCACTTTGTATAGCAACCTCAGAGGCAGTTTCACCAACAGCACCGTTCAGTCTAGAGTAGGAACCCTGAAATCTAAGCTCAAGAGCTTGAAATACATTTTCTCTTTAAAAAAAAAGCTTAATTAGGGGTGGAGGTATAACTAAGATCTACCAAGCATGGAGATCATTTCAGTTTATCATTCAAAATTAAGTTCATGTAGATTCCATAATTTTTTTTAAGGTAGGGACAGAGTATAAAGGATTCTAACACTAGAGTTTCGATCTAATTATAATAGAACTTAGACTTTTTCACAGTAATTTATACAAATAACATTAAGGTTTTGGTTCTCTGCACTGAAAAGACTGAAGCTATAAACAAAAATTATAGTTTAGAAAGCCTGAATTAGAAACTGAAAAATAAAAAAAAAAAAGAAAGCATCACACTTAGTATTTGCAAAATATGGCTGCTTGGCAACCTAATTATTAGCTGCAACAAATTAGTTTTTACGGTGTCCGAGGATCTAGTCCTACTGGCTTTCTGCAGTGTAGTATCCAATTACACCAAACAGCTGTTTCTGCTACCCAGTTATGGTATGGAACACATATACCCAAATCAATGCATAAAAATCCGAATAAAGGCAGAGAAGTGGTAAGTTAAGCCTGAGTGGCAGGAGGATTGACCCAGAACATACAGGCACTTCATGAGTCATCAGAGTATTGGGGTTCATGATGGTCACAAGCTGATGGAGAAGATCTGGCTGGGACACAAAGAGCTCTGGAGCTAGTTTCTTCATTACATTTTCTAGCTGCTCGGCAGCATACCCTGGGACTCCATACCAGGTTTTTGGCTCACCCCTAAAAACAGATTGTAAAAATAAATCAATCTCAACAAATACATAAACATTAAATTTCATTAGAAAAATATCAGTCTGTAACAACAACACAAACAAAATGGTTCACAAATCATATATTTCAGATCCTGCTCTATAAGATGATGCTACAAAGGAACGTTCTGAGCGTCATTAGAAATGTGATCTGGACATATGTAACGCATTTTCCCCCCTTCAAATATACAGAATTTGCACATGAGACTTTCCGAGGTCCCTCTGACCTCCCTCCCATTTTTATCTGAGCCTTTAGGAAGTATTGTAAATATCTAGAATTTTGAAAAATATAAGACATCCTGTTAGCTACAGGATATGTGGTTACCACAATTTCTTATAGCAACTGACAAGGGATGGCAATTCTCCATCTTCCTTTTCCCTTGTCCGTTCTGACAGGCAAGGTTAAATCAAACACTAATAAGGCAATTAGCATTTCTAAAGAGCTCTTATTCTTCAAAGCACTTTAAACTGTCGACCAATTAATCTGTAACATCCCTGTGAGGTATGGTAAATATAATCTTCATTTTACAGCTGGGAGCAATTGCCTAGGGAAGCAGAACTGATGCTCCCCATATATTTGCCAACTCCGTCTTTCTTGTGGTACATTCTCAAATTCCTTGTGTGGGGATTTAAGTGAGTTACAGATCTTCAAATATTTCTGTACTTACAAAAGCAAGGGAAATGGAGGGGGTAAAAACAGATGTGAAAGAAGCAATGGCTTTGGTTAGAGTTTAAAAAGTAAAAAAGTCCGAATATCCGCACCCTGGCACCACGCACACCGATGAAGCACATTCTACCATGTGTAATGATGCCAGAACTCAGCACCATCAAATGGAAGCTGGCAGTTCCGAGGACCTGGACTCTGGCACCCATACTTCACTGTGCTTCCAAAGGGTATGTATCTGAGCCGCCACTGCCACGGAATGGGATTTTTCCACAGTACGAGCAATGCTCAGTGCTTCTTCATCTTTCCCTAAGTAAAGATTTCCTTTCCTAAAATCTGTCTACCCTCTCTGCAGAAACATGTGATACCTGAAAAATTGTGTGTGTACAATTTCAGGGGATTTATGGATTTCCTAGGAATCCTTAAGAACTGCTGCCTTAACTTGTTAAGATGCCTGTTCCAACAGTAGTGAAAACTTAAGGGGGAAAAATATCTCATTACTCTTCAGACACAGTTAAAGAGTTAAGACACATCTGAGATGAAAAGGAGAGTTTCCAGCCCGCTTGCAACCACTTGTAGGTTATTTGGAACTCCTTACCAGTGCAAGTAGTTAATTGAATAGCTCCAGTGATCTTCAATATGCCAACAGAATGAAGAAAAGCACATTCCCACATATAACCAAGGAAGTTTCATGCCACATATATCAGCAGTAATGTGAGCAAGGACAGACTGCTCCATCACTGGCATATTGTTCAAATTCCAGCCACTATCAAGATATTCCTAAAAAGAAGGAAGAAAAAGAGGTATAAAGGTTTAGCTTTATCATGCTAATATTTTAGATTCTGGATGTTTCAAAGGGCTGGCTGAAAACAGTCTTCAAAAAAAAAGGGGGGGGGGTCAGAGGAAACGAGGGGAGACCACTATGCTGACTTCCTAGATGCCCATATATTACTTCTGCTCAGTTCTGAACTTTACATAAATGGACTCATATAGTATATACTTCTGTATCTGCCCATCCCCTTTGTTCTGGCTACAGAGGAAATACATCATGAGTCCATTTATACCAAGTTCAAAAACAGGCTAACTAATCTATGGTGCTCCAAGTCAGGATAGTGGTGTCCTGGGGGGTGGGAATAGTGGTTGTCCTGAGAGTCTCACAGGGAAGGTAGAAAAAGAGGGAGGACAAAGGGGAATTTCAGGGGTAAGGTCTGGTAAGGACAGGTAATGTCCTTATTCTTGTTCTAGTGCTAGTTACATGGGTGTATTCAGGTTGTGAAAATTCATCAAGCTGTACACATGATTATGTACATTTCTATGTATATGTTAGACTTCAAAGAGGTTTTTTTTAAAAAAAAATCTGACTTCCTATTAGGATAGAATTAGAAACCTTCCTAGAAGTTTGCTATTGTGGAAAATACTAGACTCATAAACACTAAAGTTCAAAGATAAATAGGTCTGGTCCCAATCCCCCAAATTTTCTTCAGAAGGAGAAACCAAAGTTACAGACTGAAGGCCTCCCTAGGTTAAGTATCTCCCCACATCATCACAACGTAGTAGAACAGCTGGGATTAGAATTGTTCTGTGGGCTCTTTCTACTTTTCTTGAAATCATTAAAACTCTAATACTCAAAAATGTGCTGAAAGTACTCATAAATATTACTTTAAGCCAACCAAAAAGAACCTTAACTAGTAATTCAAGTTCCAACTACATAGATCTTTGCCGTAAGGCTATGAATCCTGTACTATGCCCTTTAGATAAGGATATGCTGAACTATCAGCTTTAAATGCAGGTCTCTCCTCGAAACAGAACTGCCTCACGGCTAGAGCCTACCTCCTCCTCAGGTGAAAGTTTGATTTTGCCATCTCGGACAGGAAAGCCACTGCCAAATTCTTTTGAGGCGATATCGGCTCCATATTCTACTGTGACATCCTCTTCAATAGTGCTTACCAGTCGCCAAAATTCTTTCTCAACCAGTTCTGTGGGAACCATCTGGAAATAAAACAATGAGGAAGAGAAAAAAATGAATTTTTTCTCAGATACTCACAAACCACCCGTGACCAATCTGAAGAGATTAGCTAAGTGACAGGAATCACAGGATAGTACCCTAAGGAAAATTATAACCATAATGTTCCACAATTGATCCCAGGCAGCTCAGACAGAGACATTCTTTTCTGAAAGCAACTGTATAACTAAAAGAGTAAGCACTGATTAAGAATTCTTATTCCATGGGGCGCCTGGGTGGCTCATGGGTTGGGTGTCCGACTTTGGCTCGAATCATGATCTCACGGTTGGTGAGTGTAAGCCCCATGTCAGGCTCTGTGCTGACATCTCAGAGCCTGAAGCCTGCTTTGGATTCTTTGTCTCCATCTCTCTCTGTCCCTCCCCTGCTAATGCTCTCTCTCTCTCTCTCAAAAATAAACAAACATTAAAAACAATTTAAAAAAAAAAAAAGAACTTATGTTCCTCTATCACCAACCTGGCTACTACTCTAAAAGGAGTCGAGGAAAGCAAAATTCTGACATTCAACAACTGGAGATGTTTTTCTGTATGGGAAACAGAATACATAATTTGGGTGACTATTACACAGTTAATAACAGCTGTGTGTCAACGATGCTTTATCCTTGAGAGGTGTTCAAACACATTACCTGGGTGCACCTTTCACTAGGCCTGGTTGACAGTAGTTCAGGAAGCCATGAAGAAAAAGTGCAAAATGTGAACACAAAAAACAATTACTCTGCAGCAGCATGCAGCAGCACAAAGAGCCACCAGCCAGAGTGTCTGGGATCTGTTGTTAATCTGATGCAAGTCTAGAGACAGGTAACTTAAATGCTATCTCTCAAGGTCCTCATCTTCTAAGTAAAATAAAAAGCGAAGAAGCACAGATAGAAGAGGTCACACGCACACCACCGGGACTGGTGAAACAAGCATAATAATACACTGTATGAGGGGTCAAAAGAACTAAAACTTCAAAGGAGCATATTTTGAATTTATAAGCCTATCAAATAGGCAAACATTTCAAGTAACTTAACAGCTAATGTTAGTGCTCTTAGGGAAAAAACAGGTTCACTCATACATTGCCATAATGACTCATACAGTCATTAAAGTGAGGGAATTCTTTCATCTGACCTCAGTAAGCATCCCAAGAAAATAATCCAACTGAAGAAATCTACATGTGTGAAGTGTCTGCTATAGCACTTTGTTGGTAGGTAAGAAAAAACGCAGCCTAAGTTTCCAGAATTATGGTAGAAAACCATTTAATTCTGGTGTACTCACTTGATGGAACATTAAATGCTGAATGAAACATGCTTGTGCTTCTAAAACATAAAGGAGAATTTAAAATGAACTCACCCTAAAGCTGATTAATACTTACGATAACATACAAAGAGCACGCTGACCCGCACACAGGGGTCATTCAGTACACTGCAAAGTTTTCTTTTTTTTTTTAATATGTCCTCCCACTAAACAAATCAACTTTTTTTTCTTTTAAGTTTATGTATTTACTTTGGAAGAGAGAGATAAAGACTGCATGGGACGGGGACAGAGAGAGAATCCCAAGCAGGCCCTGCACTGTCAGCACAGAGCCCAATGTGGGACTCAAACTGGGAGATCATGACTTGAGCCAAAACCAAGAGTAGGATGCTCGACCGACTGAGCCCCTCAGGCACCCCTATAAAGTTTCCTTTAAATTACATTTGTTCAACTGAAAGCGTTGTTGATGGTTTCCTTTACTATTATTCTGTTACTGTTGCTGTATAATTTGTGTGGAAAAGCCCATCTTTAGAAAAACCAAGTGAAAAATCTGGATGTATTTTAAAGTATTGTGATATTTTAATACCACTAAACAAATGAAAGGTTCACTGTGCCTAATAACGACTATCAAAAATAAGCACCAAGTCAAATTTGTCTTCAGATACATCTTTCTACAAAAGTTATTAAAATTCTATATCAAAGCAGTATGTATGTACATACATGGACTGGCATGTTGAAATAATCAGATTTGAATGCATCTGCCATTTCCCCAAAAGTACGGAGGGTATAATCCCTGGCTGCTTGTTCAAAGCCAAATGCCTCTTGTGGCTTACTACACTCCTGCCAAAAAGAAAAAGAAGGGAAAAATTATATTTATATATTAGTTATATTTCATTTATATATATTTAAAAAACAGATTATTTATGTAGTGTTTGTTTAAAACAGGAAAAAAACAAGATGGCTATACATCAAAATAACTGCTACCTATCGATTGTAAAATCATACTTCTATTTTTTTTAAGTCATTCAGTCTTTAAGACATTTTGCAAAGAGCATGCAATAGTTTCTTAAAAGAAAAAAAATTTTCAAGTATAGTTTAAAAATTTTTTTCTGCCTCTTAGCTTCTTGCATGCCTGTAGAACTCACTGTCAAGACCTCTTTCCTATTCAGGTCCAGCCCCATTTTTTTTTTTTTTTTTTTTTTTGAGCACCACTGTTATCAATTGCTAAATCTAAAACCCAAAAGCAAAGAAAAAAATATTCTGAAGGAAATTCTCTAATGCTATCTCTGCCATTAATTCTTACCTGAGCCAAACACTTAGGACACCTCCAGTCTCCCTTGGGAACATCATGGAGAGGTGGGATCAAGCAAAAGGTGTGATAACTGTCATCACACCCATCACATAAGAGAAGCCGGTCTTCATCATTGCCACTGCCACATAAGAGGCAGACATACAGATCCACCTGCAGCAATAAAAATAGGCACAAAAAACAAAGGGACATGAGCTACTATTTGATTTTGTGAAATTCTAAGAATGAAATGGTTAGGCATAATCTAGTCTCTCCATCCTCCTTCAAATGAAAACGCTTCACCCTCTATAAGAGGTATTTTATTTACTTACTTTTAGAGAACGCATGTGTGTGTACCCAAGTGGGAGGGGCAGAGAGAGGAAAAGAGAGAGAATCCCAAGCAGGCTCCATGCTGTCAGCACAAAGCCCGACGCAGGGCTTGATCCCACAAACTGTGAGACCATGACCTGAGCCAAAATCAAGAGTTGTATGCTTAACCGACTGAGCCACCCAGGCGCCCCATTTTAAATAAAAATGTTTCACCTTTTGTAAGAGATATTTCACAAAGCTTAATGCATTCCCAGCTCTAAAGTATAATCTCTAAATTTTTTCAGTTGTATGTTTTAGTTAAAGTTTATTACTAAGATATCTAGCTTTTAGTAGTTTAGAGAATGATAATCTAAAATGGTAATAAGTTATCAGCTTAACCCAAAATAGAACTTATAAAAAATTCAATTTTGCCATGTTTAAAAGGAAAGAAAAGTGTTTAAGTTAATTAACCACACTAATTTACTTTATATTCTATTTAAGGATTCATGGTTAAGACGTTCCCCAAATACACAGTGATAAAAATACATAGTTATTACCTGTTATAGGTTCTATTGTGTTTCCCCCAAAATTCATATCCTGAAGTTCTAACTCCCCCAGAATGTGACTAGATTTGGAACCAGGATCTTTAAAGAGGTTAATTAAGGTAAAATGAGATCATGGTGAGTGGGCCCTAATACAATGATTAGTATTCATGAAGAGGAGATATACGGACACAGATGTGTACAGAGGAAAGCCATGTAGAGAGGCCTTAGCAAAATATCCACCCTGGGGCGCCTGGGTGGCCTAGTCGGTTAAGCGTCCAGCTTCGGCTCAGGTCACGATCTCACGGTTTGTGGGTTCGAGCCCCGCGTCGGGTTCTGTGCAGACAGCTAGCTCAAAGCCTGGAGCCTGTCTTCGGATTCTGTGTCTCCTTCTCTCTCTGACCTTCCCCTGCTCATGCCGTCTCTCTCTCAAAAATAAAATAATAAGTAAAAAGAAAAAGAAAAAATCCACCCTACAGACACCTTAATCTTAGACTTGCAGCCTTCGGAAATGTGAGAAAATAAATTCTGTTGTTTAAGCCAGTTTGTGGTACTTTGTTACCAGCAGCCCTTGTAAAATACATTTCCAATAAATATGGAAAGCTAATTCAACTAATCAGGGAGTCTCACTTTTTCAGTCATTTTTGTTGTAGCAAATAAAAACCTGGGTTCTGATCATTATCTGATTGTATTTTTTTTTTTTTTTTTTTTTTTTGGTGGTGGGGAGAGGAGTTGGTACTCATGAATAGGACACTTAATTGGAATAATTTCAATTTCCAAGATAAAAAGCACCTGTTGTCAAGCTACTCACTGGGCTCTCTCAGAAGGGGGCAGAGAAGAAAAGTAACCAGATCCTCTATAATGTCCTCAAGCCTTACCTGTAAGTTTCCATTTGAGTAAATGGCTACCTAGTCCTCCAACTCTTGTTGGTGCTCAATTCCTATTCCCCCAACTCCTTTCCTTTCCCTTCCTTCCTTTTTCCTATCTTCCTTTTCCTTCCTTGTTGTAAAGTTGGAAAACATCAACTCGATTTTTCATTTAGCTTTTAGCTCATCTGGAGGTGATTAGTGATTTACGAACATTCCATATATAATCAAGCGCACCATTATTTGTGTCTAAATTGAATGGACTCCAGAAATTGGCTGTCAACACCCCCCAGGTGTTATTATCTTCGTAACGCATCCGTGTATTTTCTCAATTAAAAAGATACTATAAACTGACATGAAAAGGACTTTTGTCACACTGTAAGTTAGCAGTCCTAAGTAAGGCACAAAAGGATAATGGGGGGTAAAAGTGTTTAAGCATGTCAACTCACAGCATTGGTGGTTTTTTTCGATCGGCTCTTGGGTTTCTCCTTCTCGCTTTCTACAACATACTCTTTCTTCTCAATGGGTTCTTGCTTGACGATGCTTTTCATTTCTCTCTCTGTAAGAGGCAGTCTGAGTTAGCTCTTCTGGTACTAAACTTTGCTCACCTTGCTCCCTCACCTCTCACCTCTCCCTACCCCAAGGACACGCAGGACACAAACACAACTTTGTTGCTTCTTTTCACTGCAACAGCAGCAGCAGCACCCAGTGTTGCCATGTTCAAGGGCTAAGTGCTCATTACCTCATGATACAATGCAAACTCTCACAACATTTCAATGTGGGTACTTCCGGAAACGTTGCTCTGTTTCTGAGCTTTTAAAATAGGAGCTGAAGATGTGGTCTTCTTAACGATACGTTACCGAGATATAACATATATTGATGAAAGCAGGTTCCTCCTGATCTTAACTATAAGAGACTAACAATTCACCAGCCACCTCTCTTCCACAGTATACAGATTATCCCTCCATAACCTATGATACTTACTACCCCAACTTCCTTGTTCCAAAGCCTGAGAATCTTGGTAAAACAATTATCAATTAATGAACTATCTATTCTCTAGTAGGTGCTGTACTAAATGTTTTCCATGAATTATTTAACCCTTCGCAACAAATCCGTTTCAAGGATAAGAAAACAGACATTAAAAGAAGTAAAAAAATATCAAAGGTCATACAACTAGTCAGTGATTAAGCCAGGATTCAATTCAGATCTGTATTTTTAAAAATCCATCTACTTTCCACTACACATTGTGCTGCCTTTCCAATAACTCACCAATCACTAAGAACAACCAATTTTAATAACTTCTTCATTTGTATGTGCTTGTCTATACAGGATTTAAGCCTTCTCTTACAGCTTTTTAGTCCTAAACTTACCTCTCAGTGATTAACATCAAGCAATGGCCAGTCAAGCAATTATCAACTAAAATTCAGATTTAGAAAGCACGTCGGCCTGCCGTGCCTGAAATAAACTTATCAGATATCCAGTCAAAGGCACTTATGCTTCTCATAAATCACTTCTTTTTAATGAATGCCATGTAACCAAATTTCAAAGTAGCAATTAGTGACAGCAGAGAAACTCAATCTTATTTCTAATATGCATAAAATCATCTGTTTACTTCTACTGGTCACTAATGACAGAGAACAGGGACATTAGCATATTTTAAGATTTTATTTCAAGGCCCAACACACTGATTAGTATTTAATAGTTGCTACAGTGATTCCTTAATTAACAAATGAATAGTGTTTGTACTTATTCACTTTTTACTTCATTCCTACTCATGGATAAACTTTCTTACCAGTTTCACATTTTGGAGTTGGACAACCCATTCGTCGTCTCAGGTTATGAGTTCTGGCTTCTGCTGTCTCTTCTGGTTCTATTTTAATATTCATGGCCTTTAAAAAAAAAAATGTCATATGTATAAGTATTTCCTTTAAAAAAATTTTTCTAAAATCCAAACTGAAAGATTATAGGTGACTATAATCTTATAAGTTGTCTCTATTAGTAGACCTTTAAAATATGCTTCTCTCTGACCCCAAAGGAGAGATCTGCCCTTAAAATTACTATTATTTAAGGAATGGACCAAAATCTTAGGGATTACAAGAGTATCTCCACTTAGGTAGGTCAAAACAAATAGGGAAAAGTCAAAAGATCAGGAACAAATTAGGGGAAATGTCACTAACAGAACTGGGAAGAGCTCTTATTTTCCTCCTAGAAGCTTCCCAGTTCTCATCTTCCCATCTCATGCTTTATTCAGTCATCACTAAGCCAAACTCTTAACAGTTATATAAATATCTAATTTATTAGCCTAGAAAAGGTTGCTAGCTTCTTCCAAAGTCTGCGCATTATTTACAGAAAACTCAGTTTCCATAATAGTTTTCTATTAATTCTTCTATTAAACTGTTATTACAAACTACTCTTCTACCATCGCTAAATTGCTAAAGATTCCCCACCTCCATGATTGAGGGTAAATAAGCCAGTCTCAATTTCTCATGTTTCTTAAAGTGGTAATACTTCTTAATAAAGCAAAACAACCTTTGCGAAGGGTTTGTGGAACTACACTTGATCATTTTTGCCTGTGTTCATTTCTATGTATTCAGGCGGTCCACTGCAGACAAAATTTTTCCCAGGGTGCTATCATCACCCTGTGTGTGTGTCTCATCTAGGCAGACCTAGGTATCAGAGCAGTAGGGCATGTCCTACACGTTTAAAGGCCAAGATGTGCTCAAACAAGAATTTTTAGACTGATGAACTTTAAGAGCATGCTTATGGACTTCAAATAAACATATTTTCTTATTCTGAGGCAGTCTTAATTCAGAAAAATGGAATCCCTAAATTTTTTCCATATCTCTAACTTACTTAAGTTAAAAATAATCGCCTGGGGCGCCTGGGTGGCTCAGTCAGTTGAGCGTCAGGCTTCGGCTTAGGTCATGATCTCACGGTTTGTGGGTTTGAACCCGGCATCAGGGGGTTCAGCTGTGCTGACAGCTAGCTCAGAGCCTGGAGCCTGTCTTCAGATTCTGCGTCTCCCTCTCTCTCTGACCCTCCCTTGCTCATGCTGTCTCTCTCTCTGTCTCTCAAAAAATAAATAAAACATTAAAAAAATGAAAAATAATCGCCTTATTTATATCCCTTTCCTCAGATAACAAAATTGTTCCTCTTTAATCCTGACCGATAATTACTAATAACCAGAGACTATTTTAGACACCTGACTAATGCAATGAGGCTTCCCAGCTCTAAGATGTTGCCAATACGTAAATCACTGATTACTTACATGTCCTAACAATTACATGTCCAGCAAGCCAGGCAAGAACACCCCTTGAGACATGTGTATGGAAACAAGGTAACTGGGAAAACAGTCTTCTCTCTTTCCCAGGGGAAACCTCTCAGAGCAGAAAAATCTTGATGCAAACTGTCTTTCTCATCAGTTCTCTCCTCCTGATCTTCCCTCATGTTCTACTTTAATTTCATCTTCTATATTCAATGCCCCCACCCCCATGCTGCCTAATTATTTTCTGTCTTAGTATAAATATCTGCTATTCCTTTTCAGGAACTCTGAAGAAAACAGCTTTCAACATCCTCTAACCTCTCTGATCAAAAAACAAAACAAAACAAAACAAAAAGTTCCCAGCTTTCTATCCCCTAGCCTCAATCCCCAGTAACAATGCCTAATTTCGTTAGTTAACAGGCAAACCAAATATCATCACAATGAATGACTATCCTTCCTAACTCAGTTAAGCAGCTGTCTGTCCAGGCAGCATAAACCTAAAAAGAGTTCTCCTTACCCCTCTGACAGTCCCCCAAGTGTAAAAGCTAGAATATACACAGCATCCTTCTATGAGGTGAACAAGGTTCAAAACTACGAAGAGCACATGTGTGACAGGAATCCAGCATAAGACAGGCATTAGTGCTAGGGCTCAAGAATTCTGCTGAACAACTGCATGAGGCCCTCACCTCTGCTCTCATGCGTTTCGCTCGTCGGGCTGGGGGGCACGTTTCTGAGGGCTGCACAGACTGCCTCTGGGGAATATCATGAGGTTTGTACTCCTTGTCCTTTGTGTCTGTGCTCAGGTTTGGCTTCTGCAGACACTAGAAATAAAACACAATGGTATTAATGAATTTCCCCTCCTTTTTTAAGAATTTCAATGTATTTTGCAACATACATTTTACAATTGTTTACACAGAAACATAAAAGGTCTCCAACTTTTAAAATCCAAATAAACACAAGTCTGCAGTTATCAATCATATACACACACACACACACACATAAAAGCTTAAACAATTTTTTAGCAGGTGAATGGTGTTCTTTCAATTCACTTAACTGTTCATACCATCAGGTTACACCAGGCCACAGCAGGCTCAAGGCACTCCCAATAAGCCACTTGCAATTACCCCTGTTTGCAAATGTCAATTAGTTGAAGGCTCAAACTGTTAGAAAGGTCCCTTATAGGGGCACCTGGGTGGCTCAGTCAGTTGAGCGTCTGACTTCGGCTCAGGTCATGATCTCACCGTTCGTGAGTTTGAGCCCTGAATCAGGCTCTGTGCTGACAGCTCAGAGCCTGGAGCCTGCTTTAGATTCTGTGTCTCCCTCTCTCTCTGCCCCTCCCCTCCTCACGCTCTGTCTCTCTAAAAACTAAACACAAAAAAATTTTTTTAATAAAAAAAAGGCCCCTTGTAAGTTCCCAAAATGACCTTCCATATTGAGTATATTAGGTTTTTTATAATGTTTAGAGTAATAAAATATGGAACCCAAGAGATTTTCTAAATTTTAAAATCCTGCTGTTTCAAACATAACTAGCAATGTTCTATGATCAGAAGATATCATCTGAATTGAAAAAACAGGTAATTTGACTCAACCGTTTTCCCTTATTAGTGCTTTCATTTACTTCAACATATTCCTACAAGGTCTAACTCACAAGGCAAAGGTTAATAGGTAAGCCATAGCAATAACTTTGGTTCTGATCAGACAAGTGTCTCTTGCTTTGATTATTTTTAGTTTGATTCTAAGCTTGCTGATAGAGGGTATTTAATGCCAGCACGACAAAACAGAATAACATCAAAATATTACCACTGAATCTAATATGGATTTCAAGTAACACTTCTTCATAATAGGACCCACAATTATCATAAGAAGCATTTATAAAAGCAGGTTCCCAATTGTAACTACTTAGGGTATAATATATCATCTATGTTGGAATAAGATACAGTGAAATAATAATCTTCTAGAACTCCTGGCTCTATGGGTACCATTACTAACATATATCCTCCCTATTGGCTCCTTCCTCTTAACATGTGCAGAAAGAATCCAGAGAAGCGGGTGGAAACAGTAACAACAAGAATAATTAAGAAAACCTATGTCTAACATTTAAAGAAATAGGATGCACTATAAAAAAAGTACTGATAGGTTACTTGATACACTTAAACAAGTAACAAATCTACCACTGGTACAACAACCTAAGAATATGTATTAAGTATTCTGCTCATTCTAATTAAATTCATACATTGATTTCATCTGGAAATATTAACTAAATTAGTATGGAATATCACCCTCCATTCTATAACAAGTCCCCAAACTGAGAATTGAAAGTATGTTTAATTTGTTTTAATGTTTATTTTTGAGAGAAGAGACAGACAGATAGAGCATGAGCAGGGGAGGGGCAGAGAGAGAGGGAGGCACAGAATGCAAAGCAGGCTCCACGCTCTGAGCTGTCAGCACAAAACCCGATGCGGGGCTTGAATTCACAAGCTGTAAGATCATGACCTGAGCCGAACTTGGACATTTAACTAACTGAGCCACCCAGACTCCCCTAGAGTATATTTAATGCAAACATGCAAATGGGAATAAAACCTGCCTATCATCTAAATTAAAGTCTTTTAGGGGCACCTGGGTGGTTCAGTGTGTTAAGGTCCAACTTCGGTTCCGGTTTGTGAATTCAAGCCCCGCACTGGGCTCTGTGCTGTCAGTGCAGAACCTACTGTGGATCCTCTGTCTCCCGCTCTCTGCCCCTCCCCCACTCACTCTCAAAATAAGGACACATTAAAAACAAATAAATTAGCCTCTTTTACGTTTCACATAAATTTTCTTTAAAAAAAAAAAAATTTAAGTAATCTCTACACCCAACATGGGGCTTGAACTCATGTCCCAGAGATCCAGAGTAACATACTTTTATGACTGAGCCAGCGAGGCACCCCTAAACTTTCTACTTGAAACCTAAAAGTATGTATAATCGTGCAGATATGAATTGAACTGAATCAAGAAAATTTTATTAAGTGGATGGTCAGAAATTCAGACCTTATAAGAGCACCTGGGTGGCTCAGTCTGTTAAGCACCTGACTCTTGATATCGGCTCAGTTTGTGACCTTGTGGTCATGAGATGAGGCCCCATGTCAGGCTCCCCACTGAACATGGAGCCTGCTTGGGATTCTTTCTCTCCTCCCCCCCACCCCGCCCCCCGCCATCCCTCCTCCGCTTGTGCACACACACTTTCTCTCAAATAAGACATTTTTTTTTTAGTTCAGAGATTATATATGTGGTCCCTATCTCCCACCAAGTCTAAATGGTTCCATCAACTATGGTCTAGCTTCGTTCTGTAAGGACTTTAGAGATCTAAGGTAAAATCAAGCTCAGAAACTTTTCAGAATATATATGAAGAGCTTTATTATTTTGTTCCAAACCACAATTCCAAACACACACCTGATGTGTTTGCTTTGTATCTAATGCTAGTATATGCACACTAATTTTAACCTTTATTTGATAAACTGGGATTTACAGGTAACCCTGATACCACAGCATGAGGACACCATCCTACAGAGACAAAGCATCTGTTGAGACCTCTAGAAAATATGGGAATACAATAGTGAGGCTTATGTCCGACTATTCCAGGACATCACCGCTCAATTTTTTTCTCACATTTCCCAAAACTTACTCTAGGCTTCGGTTCACCCTTTTGAAACAATTCCTTCATTGAGCATCTTTTTTTTTTCCCTTAATATTAAGACTTATTTTCTAGAGAAGTTTTAGGTTTACAGCACAATCAAGATATGAAGGTAGAGATTTACTATATATGCCCTACTATCACACAGGCACAGCCTCCCCCTTTGTCACCATCCTCTACCAGAGCAGTAGTACAACTCATGAACCTACACTAACACATCATTATCACCCACAGTCCCTAGGTGACATTAGGATTCACTTGTGGTGTTGTACATTCCATGGGTTTACACAAACCTATAATGACACATATAGTATTTTTATCGCCCTGACAATCCTTTGTACTGTGAATATTTTTCCCTCCCTCCCTCCCACCCCCAAACCCCAGGCAACCACTGATCTTTTCAGTGTCTCTATAGATTTGCCTTTTCCAGAATACCACATGTTTGGAATCTTACAGTATATGTAGCCTTCTCACGTTGGTTTCTTTCACTTAGTGATGTTCCTCTCCTTGTCTTATCATGGCTTGAGATCTCATTTCTTTTTAATACTGAATAATACTCCATTCTCTAGATATAACACAGTTCATTTATCCATTCACCTCCTGAAGGACAGTGTGGCTGCATCCAAGTCTTGGCAATTATGAATAATAAAGATGCTAAAAACATCCATGTGCAGGTTTGTGTGGACATAAGTTTTCAACTCTTTTGTGTAAATACCAAGAAACATGATTGCTGAATCATATGGTAAGAGAGTATGTTTGGTTTTCTAAGAAATGGCCAAAGTGTCTTCCAAAGTAGCTATGCCATTTTGCACTCCCGCCAGCAATAAATGAAAATTTCTGTTATCCTCGCCAGCATCTGTGCTGTCAGTGCTCTGTCTTAGGCCATTCTAATAGGTGTGTGGTGGTATCGCATTATTTTTGACTCTTTTAAAAAATATACGTATTCCAGGGCACCAGGGTGGCTCAGTCGGTTAAGCATCCGACTTCGGCTCAAGTCATGATTTCACGATTTGTGAATTTGAGCCTCTCTGTGCTAAGAGCTCAGAGCCTGGAGCCTGCTTCAGATTCTGTGTCTCACTCTCTCTGCCCCCGCCCCCCCAGCTCGCACTCTTGTCTCTCTCAAAAATAAACATAAAAAAAAAAAATTAAAAATACGTATAATGTATTCCAATGATCCTTTTCTCCAAGAATTATTTCCAAAAATCAGAAATGGGCCAAAAATTAGGTATAAAAAATGGCCATCCCAGTATAATAAATATATATATTAGAACCAACCTAAACATTCAACAATAGGAGGAAATCAAGGTCTGGATATGAAAATGAATGCCAACACGCCTAAGTGGCTCAGTCAGTTGAGCGTCCAACTCTTGATTTCGGCTTAGGTCATAATCCCAGGGCTGTGGGATTAAACCTTGTGTCCGGCTCCACGCTCAGCATGGAAGCTGCTTGGCATTCTCTCTCTCTCTCTCTCTCTCTCTCTCTCTCTCTCTCTCTGCCCCTCTCCCCTGCTTGTGCTCTCCTTCAAAAAAAAAAAAAACAACAAAGAAAAACACACACACACACACACAAATAGAATCTCACTAGATCTTCAAAAATATTCAATGACATGGCAAATGCTCAAGATATGTTAAACAGAGAAAAGGCAGGATATAATACTGTATATGAAGAATACAATCCTGGCTTGTGTATATATGCATAAAAATATCCTTGAAAGAAAAACACAGGTGAGAGGATTAGGAGTGATTTTATTGTCATCACATTTTCCTTTGTTTTTAAGCTTTCTGCAATGAATATCTATCAGTGCCTAGAACATACTTGGTACACAGCAGGCCCCTAAGTATTTATCCGTGTTGTAGATGTAATGTTTATAAAAGGCATCTTTAAATACCTATTCCTTTCAGACTACAACTGGATAAATGCTTATGTGCTTTTCGACTATGAAACTACGTTGCCTCTCCAAGCATACAGATGTTTTTAAAACCCATAAAGCAAGTCTCCCTTTTCTCTTACTCATTATGACTTCCATACACAAACAGAAAGGTTAACAAAGAAGAAATCTATTGTAGGCAACTATATGTAGATCAAATCTGATTATAAAACAGAGGCATAAAGGTTCCACATACAATGTTCTGAATGTCATCCCTGAGATTCATTAAACATTCACTCATGTATATTTAAGAACAATGACAACTTTCTGAATTTTAGACTGGTCATGTTCTTGTAGGATAAAAAGAAAGCTCCCCTGGAATCAAGAAGGGAGAAAGGGAAGAAAAATGCAATGCTACAAAAATCTATAGGATTTGAGCATGACAGATGGTACGTCTACAATATCAAGACAGAGTTATGATTAGTAGTTTACCCTCTGAAACTATGTCATTAACTTTCTACTTCTCTGTAGCACAGTAACAATTCTTACAATTATAGTGCTCACTGCTCTTGCCTTAGAATAACTTGAAGGGTATAAACAGATAATGACATTCTTCTTTCTACCACAGTCTTGAAATAAGTTTTTCTAATACTGTTTTACTTTAATTACAACAAAAGTTCTTATCTGAATAATTTGATAAATACCATCTTTATAAGAAAACAAACATGGCTATACAGGAACTATTAGAAGAGGAATCCATTAGCTATCCAGCATTATTAAATCCTCTACCTTTTAGTCATATCAACATTCTATCTGAAAATATCCTTGGAGATCTCAGCTGGCAAAAGAACAGGAAGGCAACTTCTTTCACTGGTTGTACTTTCCTGTGACAACTAGGAATATGCACTACATAGTATGTGAGTGCAAAAGCATGAACCGTAAACAAGATAATAAAGAACCTGTCGTAAGGAAGACACAGCCTTAGTGAAGTTAAATACAGACTTTGGCTTCTGACAGCAAAAGGATACTTCCTCTCCAAACTTACTCATTCCAAAACAAACTTCTAAGTATGGCCGCTCTCAAAACACAGCAGCAAAAACACTGGAGGAAAATTCACAAAACAAAGTCTTCTCAACAATGTCTTCCACAAAGAACTAAGGCTTATTCAGTCACCCTAAAAGATAACGTACCAATAAGCAGTGAAATAAAATAGGTAAAGATCAGCCTCAATACTCACTCTCAAACTGTCTCCTGACAGGAACAAGTTGTAGGGGTTGAGGATTCGCTCATAATGCCCTCTGATATGGGAGCCCACAGCTTTGCCAGGAGCAAACCCCATCCTGGTGGCAATTTTGGTCCATTTTCTATCCTTACAAACAACCGCAAATCCACCTTCTTCTGCAACTAACTGTTAAATAAAACAGGAAAAGAAATTAGGAACACATACATAGAAATCACTTCTAATTCCCTTGTACCTAGGTACAACTCAGAATAACATGGTCTTGGCAGTGGTCATTTTTAAAAATACATTTTCCAGGGCACATGGGTGGCTCGGTTGAGCGTCTGACTCTTGATTTTGGCTTGGGTCACGATCTCACCGTTCATGAGATAGACCTGGGATTCTCCCTCTCTCCCTCTCTCTGCCCCTCCCTTGCTCATGGTGTGTGTGTGTGTGTGTGTGTATGTATGTGTGTGTCTAAAAATGAATAAAACATTTTTTTAAAATACATTTTCTAAGTCAAACAAAATTATATATGTATTATTAATTTCAAGCTAGAAAATTAAAATATAGCCCATAAACATGTTGTACCCCAGCAAGCGACTTCTCAGTTCCCCAAAGCGGTCAAGCTTTTCCAGGAGGAAAAACTAGATCAACAATAAAATCTCTAATAAAGAACAAGTCCTAGTACTTGGTCTAACTCAGTAACCCTTACAACTCTCCATAAACTAAAGAGTAGGAAAGATGGCACCATTTGGGGGGCAAGAATGTAGACTTTACACTGAAGTGAACGTGAAGTTAAAGTACTGAATTATGACTCAGCCTTTAGAGTTTGGTCAATTTTCTCCCAGTTGTTTTAACTACAACACAACAGAAAGGAGTATCTTACAGAACTATTAAAGTTTTTAAATGACACACACACAAAAGATGGCAGCAAAATATTTCACAAGATAAGGCTTTCAAGGCTTTCAGACCTGACACGTAGAGTCCAATCGATCACTAAAGTCAATGGAGAATTTCATTTCACATATTTCAAACAGTTTCTTTTTAAAGCGAAGAAGATCAAATTTATGCTGGCAGAAAGATACTAAATGAGGAAGATGGCCATTAGCCTCTTACCTTATTGAGCTGAAACAAGTCCAAGATCTTCCTCTCCACATGTGGAATTTTCAGAGTACTTCCCTGTAACTCCCAGTACTTGGCAATCTGGTCCAAGAAATTCAGTTTTACTCGCGTTTGAGCCTAAATGACACAGAAGCGAATTTTAATCTTACCTAGTTTATTTTAAGACTCCTATTATTACCTGTGTGTGTGGTATTTTCACTCTTAGAATATTTAAGTGAAATATCACTTCTGAATTCAATAGAGAAACTGCCAAAAATATGCAAAAGAAAGCTGGTTAAATAATTATACATTAACTCAACAAAAATTGAATTCAACCCCTACCATGTGTCAGGCGGAGTTAAAAACTCAGTAAGCCCTCCCTTAAGTAGGCACGCTGAAAAGTGCTTCATTTAAGGAATTCTATAAGCACAATTTTGTTACTAGTCAAAATTATATCCTAAGCTTCTATATGCCCCTCTTAGTCTTTTTACAACTGGGGTATTTTAAAGGTCTATTCTCTCCAAGTATAAATCTTCTATTTTCTCAAACACAAACCTAAAAACAAAATTACAACAGTGATTTCATATCAATTTTAATAAATGTTATTCTTTTAACAGATTATTACTGTTGTCTGTAAGTCATTAAAAACTTTTTTTGTCCAAAAAGATTTTGGGGGGTCATTTTTCTTTCCCCTCCTTGAAAATTAAATGTAAGTCAGACAGTTTTAGGAGTTTTAACTTGCTCAAGAACAAAATTGAAGTGAATGTTCAGATGTTCCCAACCACAGTCTAAGACCTCAAAGTTAGTACTCATTTCCTGTCCTTCAAGCTCAACTTGAAAATACAGACACAAAATACAGAAATTCTGAGATCCCACAGACTCCCAAGGGACATATGTTCCATTTATGTTAAAAATGTTTGATGTTTTATAGAAAAACAAAACATGATTCAATATGAAAGTCAGGTTAGCAAAACATTAATATAAACACTACGTCTAGGTCTTCAATATGCAAGCCTTATTCACCCTGTACTTGAGAGTTTCAGTAGCCTAGAGACTGAAGAAAATCACCTCTTCTCTTGAAAATTCCCAGTATTCCTCACCACTACCACACTTAGGAAATTAAAGTGTTATTAAATCTAAGTGAAGACGTGTACTTGGAAGAAAATTAGAGCTGGAGATTATTTTCCATTAGATAGCTCTCAAAATACATTCAAGACCTAAATTATTGTGAATTTCACCTAAATTTAGAAGGATTTAAATGAATTAATAGGCCAACAATGAATGACAAAAATCAGTGTTTTTAATGAAATCTGGTTGGCTATAACGGCCTTTAATGTCATTTGCTTTACCATGATTGTCAATTATTGGCCATATTTTAGCTTCACTAAAATCCCTAGATTTGTGACAGATTCCTCCAAGAAAGCCCTTCTGAAATACAGGCAACCAGAACAGTAGTTAAGACAATATTAAAAAAAAAAAAGACAATACCTCCAATTCATTCAGCCTCTGGATACGTGGGGTAAAATGAAGTTTGTCAACATCACATGCAAATGGTGGCTGCCAATCCTAGAGGACAAGCAAAGGCTTTTATCAGAAGAATTTATAATTCTGACATTAAAAAAATGTGTTAAAACACATTAAGTTACCCAGTTAGGTAAAACACAAGGTACCTCCTACCAGTAAAACGAAACAGAACATGGGTAGTACTTTCTCAATCTTCTTCCCAGCAGAACAGCAGAATACGTATTACCCCTCTCCATATAAATGAGACATCCTGCATGCACCACTCCTCAAACCCTTCTAAAACGAATAATGTCACTGAAAGTCAAGCTGTTGAAAAATCACTGACTTTGAAGTTTATTTGTTTTGTGAGTATAATCTCGACACCCAACTTAAGGCTCGTGAACGCACAACCCCGAGATCAAGAGTTACACGCTCCTCCGACTGAGGCAGCCCGGTGCTCCGAAACATCACTGACTTTTAAAGAGATTTTGATTCCTCTATTCCACAGAAGTTATCTTTTTACAAAATAGATATATTAATATTAAATTAGCTATAAACTATTATTTTTATATATGCAACCTTCTAGTTACATTACCTTTTATTATAAAATTAAGGATAAATTCTTGGGGAGGGTGGCAGAGACTGCCATCTAAAACTGGTTTTAAAAAATCATCTCTAACATATCAACTGCTACAGATTCTTAGAAGAACTGCTCTCATGAGGAAGTAATCAGACAATAAGGAAAGTATGTATGGGGGATCTATAACCAGAGAAAGCTGGAAACTTAAATGTCCACAATAAGAGAATAAAGGAACAAAAACTGTGCTATGTTAATGGGTACAGAGTTTCAGTTTGGAATAATGAAAAAGTTTTGGAGATGGATTTCTCATGGTGGTTGTAGAGCACTGTGAATGTACTTAACGACACGGAATTGTACCTTTAAAATAATTACAATGGTAAATTCAGTATTACGTTTAATATTTTAACACATTCAAAAAGCAAAAAGACAAAAAACTTATGCTGTGGCATAGTTCTATTTATTGACATTGAAAGATGTTCTTTATATATGTTAAGAAGGAAAAGAAAAACAGGCTATGCAACATAAAAATAAAACACTGGAAAAATATACAGCAAAAATGGGATTATATAGGTGATTTTCTTTTGCTTCCTTAGCCATTTGGAATACAATCTAAAATATATTACATACATTAAATAACACCTATTGAATAATAAATAAATTACTTCAGGGGCACCTAGCTGGCTTAGTCAGTACAACATGCAAGTCGATCTCAGGGGTCTTGAATTCAAGCCCCACGTTGGGTGTGGAGCCTACCTAAAAATAATAAATCAAACAAACAAACAAGTAAATAAATTCGGATTAAAAGAACAAGTCAATACAAGGAAGTTCATAGTCTTTTACCCAATTTCATACCCAGAAGTTTGTTCTAAGAAAATAATTCACCCACAGTCAACAAAAAACATGCATGAAATTAACTGCAGTATAATGTTAAGAAGATATGATTGGTATTACAACAACACTGAATATTACATAGCATTTTAAACTCTAGATTTACAGGGGGCACCTGGGTGGCTCAGTTGATTTACAGGGGCACTTGAGTGGCTCACGGCATGATCTCACAGTTTGTGAGTTCAAGCCCCACATTAGCTCCCTGCTGTCAGCATGGATCCTCTGTCCCCTTCTATCTCCCCCTTCCCCACTCATGCATGCTCTCTCTCAAAAATAAATAAAACATTAAACAATAATAAATAAATAAATAAATGAAATTCTAGATTTACAAACTCACACCAGCATGTAAGAAAATACAGAAAAATGGGCAAATTGTGTTAACAGCAAGAATAAATGGCCAACTGTAAAAAGACTGGTCTCCAACTTTACTCAAAATTCAAGACATACACAAGATTCCCTTGTTTTTACCTACCAGGTTAGCAAAGATTCAAAATACACACACCACTAGTATTAGCAACATGTGAGGTAATTAGGACCTTGATGATTAGTATGCTGTTTTTTGGAGATCAATTAGAAAGCACCATATTTTTAAAGGCCTACTGAGCCAGCAGTTCCTCAAGTGACAATTTACAAACACTTGTTGCCACTCACAACACCAACATATAGGCACAAGGAAATTCATCCCAGAATTGTTTTAACTTAAAATCTTAATATTAGGGCACCTGGCGGGGCACCTGGGTGGCTCAGCTGGTTAAGCCTCTAACTTCAGCTCAGATCATGATCTCATGCTTCGTGGGTTGGTGCCCCGCATCGGCCTCTGTGCTGACAGCTCACAGCATGGAGCCTGCTTCGGATTCTGTGTCTCCCTCTCTCTCTGTCCCTCCAGCTCCCTCTGCCCCTCCCCCACTCGCATTGTCTCTCTCTCTCTCTCTCTCTCAAAAATAAACATTAAAACTTTTTTTTTTTTTTACTATTAGGGCACCTGGCTAGCTCAGTCAGTGAAACATGTGGCTCTTGATCTTGGGGTTGTAAATCCAAGCCCCACATTGGGTGTAGAGATTACTTATTTAAAAAAAAAATCTTAATATCGATCAATGGAGACTAAAGTAAATAAATGTTGACACACCTGTAAGTAGCAATAAAATACTCTGCAGCTGTAATAAAGGAAAAAAGATCTAGATGTCTAAATATAGATAGCCAAGACTGAATGAGTAAAAAAACTAAAACATGTAAAATTGTGCAAACAATATTACATATATGTAAATTTTAATTTTTTTTAATGTTTATTTATTTTTAACACAGAGACATAGAGCATGAGCGGGGGAGGGGCAGAGAGAGAGGGAGACACAGAATCTGAAGCAGGCTCCAGGCTCTGAGCTGTCAGCACAGAGTCTGACGCGGGGCTCAAACTCGTTAACCACAAGATCATGACCTGACCCGAAGTCAGGACGCTCAACCGACTGAGCCATCCAGGAGTTGCTTCACATATATGTAAATTTTCAAGATTATCAGAATAGGAGGGGGGAAAGAGATTACTGTTATTTCAAATCTATATTGTTAGAATTTATTACTATTGGCTGCTTTTATTTATTCACTTTCAAAATTTTGAATTCTAATCTGTTGATTGCTTTTAGTTTAAAAGTAAAAACAGGGGTGCCTGAGTGGTTCAGTCAAGCATCTGACTCTTGATTTCAGCTCACGTCATGATCTCATGGTTTGTGATTTCGAGCCCTACTTTAGCTCTGGGCTGACAGTGCAGAGCCTGCTTGGGATTCTCTCTCTCCCTCTCCCCCTCTCTCTGCCCCTGCCCCGCTCGCTCAAGCGCACCCACTCTTTCTCTCTCTCAAATATAAATAAACTTTTTTTTTTTTTTTTTTTTTTTTTAAAGTAAAACAAGGTCTGGCGCCCCTGGCTGGCTCAATCTATGGAGCATGCAACTCTTGATCTTCAGGTCATTAATTCAGGCCCCATATTGGATGTAGAGCTTACTTAAAAAAAAAAAAAAAAGAAAGAAAGAAAGAAAGAAAAGAAAGAAAGAAAAGAAAAAGTAAAACAAGGTTTTGTTTTAGTGATAGGGAAACTTCAATAAAAATACCCACCAGCAATGCCTGATAAAGTATTATATTAAAAAGATTTTACCACAATTTTTTTAAAAGGGGAAAAAAAGCAGATTACAAACTGATACAAAACTATTTACTACCATACCGGAAAGAAGAACGAAAGAAAAAAGAAAAGCTGGCAGCTCTGTTTTAACAAGCATTTAATGTTGTCCCACTGCTTCTTCCACAAAGACTATTGGCTAATGTTTAAATGTCAGTTGTCAGTTAAAGAAATGCCATACTTTGATAATAAACTTAAAAAATACTACCTACTCCATCCTGGGTAGAAAAGATGAAAGTGATTTATTTTTGTTTAGTTTGATAACTAAGGCTAAGGAAAGCAGTGTGTTTAATTGTATAGAACACAATATAATAGAAGAAAATCACACTGCTTGATATTCTATCATAGCCCAATAGGAAGACTTTATATTGCTCAGAGCTTTGCTCTCCAACACTTCATAAAAGCTGTACGCTTTCTGAAAAGAATTAATCTGGGTTGAAGGTTTAAGACCAAAATCATATCAAAGATAATATGTTAGAATATACAATAAGTGATTAACATAGTGTCCAAATGGCTGAGAATTTTATAAACTAAGACTTTTGGGACATGTATGACATTCCCTAACTAATCAAATAAGCCATTTAATCCCAAAACACAATGATTTAGAAATTATTTAAATCTCATCCATATATTAAAGTTTCATAAATTATAGTGAGCTGTGTCTTTGTATGTATGTGTGTATATTATATAACGTATGCTTATTTTATCCTGGAAGTTTTTCAAATGAATCCTAAAAATAAAGAGGAAAACAGTACATATCTGTCACTAAAGAAGATCACACAGTGGGTATAATATATATAAAACTAAAACTGTTTCAGATCATTCCTTCATTAATCACAGACCACGGAAATCTTTGTCATCTCTTCTGGTTACAAAGAATGAGGAAGAATGGGATAAATGTCATTCAATTTCAAGACTTTCACTGTCAGCTGAAAAGCTTTACTTCAATAAAAGAATTACATATTATTTGCAATGCTCACTTAGAATTAAGATATCCTTGGCTGCGGTGCCTGGGTGGCTCAGGTAAGTGCCCAGCTCTTGGTATCAGCTCAGGCTGTGTTCTCACATTCGTGAGATAGAGCCCTGCACTGGGCTCCCCACTGACAGCGCAGAGCCTGCTTGAGATGCTCGCTCGCTCGCTCTCTCTCTCTCTCTCTCTCTCTCTCTGCCCCTGGCCTGCTTACGTGCTCTCCCTCCCTCCCTCAAAATAAATAAACATTAAAAAAAAAAAAAAAAGATATCCTTGACAGAGTCTGGCCTCGATGGACTATAACTTTTACATGGGGGGAAAAAGCCATCAAAGGGAAGAGACTATTAAAAAACATTGTGATAATTTTTGGTTTGACACTTTATCTAAAGGGGATATCATATAATCCAACCAAAACTTTTAGCCTCTAACAATAATGGTGCATAAATCCTTTTACTAACATAAAAACAGCATTTCCATACTAACAACGTTACGAGTTCACAGACTGCAAGGCATCCCATATAAATTCCCTGCTGAGATTCACTCACTTTTAAAACTTTAAAATGGCTTTATTTTAACCCTTTTGAAATAAAAGTCCAGCCATATTATTCAACAGTTCAATTATCTTCCTGAGCACTAAAAAATATATTCCTTCAGAAGGCAATTAAGTAGGAAGAAGTTGAAGCTTTGAAGTCCTCAGAGTCCTGAGAAACATGAAGTAAACATTCCTTAGTCCCCACACTGAACAACTTACAGTACATTTAACTGAGAGAAATGTGCAATAAAATTGACCAGTGGCAGAATAACTTTCATAGGATGCTAAGGATTTTTCAAAAATGCCATGAAAATTCACTCCGTAAATGATCTAGTACCAGCATCCACATAGGAGAATACTGTTTTAATCTTTCTAATTATAGAGAAGCTATCACCATTTTGAGATCTAATAATCAGCAAAATGAGGAAGAATATTCTCTATAGAGTCTATTCCAAAAGTTGGTTCTCCAGACAAAACTAGTTTTTAAAAATCAATATCAAAAGCTCATTCTGGTTAGTTTAAAAAGAACTACATTAAGACCAATGTATTTTCTAATTGCATGTGTTCTATTAAAACCTGTCATCATAGAATAAATGCACTGAAAGGATTTTAATCCATTGCAGCAAAGCTAAACGCCGTGTTTTAATCCAGATTCTTACACTTTCTAGGTTATCAACACATTAACACAAAACTATAGTGCAAAATTTTAAGGATCCAAAAAAATTTATCTTCGTTTTAAGGCAAGTCAGAAAAATCTTCAGTTGAGCCTGACAAGATTTATCTTGCCCTTACCTTAATAAAGATTTAAGTAACACACATACGAAATACAATGTAAAGACTACTTTTTCATCACGTTAATGGTTTTATGTCAGTATGATGTCCTTAAGACACCTACACAAATCTAAGTGGTAGAATTGGGCACACCATAATCATTATAAATCCCCATCTATAGATTTAAAAACAAGCAGAGTTACTATTATGAGTCCCTCAGTGGAGTCCAATGACCACTCACTGATGAGTGCCTATCAGTAAAGTTTTTGCGTTTTGTTTATGAGAGCGAGCAAGCGAGAGAGAGAGAGAGACAGAACAAGAGAGAGAACGAGCAGGCAAAGGGCAGAGACAGAGGGAGACACAGAATCTGAAGCAGGCTCCAGGCTCTAAACTGTCAGCACAGAGCCCAAAGCAGGGCTTGAACCCACAAACCGTGAGATATGACCTGAGCTGAAATTGGAAGCTCAACTGACTGAGACACCAATTGAGACACTTAGGTGCCCCTATCAGGAAAGTTCTATAATACAAAGGACTTCAATGTCTTCCAAACAGAAATAAAAATATGTTAGATAATACTAACCTCTCCCTTTCTTCTTACTTCCCTCAGGGTAGGCTTGGCACGAAGCGGCTTTAATTAGCCATCCATTTGATCAAAGTCTGTTTAAGATTTCCCATCCATAGGACGCCTGGGTGATTCAGTCAGTTAAGCATCCCACTCTTGATTTCAACTCAGGTCATGATCTCAGGGTTTGTGAGTTTGAGTCCCACGCTGGGCTCTGTACTGACAGTGCGGAGCCTGCTTGGGATTCTCGTTCCCTCACTCTGCCCCACCCTGCCTGCCTTGCCTCTGTCTCTGTCTCTCTCTCAAAATAAATAAGCTTTAAAAATAAAAAATAAAGATCTCTCACCCTTAGTGAGCCACTAAGGCCCTGAGGGCCTTAAAAAACACTGACGGTTTTCTTTTTAGACTACAGAATCACTTTTATTCCTTAAGTGAATTCTTATCTCTGTATACAGAGATTCTTATACTGCATTTGAATTGAGTGTATATGGATTTTGGGGGCAGTACACAGCTTCCATCAAACTCTCAAAGGGGTCTGTAACCTTAGGGGGAAAAAATCCTGCAAGTATATTTGGCTTTCAAAACTTTTGCACCTTCAAGTTCTTATCTCGTTATCCCAACCTCCTTTTTTTTTTTTTTTCAGTCCCTTCTCATACTTAACCAAGACATGATAATGGATGAGACACCTGGCTCCTCAGAATGTCAGGAGGTTATATATATACTGTAGGACAGAAAGAGCAATGCACTTAATAAGAGTCAGAAGACCTGGTTTGCATTTTGGTTCTTTAATCACCACTTAAGAGATCTTAACTTTTCCATTTGAAATGTACAAACAATAGCTACCTTCAGGACTATGGTGAGTATTAAAATTACAAATATAAAGGATTATTTATTATAAAGCAAAAATAGCAAGTATTATATTACATTAAGTTCTGATCACTGAAGCATAATTTCTTCTAGCAAAAAGTCACTGCAACCTCAACTTTCCAGGAGCATCTGACCTCTTAAGCTGTACCTTTAAGGACTCGACTGTTCCAGCCTAACTCTAGTTGGCATCAGGGCGGTTTCAACACAGGTTAAAGGGCCCCCCTAGATTTCCACCCTCCTCTCCACTGTTATTTCTCCAGTGCTCATTTTAAAGCATTTTTAAAGCACATTTTTAAAGTGCTTTAAAACATCATTTCCTTATCCTTGCACAGAAATACATGTTACAGAGGATACGCTCTGGTGTCACACTGCCTGAGTTCAAATCCTGACTATGTGGCTTTGTACTAGTTCATCTCCCTGTAGCTTATGTACATGTATAAAGGGGAAACTGAGGCTTAAATAATATGGGTAAAAGCCTTTAGATAGCTCCTGGCATTTACAAAGTAAGCAGCCAAAAAATGTTACTTATGAGGAAACATTTGTGTTGCAAAGCTTCAGTTCCCAGGAAGCCTAATGTAACCTTGTTTTGTTTTATGACTGGTTATGTTTAAAACAATGGTTTTGATTCTCTAATCATCATTATCAAACTGTATAAAATGACATTCATTCATAGGGAGCGCCTGGGTGGCTCAGTTGTGTAAGCCTCCAACTTTGGCTCAGGTCATGATCTCACGGTTTGTGGGTTCGGGCCCCATGTCAGGCTCTGTGCTGAGAGCTCAGAGCCTGGAGCCTGCTTGGGATTCTGTGTCTCCCTCTCTCTCTGCCCCCTCCCCTTCGCATGCTCTCTCTCTTTCTCAAAAACAAAAAAAAATTGCATTCATAAATTAATAATATTCAAGTCCCATTCATCTATTTTTTGTTGTATTTTTTCCAGCTTTATTGAGATATATGCAACCTTGCTTCTTAAAGAATATATTGTCATGTTTCCAGGCTTAAAGAGCTCTTTCTAAGGCTGTTTTAGGTATATAATTCAAGGGTAGAGGCACTTAACAATGGATCCGCAGAGAGAGGAGATGCTGGGTTACAACAGAATTCAACTTCTATATTATAAAAATTAACACGGTAGTGGGCAAGCCTATGTATGGTTCCCCAATATTAGTATTTTATATTAACCAAGCCATTTCCTATATATCCACTATATAAAACTTCTTGACTGCATATTCTCTTACTGGGATAAAAGCTAAGCGATAGAATAAGCTAAAATTATTTTCTCTAATACAAAATTAGACTCATTACTAAAATATCAGAAAATACATATGAAGAAAAAATTAGCCATAATCTCAGAGAAAACCTGTTGCATTTTTGGTATACAACTTTCCAGTATTTTCTAAAATGCAAGTCATCTTCATAATCTTCAAAAAATTGTCATAGTTTTAAAAATATTTTGCCTTTTACTTAATATGCTGTGAACATTTAATATTTTATTGTAGTGATACTTTTTAAAATTTCTTATTAGACATTTACATTATTTTCTTTACTTTCCAATGTTAATCATTACAAATAAAACATCCTTACCTTCTAGGAAGTTCATTTTAGCCTCCTTTAAAATAAACTTAAAATTTTTAATTTGTGATTTTTTTTTTTTTTTTTAGTTTATTTATTTTGAGAGAGACAGAGAGAGAGCATGAATGAACAGGGGAGGGGCAGAGAGGGAAAGAGAATCCCAAGCAGGCTCTGCACTGTTAGCACAGAGTCCAGTGCAAGGCTCAAACTCACAAACCTTATGAGATCATGACCTAAGCCAAAGTCAAGAGATGGATGCTTAACCGACTGAGCCACCCAGGCACCCCTCCCCCCACCAATTTTTTAAATAAAAACTTAAAAATAAAATCTTAAAAATAAATAAAAATCAGTTGCCCATATACCCAGTCTTACCATGAGAAAAACAGCCAATAAATTTCTGTATTGGGGCATCCTACAAAATACCCAAGTGAATATTCCTCAAAACAGTCAAGGTCAATAAAAACAAAGCCTGAGGAGCACCTGGGTGACTCAGTCGGTTAAGTGTCTGACTTGGGCTCAGGTCATGATCTCACCCTTGGTAAGTTTGAGCCCTGCATCGGGCTCAGAGCCTGGAGCCCACTTCAGATTCTGTCTCCCTCTCTCTCTGCCCTTCTTCTGCTCACACTGTGTGTCTCTCTCTCAAAAATAAACATTAAAAAATTTTTAAAAAATGGGGCGCCTGGGTGGCTCAGTCAGTTGAGCATCCGGCTTCGGCTCAGGTCATGATCTCACGGTTTGTGGGTTCAAGCCCCGTGTTGGGCTCTGGGCTGACAGCTAGCTCAGAGCCTGGGGCCTGTCTTCAGATTCTGTGTCTCCCTCTCTCCCTGAACCTCCCCTGTTCACACTGTCTCTCTCAAAAATAAACAAAACATTAAAAATTTTTTTTAATTAAAAAACAAAACAAAACAAAAAAACAAAGCCTGAGAAATTACAACACCAAAAAAAGCCTAAAGTGACATGACAACTAAGTGTAATGTGGTATCCTGGATGAGATCCTGGAGCAGAAGAGGGATATTAGCTAAAAATAAAAGAAAAAATAAAATGTATGGATTTCGGTTAATAACAATATCAGTTGATTAATTATGGTAAATATGTCACAATAACGTACGATGTTAATAAAAGGGCAAACTTGGGGTACCTGGGAGGCTCAGTTAAGTGTCTGACTCTTGCTTTCAGCTCAGGCATGATCTCACAGTTCCTAAGTTCAAACCTCGTGCCAGGTTCAGCACTGACAGTGCAAAGCCTGCTTGGGATTTTCTCTCTACCCCTCCCTCACTTGTGTGCTCTCTCTCAAATAAATACACCTTAAGAAAAATAAATAAATAAAAAGGAGAAACTAGGTGAAGGAGCTCTACTCAATTTTTCTTTAAATCTAACAGTTCTTAAAAAAACTAAGTCAATTTAAAAAATCACTTGGATTGGGATGCCTGGGTGGCCCAGTCAGTTAAGCATCCGACTTCAGCTCAGGTCATGATCTCTCGGTTCATAAGTTCGAGCCCCATGTCATGCTCTGTGGTGACAGCTCAAGCCTAGAGCCTGCTTCAGGTTCTGTGTCTCCCTCTCTCTTTGCCTCTCCCCTGTTCACTCTCTCTCTCAAAAATAAACACTAAATAATAATAATAATAAATAATAATAAAATAAATCACTTGGATCAGTTTGTTTTATGTTTCAAACTTCTGACCCCAAAAGACAGCTCTTAAGAAGCAAAAACACAATCATAGGTTTATTACAAATTTTATAAAACTTAATTAAATGACAAAATACGACAAAAAGGCCCACTTTCTAACATTTTAATTGATACTGGTTATATAGGAAAACTTATTGTTTGCCCTTCAGAAAACTTTTCATTGTTCACTTCACTTCCTAGAATCAACAGGTAACTGAAGTTTTTACCAAACCCTCCACTGGTTTTTTAATAGCCTCCACAACCAATCAATGTACCTCTTACACATGCACAGAACCTAGATTTATTCCTTTTGAGTCAGGCCATTGCAGAACTACATTTCCCTTTTTACTACTACAACTCTCAAATGTTTGGCCTTAGGACCTCTTAAAACTCTTAAAAATTGAGGAACTCAATACAAGATATCTTGTAATACAAGATAGCTTGTATCTATTCACTTTTATTACAGTAGAAATTTTTAAATGTGTTCATTTATTTAATAATAAGCAAAAAATAGAAGAGTGGCGTTGTGTTATATTGCATATATTTTGCAAACCTCTTTAATGTCTGGATGAATAGAAATAAGCTGGGTTTTCATATCTTCTATAGTCAATACCAAGAAAATCTGGTTACAAATATTTAGTCAAAAAGAGGAAGTTCCCCTTGGACCTGATGGAAAGATCTTGTGCACCCTCCAAGAGTCAGTCCTCAACCCAAACACTGGAAAACAACTGCCTTAATAATCTTAATAATAGATAATTGGATTCCCATCCAATCCATCCCTCCAAGGAACTCTATCCATCCGTATTTTAAAAGCAGTGTCTTCAAGTGTTTTCTCTATTCACGAACAATGATTTCTTTACCTCTTTGTGAAATGCCAACATTTTTTGAAAAGGTATACCAAAGGGGTGCCTGAGTGGCTTAGTCAGTTAAGTGTCCGACTTCAGCTCAGGTCATGATCTCACGGTTTGTGGGTTCAAGCCCCGTGTTGGGCTCTGTGCTGACATCTCAGAGCCTGGAGCCTGCTTTGGATTCTGTGTCTCCCTCTCTCTCTGCCCCTCCCCTGCTCACACACTGTCTCTGTCTCTCAAAAATGAATAAATGTTAAAAAAAATTAAAAAATAAAAGGTATACTAAGGTCAACCCAGTAATCATCCCTAAAAGTCCTACTACAGAAAAGATTCTGTAAATGCCAGCATAATCATTTGCAAACATACAGGGACATTTACCAGTTGTCCTAAAATATTAAGGACCAAAAAGTAATACTAATAATAATAATAATAAAGTAAAATAAAATAAAATAAAATATTAAGGACCAAGGAATAAGAACTTTTGTTAAAACTGTAACTCCTATAATTGAAAGGACCCGGTAAAAACCATCAGTTTTCAGTTTTACAGAACTTATTTAAAAGAATATGAAGTATCCAAGCACTGTTTCTACAGAGGAGCATCTATTAGTAAATGAAAACACACTGGTAGAAGAGAGCGATGTCATGATATTTACTTTTTTAAGCATTAGTTCCAATAAGGACCTCTCTCACCTCTTTGAATAATCATCTGTAGTTTCAGGACTTCTAAATGACTTCAATTTATAATTGTCAAAAACCATGTGAAAATACTATGGAAAATGCCCCCCCCCCACACCCTAAAAACATGGTTTCCTTTCCAGGCCACTTTATAGAACAAGCCAAGTACCGTTTTGTTTATCAACAATAAGAATAAGGGAATAACTAGATCACATGAAGACCTGACTTCCAAAATGTCCCTAATAGATGTCTACCAAAGTTACCTACTGAAGTCAGTTAACAAATTTTTGGCATATCCCCCAAAGTCTCATCAGGCCTCTATATTGGATACGTCCTTTTAAAAATCACCTAGAATGATCATAAGAAAGCTAAATTCCTAGAACAAATCATCGTCCACTCAACTGGGCTGACATCATGATAGGTCAATCATGAAAATCTAAGAGGAAAGCATTATTTCTTTCAGATCATTCACAGACATCTATCTTACAACACAAGTCACCGAATGGAACCAGAAGAAGTTTCAGATCCTTCTCTCCTACAGCAATTATAACTGATGCAAATATTACTTTAATATGTCTATACCACGCCATGTATGTTACAATCAAGTAGCTATTCTGCCACAGTTTCTCCCCCAAGGAAATTTAATATGTAGCTTTGATTCTGTTTTCTTTCATAACTAGGATCCCAGTGAGGAAAAGACAATTTCTGGCAGAAAATTGAGGCTACCAAGGTTAAGAAAAGATGACACACTTCAGAGAAAGGTTCCAGAAATGATTTGTCAGGGGAAGGAGTTTAGGAAAAAGTAGACTCTACCCCTTCAACCTTCCCCTCAGCAAGACCCAAACCCACCTGGGCACCAAGGGCAGGGAAATTTAAACATCACACACCCTAACTTTAAGGCCTCAGTAAATCTATAAACACATGTTCTACATCTTTAGTACTTTACAAACTGGACACTCCAAGATTCAAAATCAAGGTCACAAATGGGACAATAGCGACATTAAAAATTGGCCTGGGTCTCTAAGAATACAAAACTTTGTTTTGTTTGATGTTTCATTTGAACACATTAGGCAACTGTACTAAAAAAAAAAAAAGAAAAAAAAAAGAAAGAAACATAAACAGTAAGCCATACATTTCACCAGAAGCAAATACTAAACAACGATTTAGCCCTGCCACAACTAACTGCAAGCTGAACATTAAAAGTAGAAATAATTTTAGAACCTGTATGATCCCTAATAGTCCTATCTGAAGTAAAAGACTGAAGCTTGGACCTGAATGGGAATTGCTAGGAAGTGGCTCCATTCATCCCACTGTCAGATCATTTAATATTTATGTAAGGGTAACCTGCAAGTCTATTCAAAATACTGTAATTCTGAGCATGCTTCAAGGCTAGATAGATCTCCTTTTTAGAGAGAAAAGGATGTACTAATGCACAGGCATGCTCAGCTTACTTACAATGGTAGATAAATAGGTCTTATCTCCAAAGGTCTTAAAATAAATTTATCCTATAATATATCTCAAACCACACTGGGTATTACTATTATAGAATTAGCACTATTAACTGCCTCACTTACTTCATATTTATTGCACTATAATAAATAATAAATTATTTACTAATAATAATTTTATTTAATAGATAACCTGTTTTAACCTAAAATATGTAGAAGTTGCAGCCTGATAAAAGTGGTCCTCGTTCTGAATGGCTGCCTGGTATCAAAGGGACACACACTATAAAAACTCTTCTATTATCTACTTTTCCAGGTTTTAAATAAAGGATTTAAATAAAGGACTCTGTGTCTATAGAGTTGAGACTTAAGAAAATCATCACCACAAAGTCAACAACAAACCTGTTTTTTCCCCTGGCGCTTTTCCTGCAGCCTACAACTAGATCCTCTTTCTTCTGTAAATGTTAGTATTTCTTGAGGGTCTGTCAGATTGTCATTCTCATTCTACACCCCTATTTCCTCCCTAACCCTGTCCCAATCCAAGGTCCTCCCAAACATCTGAAGCAGCCCCCCCCCCCGATGCCATCTACCTCCACATCCCCTCAACCCTAATCTTCGACCACTCGATGCACAATCTCCATTACTTGTGCACAGCACACCATATAATCTAGTTTGCAGACCTTTCTCACCAGGAGACTATGATATGAGTTCCTTTAAGTCAAAGCTGCTTAACTCATTTCTAAAACCCATAACACAATGCCTGGCACTTACCGACACATTAATAAATGTACTGAACTGAACCCACAACCAAACCCAAGGACCCAATTCATTTCTTCATTCACCAGAGCTGACAAAAGGGATCCTCTTGTTTCTGGTAGAAGAGTTGAGAAATTCTATTAATTCAAAGTCAACAGATAAGAGAATTCCTTCTATGAACAGCTGCCTAAATCTCATCAAGGAACTATGTAAACCAATAGTTCTTAAACCTAGCTGGGTTTTAGAATGACCAGAGCCTTCTTATTAAAGTTCAAACACTTGGGCATCCCATGAGATTCTAATTCTGGGGTGGAGTACAGGATGATTTTGATGGGAAGAGGGCTACATTCTGGGGGCCTAAATACTCTTCTAGTTGAACCTAGGTCGTCACCAGGATGATGACTGATGAGCCAGGAGTTTCCATACAAATGAGCTAAGCAACCAACAATACATGAAATGCAAAGCTCACACACACTGGTAAACTAAAATGAGGGTATGATTTATTTAAAATTTCAGGGGCGCCTAGGTGGCTCAGTCAGCTGACCTTCCAACTTCGGCTCAGATCATGATCTCGCAGTCCATGAGTTCAAGCCCCACGTTGGGCTCTGTACTGACACCTTGGAGCCTGGAACTTGTTTCAGATTCTTTGTCTCCCTCACTCTCTGCCCCTCCCCCACTCCTGCTCTGTCTCTCTCACTCTCAAAAATAAACATTAGGGGCGTCTGGGTGGCTCAGTTGGTTAAGCATCTGACTCTTAATTTTGGCTTAGGTCATGATCTCAGAGTTTGTGAGTTCAAGCCCCACATCAGGCTCTGGGCTGACAAGGTGGAGCCCTCTGCTTGGAATTTTTGCTCCCCCTGTCCCTCCCCCACTCACTTGTCTTCCTCACAATAAATAAATAAACTTAAAAAATAATAATAAATAAAATTCCATAAATAGGGGACCTGGGTGGCTCATTCAGCTAAGTATACAACTCTTGATTTCAGCTCAGGTCATGATCTTACAGTTCGTGTGATCTAGCCCTGCACTGGGCTCTGCACGGATAGGTGGAGATTGCTTGGGATTCTCTCTCCCTCTCTCTCTGCTCTATCCCCTGCTTGTGTGCTTACATGGGCATCCTTTCCCTCTTCTCCTCCCTGTCTCTAAATAAATATTTTTTAAAAAAAAGGAAGAACAGTGAAGCAACGGTTTGAAATTTTCCAATTTGTCCTTTAAAAGCTGCGTCACCTTAGACAAGTCACTTAACTTGTCTCAGCAGTTTCCTTACCTATAAAACTGGCATACCTTAACGGCAAGAACTATGTTATAAAGTTGTTTTTTGCTGAGCCTATTAGAAAAAAAAAGGGTAGCCTATACCAGGATGGAAAATGTATAAGCAAAAGAATAATACAAATATATAATAATAATAATAAATGAAAAACTCAATTTTCCATCAACTATCTCATATAATCATAACTGTATCATCACTGTGGATATATGATTCAATATCAATAACGGTTAAGTGCACTAATTCTATTCTAGGTTCGAATACTGACTCCACCACTTAATAGGTGACAGTAAGCAAATTTACTTACCTCTTTTAGACCTCACTATGTAAAGCAGGGCTAGCATAATCCCCATTTTATAAGCAGTTTAATGGAATAAAAAAACTTTGAAAATAGTCATGACCCTCTTAAGGCTAGCAGCTCAAGGATAACTCATAAACAACGGAACACACACCAGAAACCCAATGTTTTCATTCCCACTCCAGTATTCTTTACATGAAATCAGTTTTCATTTCCTAGCTAGCTAATACCAATCACCAAAAACAAATTACCTTGGATCCTAAGTCAAATTCTAAACTCTGTTCCTCTAAAAAAATCTTGATAAGCCATTGTGTTATTATATAAGTCAAAGATATATTTTACAAATGGAAAATGAGAAGAACCACAAGATTGGCAAAGGAAAAAAAAAAAGTGGTGAAAGAGAGGAACCCAGAAGAATGGGCTGCCATCAAGTAAAATTTTTAAAACCCTAAACCCACACCCTACACAAATCCCTGAAGCCAGCCTCCCACAGGAAAATCTGGTGGCTATTCTCAATTTGTCCAAAATACATCATAATGCTGGATAAGAGCCTCTCCGGGAGAAGAAAAAGCTTGGAATACTTGAAATTTTACAAAATGTAAGTTATACTCCAAAGATTCTCTTTGTAGACCTCTCTAATCTCCACCCATTCACCCATCCCACAAACAGATACCAGAATACAGGGGCACCTGCATGGCTCAATCGGTTGAGAATCTGACTCTTGATTTCAGCTCAGGTCATGATCCCAGGGTCGTGAGATCAAGCCCTGCATCAGGCTCCACGCTCGCTGGAACCTGCTTAAGATTTGCTCTCTCTCCCTCTGCCTCTCTCCCCTGCTTGTGCTCTCTCTAAAAAAAAAATTTTTTTTTTTAATTTTCTTAAGATACCAGAATACAGGGGCGTCTGGGTGGCTCAGTCGGTTGAGCATACAACTTCGGCTCAGGTCGTGATCTCACGGTTTGTGGGTTCAAGCCCCGCATCAGGCTCTGTGCTGGCAGCTCGGAGCCTAGAGACTGTTTCAGATTCTGTCTCCCTCTCTTTTTTTGCCCATCCCCTGCTCATGCTTTGTCTCTGTCTCTCAAAAATAAATAAACATTAAAAAAAAAAAAAGATACCAGAATATAAATCCTAAGAGATCCTGCTCTCCCTATCTCTTCCCTCAAGTTAAAGACTGGCAAAGATGAGATGTTACCATCTGGTTTAAATATCACCAAATGATGAGTTGGTACAACCACACAGAAAATTGAGAGGATCTTGCCTTAAAGAACTTGTAATTATGTGGTTTTGATAGGGATTTGTTCTTTGTTTCTGGAGTTATGAGATTAAAATGATAATGTTTCAGCATCTGTAGCCAGAGTATGTATGCCACATAGAAAATATGTGCTTAATAAAAGCTCCAACCAAGTGCTCAATACACACTAAATTTTAGACTTTAGTTCTCTGAACATTACAATCTGGTCAAGCCAGTGAGATGACAAGAATTAGCACAAGAACACACAAAAATCTGCCTAGGGCCATGTCTCAGAAAAGAAATCTTAGACTAGGTGCATGCTCCCAACTAAAATACACAACATTTAAAGACTTAACACTTTAACTACATATGCCATCAGAAAGTGTTTTTAATACATCTAGAAAGCAGAACTGTGAGGGGCGCCTGGGTGGCTTAGTTGGTTAAGCATCCAACTCTTGATTTTGGCTTAGATCCTGGGATCGAGCCCCACATCGGGCTCCATGCTGATGCCATGGAGCCTGTATGGGATTCTGTCACTCTCTCTCTGTCCCTCAAAATAAATAAAAAAACAAAGTCTTTTTTTTTATGTTTGTTTATTTTTGAGAGAGAGAGAGAAGAGAGAGAGAGAGAGAGAGAGAGAGACAAACCGGGAGCGGGGGAGGGGCAGACAGAGAGGGAGACACAGAACCCAAAGGAGGTTCTGAGCTTACAGCGCAGAGCCTGATGTGGGGCTGAAACCCGCAAACAGTGAGATCATGACCTGAGCCGAGAAGTCAGATGCTCAACCAGTCGGACATGCAACCGACTAAGCCACCCACGCACCCCAAATAAAGTCTATTTAAAAAACAATACTGAGTAAACTGCTTGATTCAGGAAAAAAAAAAAAAAAAACCACACTAGCAGAAACACAGTATATATGGGTCCATCTAAGAGGCAATGTTATGAGGTCCAATAACAAGATCTATTTGGACAAAAAAAACACCCTGGGGAATCCAGGTTTGTATGGGAGTTCTCATTACAGGATAATGTTTGTATGGGATGATCTTGTTACAGGATCTCATTTGATCCTCTGTCCTGAGGATCAAAATAAACATTTTCCCTGCCACCTCTTTTACTCTTCTCCCCACTTTATAAGTAAAATAATTTTGGAATATTAAAGACTCAATGTACTAACTCAATTTCCTATCTAGCTAGAATTGGCATTATTTACATTGTCGGGTAAGATATAACGCCGTCCATTTGCAGGGCTTCAACAGCATCACAGCCTTCCCATACTAGGAGAAATTAAAATAATTTTAAACAGTTCTTAACACAAAGCTCACCAAATACAAACTCCTGCCTGTATACTCACACTACATAACACACAAACAACACATGCACCTGCAAATTTTCTGAAATAATTTATAACAGCTCTACTTGAAAAAAAGATTTTTGATATCACTAACTTTTTTTAGGGAGAAGGGGGAGAGCAATCGTGTACGAGCCAGGGGAAAAGGACGGAGGGAGAGAGAGAATCCCAAGCAACCTCTACCCTCAGCATGGAGCCCTACATGACGCAGGGATCATTACCTGAGCTGAAATCAAGAGTCAGAGGCTCAACCGACTGAGCCACCCAGGTGCCCCCTTACTAATTTTTTATAATCTCACTAATTTTTTTTTAATTTTAACGTTTTTATTATTGAAAGACAGAAGAGACAGAGCATGAGCATGGGAGGGGCAGAGAGAGGGGGAGACACAGAATCTGAAGGAGGCTCCAGGCTCTGAGCTGTCAGCACAGAGCCCAACACGGGGCTCAAACTCACAAACCGTGAGATCATGATGCCCTGAGCCCAAGTCAGATGCTTAACTGACTGAGCCACCCAGGTGCCCCTAATCGCACTAATTTTTGGAATATCTAGGAACAACAACAAAAGACAACCTTCACCTAGACCAGGTGAAGAATTACATTCTATATACTGTAGTTTTGAAGCTGAGCTTTTGACTTTTCAAGTTTCACTTTTTAAAAATCCCTTCGCTGTAAGGGAAAAGGAGGGATATATATTTGGCAGTAACCCTTGTCTCACTAAATCTGTCCCCATACTCTTCTTAGCAGTGAGCAAATAAAGCTTTGGGATTTAAGCTCCTTGCAATCCATCAATTAATTAATCTGGACAGCAGCCCTAGGTCAGTGTCAGATCCCCTTACAGCAGATGAGAAGGCATACGTTGGAGAAAAATGACATTGTCCAAGGTCGTGATGGAATTAGATTCAAGACTCTACTCACTTATTTTTTAAAATCTAGAAACACCATACTCCTTTTACATAATAAAAGTACAGACTTCTAAAAAGTGACACACTCCTCTTGTATAAAGCTTTTTACCCATGCAAAATATTCCTTAAATTTCACATTCATTGTAAAATAACACATTACCAAGTGAAATGGAATCAACAAGTTCCAAAAAGCCATTCATTATGTGATCTTCTGCCTGGTGTTGTTTAACTAGTTTCCCATCTGAGAAATTAAGTTATTATTTTGGTGGAGAAAGCAATTAGATTTTAAGGAGTTATTGACAGAAAATATTTTTCAATGACCTGATTTTTAAATTGCTCCTTTTAAACTTTTGATACCACAGAAATGTTAATCAGCAATTCTGTTAAAACAGACATTGCACCATCAAGGTTGAAAGTCAAGGTACCATTCTTAACAGAAAACTGAACCTAACAACCTAACCAACAACTCATGAGACCCTTCTGATTCTCATTTCCTTAAACCTCCTTTTCCAGAAAGGGATTTAATTCTACTTTTTTGGTTACTCCTGACTCCCAGATCTATTCTTTTGAGATAGTCTAGCAGATAGGAAAATGGACAAATAGAGAATGGAACAACACTTGTGGAGAATGCCCTCCAACCACCACCTACTCCAACTACTGCCATCAAACTTCTGGGTGCCAAGAGTTGGCCTGAGGATGGTCAAGTTTCTGCACAGGTTCCAACAAATGTGTAATAAAGCAACCAAGCCACTGATTCAAAACTGAAAAACACAGGATCACCTGGCTGGCTCAGGCAGAAGAGTATGCAACTCTTGATCTCAGAGTGATGAGTTCGAGCCCCACGCTGGGTGCAGAGATCAAATAAATTAAAAACTTAAATTTTTTAAAAACTGAGAAACACAATCCCTATCCTAATTGGGCAAAGTGACCATCCTCACGAAAGGCTAGAAACCTCATTCTTAACTGCCCAAATCTCACTCATTCCCTGAATAAAACAAAAGCTAAATGAAGTTGTTGTTTTTTTTATGTTTATTCACTTCTGAGAGAGACAGAGAGAGGCAGAGCACAAGCAGGGGAGAGGCAGAGAAAGAGGGAGACACAGAATCCCAAGCAGGCTCCAGGCTCTGAGCTGTCAGCACAGAACCCGATGCGGGGCTCGATCCCACAAACTGTGAGATCATGACCCAAGCCAAAGTTGATCGCTTAATGACTGAGCCACCCAGGCACCCCGCGAAGTTGTTCTTTACAACTGAAGGTCACTAGCTTACTCTCAACCCAACTACTGCTATTCTGCTTTCCTGCTCCCCTATATCCAGGAAAATAGCTAATAATAAATAAAAATTTAAAATAAAAAAGTTTTAATTCACACTCTGGAAGTGATGGCTCTGGCATGGCAAAGTAACTAATCTTAACATCCAGAAAGTTTACATGATTAAAAAAAAAAAACAAATAAACAGATGGGATGACTCTAGGCTGTGTCTAAAGGTGTAAAAGGCAATGATGCTTTCAGAAGAATAGTCTACAATGAAAGATTTTAATGTTAAAAAAAAAAAGGACTTATAAGAATGCATTTAGTCAAATTCCACCTCTTTGTTCCAAACATTGCACAATTATGGAACAGAAATGTCTCACTGCCCTGGAGGCAGCTTTTCCTCATTAGTCTGGTTCATAAACTTGGGAGTTGTAAAAAGCACCTACATTATAGAAATCATCAAATAGTTAATGACAGAAAAAGCATTTTTGGAAGAACTTGTAGAGGTGTACAAAGGTAATATCTCATTTAATTTTTCTCTTTTAATTCCATGTTAAGACACAGCTGTTAACAAAAAATCCTGGTGCGCAGCATACAATTCTTACATCTGAAACAAGTTTCTCACAAATCAGACTTTAAAATCCAGTTATAAGTTTCTTAAACTTTAAGTAATATGAAGCAAAATGGGAGGAGCCCAGCGACATGGCTTTCCCAAAGTGCCATTCCACCCACCCACTTACCCCAAAGGGACTCAACAGTTTGCCCTCTGGTGATTCCTCTTCAAGTGACCCACACTTAACAAAAATTTCAGAAAAGTATAGACAGCCCTTCAATTCCCAATA
>CM053562.1:39245349-39287138 GCA_028646485.1 Cryptoprocta ferox
GTATGGCCTTTGGAAAGAGGTACACAAGTAGGCTTCCTGGAACCTAAACCTAGGACCCTAATTAGCACTTTCATGGGGGGGGGGGGGGAGAGTGGGGCATGCGTTTTCCCTCTATCCTCTCTTATAGCCAACTTTTAATGTGGTCCAATTAAGACAATAAGAGATTACAAAAGTCTAGAAAAAGATCCCATTTACAGCACATAAACAAGGCTCAATTTTTTTAATCAAATAGTTTACAATATTTTTTTCCTTTCTAAAAGAAAATTCTCTCCCTGGAAGATTTCTGTCTGCCTATTAAAGCATCCTAAGCATTCTGAACTCTGTTTTTGTCCCCCAAAGTAAACAAATGAGTTCTTCTCCTCTATCAACCAGAAATACTCTTAAATTTAAGCCAACATACCATAAAGAAAATTAAGTACCTGAGAGAGACAAAGAAGGAAACTGAGGGCTAATAAATTTTCCCTAATTTTTCTTATTAGTGTATCTCAATAACAGAAGAATTCAAACCCCAGCTTTAACACATTTAGTAACACTTTTCAAAGGCAATTCTCTATTCATTTTGCTCTTTGAAGAGGTTTAGGTTACATGTTTAAAAACTAATCCTGTAATCACTGGTAGGGAAATTTTTCCCGTGGGGGTGTGAATCTTTAGTTGCCTCATGTATTTGTAATATTGCTCACATTCTATTCTAAGAGCCTATTAATTTTGTTGATTAGTTCAACAAAATTACAACTAGGTAAATAGGTGTGTGGCTCCTAGTGTGACCAATTTACAATTTACCACTGGTAAAGTTAAATTTAGTTAAACGCTCATTCAAAAACTGTAACAAACGAAGTTTGTTTTTGCTTTGTTTAAGGCACTTTCGAACTACAACTGTAGGACTTAATCCAACCTCCTACTAAGTGAGGAAAAAAGTTTTTCTTCTGAGCAGTATAGTCCTAAATTTGTCCTAAAAGGCAGTTACAAGTGGGTACAGGGTTTCTTTTGGGGGTGGTGGAAATGTCCTAACATTGATTGTGGTGATAGTTTTACAACTCTGTAACTACTTAAAACTACAACTAAAAACATTTTAAATCGATGAATTGTATGGTATATGAATTATATCTAAATAAAGCTTTATTTTTAAATAGTAATTATAAGTTCTTCCTTCATTCAAGAATGTTTCCATTGATAAGCCTTTTCTCCAAATGTTAAGCAGATCTAAGGTGGCCAAAGAATCACAACCAGAGAAAAATTCTGTGACACCAAAGGAAATGGGAAAACAGAGAGGATTAGGCCAAAGTCAATCAAACCTAAAATTAAGGAGATTGATAGGCTGGAATGAGAGTAAATGAGCTCCGTATCATTAACACCTCTAACCATACAAAGAAATGTGTATTTAAGTTCCACCCTGTTCCTAATGGTAGAACCAGCAGGTTTACTCAAAGACGCTGATTATATTAAAACATTAGAAAGTTTTACACTTTAGCTACAAAGATGAAGGGATCAAACTAACAGCCCACAGGAAGTTAAAGTTGAAAAAATGTGTCTACTGTGCCATCTGGGGTTTGATTTAAATCCCTGATTTTTGGACACTGCCAAAGAAGAAATTTGTGGAATCTGCCTATCTATGGCCAAATGTTAGACGTTTGAGAACAACAAAGAAAATTATTAAAGCCATCAAATATATTCCAATCAAACTTGGGAGACTCAAAAAAGTATTTACTGAGCAGCCAACTATGTTTTGCCTAATAGTTACACTCCTAAAATTAATCATTTCCAAATACCACAAAGCGACGGAAAATTTGTCCTTAAAAAGACATCTAAGTACATCAATGAGGAAATGAAAATGCGCATTTTAAAGGTAGCAAAACCAGAAGTCAGATTAATTGTAAACTTAAAAAATTTTGTTAAAGCCCAGAAAACAAGCCTGGTTATCCTACATACTTGATGGAATCTGAAAAACATTTATTTCCCTTTTTAAACTTTTAACTCTGGATTTAACAGTCTTCTTGATTTATTATCTTTTATCACATTTACCTTACTATATTTTCACAAATTTTTGTGAACCCCAAGTTTTCAAAAGCAACGCAGTTTAGGACCCTCACAGAAAGCGGCTATAAACTGAAACTATGTAAGTACCATTAATTAAAGATACAAAGATAAGAACAAAAGGAAATAGAAGTGCTTTACAATTCTTCCCCTAACCTCCCAACGGACAAATACCAACAGACCCAATCTCCATTTTAACACAGCCACTTGTGTTCCAAAAAATTAGCGAACAAAAATCATCTAGAACACAGGCATTATATAGCCATGGCCTTGGACAATATTTCATACCTCTTATTTTTTTGTTGTTGTTGTTGCTTTATTTCAACTGTATGAAACCACTTGTTCACAGCTTCCTAAAACAAAAACAGTTTCTGAAACAAAGACTGTTTACATCTCTTAAAAAACCTTTGTTCCAACAAGACCCTTCTTCAAGAGCTACAACTTCTGGAAAGATTTCCCTTTTTGTGGTTATATCAACAACAAACTCTTTCCATTTGGCATAGGAGTTTGTTAAACAAAGGACGAAGAAAGCCCCCCTCACACAAAGGAGGTCTCCAAAACAGAGCACTGGTTATGTTTGTAGATTATTTGTGCCTCTTTAACACCCTTCCTCAGGCAGTAGAATGTACTACTCTCAATACAAAATGGTGGCCATCATGTCTGTCTGACATTCAGAATGGGAAAAGGCAATATGATCACACATTTTGCAAAGCTTACTATTCATATCCTAGCCAAGATGAGGAAATGGGTAGCCAACCTAACCAGAGCCAACACTATCTTTTTGGGAAAGGGCCCTAGAAAAGGCACAGAATATAATAAAGTAAGATAAAGGGTTTACCCCAGCCCTAGTATATACCACAATACCAACATGGAGGACAACTCTCACTCCCAGGAACCAGACTTCACACATTTTGGTTACCAAGAACTTAATCAAGTTGCCTAGTTTCTGAATAAAATCCCATTAATGCAAATGCACAATATCCACACTCACCCTTCCTAGCACAGGACATAAAGCTAAACTGCTAAATGTCTCAAACATGACCTATTCTTCAAGAATTAAAACCTTGACTCTAATCAGCTCCGGCTGTAACTTCTGCAGGCCCCTTTGCACTCTAGAAGAAATGCAAGTCCCTTAAGCAACAAGAATCAACCCTGTCCACTTCAGAGAAATGGTTCTATTTTCAAACATTTCCCCCATACTAGCTGACCAGCTATTTTCTGACGCATAGATTTCATCTCTATTTTCAAACTTGTCCAAGAAAACCCAAAGTAGGGTGTCCGTATTTTAATTCTGGGGGGAAGGGGAGAGGAGACGGGAGAAAGGACATATTAAGAGATCTCCCTCAATACTGCTTTTCCAAACCCTAATGATTACATATAGAACCCCCGCAACTCCAAATGTCATTACAAAGAGCAAGCTTAAGAAAGAAAGGGATGGGAGGGGGCATCTTCCTCCAATGGGGGTGGAAGTGGGGGTGGAGTGGGGGGCGGGGAAGAGAGTGGGGAGAAGATTCTTAAACTGTAGGAAAGGCAGTTAAACATCCTTCCCAACGGTCCCGGCCCGTCCAACCGTCCTTTAGGCCAACTCGGACTCAGACCATCCGCAAGGTGGGCAAAAAAAACAGGGGTGTAGGCGCGCGCCCAGTTCCGGCTTGGGGGTGGGGGTGGGGGGACAGTGAAGGGCTGGCCGGGCTCTCCTCAGCGAACGTTGGAGCCGTTAGGGATGCCTTCAGCAGCACCCCACCCCTAACACAGAGCCCCCAGGCCCGAGGCGCTTTAGACACGGCTCGGAGGGCTGAAGCGGGGCTGCGTTTCAGCCTCCGGGGGTTGGGGGAGGCGGGGGCGTGGGAAGTGCGCGTTAAGGCTTCGCAGGTCTTCTGCTCTGACATGTCCCCCTACTACACGTCCTCGCCCCCACCCCACCAACACAACCGAGACCTCCCCGCGGAGCCGAGCGGCCGGGCCTGAAGTCGGGTGTGCGAGCGGCCGGGCGGGCCCCGGGCCCTCCGCGCCGGTCCTGCTCCCCACCACCCCCAAGTGTCCCCCACACACTTACGCCCCCCACAACACCAATGCTCCGGGGCCGGCCCCGCGGCTCCTCCCCGCCCCCCGGCAGCGCTGGACGCCCCCTCCTCGAGCCCAGCCCGGGGAACAGCAGGAAGCCCGGGGCCCGGGGGGCAAGGGGGTGCCCCGGCCTGCAGGGTGGGGCGCCCAGGTGAGGGCCGCTCCGGGCCGACGCCGCCACCACACAAAGGACCAGGGGCTCCCGCCGCCATATTGAAAACTTTCCTCCGCGCACGACAACTCGCAAGTCCCCCACCCCCACCCAGCACACACCCCCGCACCCCGGGGGAGGAGGCGAGCCCCGGCCCGCCGAGCAGCGCCGGGCCCGGCGCCCGCCCTCCTCGCCCGCGCCGCCGCCGGCCTCCGGCAGGAAGCACCCCCGCGCCCACCCCGGACGCCACTCCATCCGGAACCGAACCGAACCTCGGGCCGGACCGCACACCCGTCCGCTCGGGCCGCGCGTCGCCGGGGCCCTCGGGGTGGCACCACCGAGGCGCCCGCTCTCCCACGCTCCTCATCTCCCACCCTGGAGAAACCCCGTCCTCCGCCCCCGGCCTCAACTCCGACCCTGGGGCAGCCCCAAACTTGACGCGGCCTCCGGGGCGACCCCGCTCCCCGACCCCCGCGCCTCGGGCCTCCCCGGCCCGCGCGTCCTAGCTCCCTCCCCCAGCCGCGAGCAGGATCCGGGGTGCCGGCGTGACTCACCGGCGGCGGCCGCACCTTACAGATCCCAGTCTGCTCGGCTATGGGCCGGATCTTGTGGATGAAAGCGAAGGGGTCCGCGAACTCTTCCCAGCTGGGCTCGAAGACCGGGCACTCGGGGGGAGGCAGAAACTCGCCCAGCGGGCCCGGGCCCCCGAGGGGCAGTGCCGGGCGCGGGCCCGGGGGCAGCGCGGTGGCCGGCTCCATCACCGCGGGTCGGGCACGGGCGAGGACGGGGTGGGCTCCGGGGCCGCGGCGGCGGGCTGCGCTGGGTCCGAGACGTGCGCAGACGCGGCTCGGGCAACAGCAAGTCCGACTTGTACTAGCAACGGCAGCACCTTGGGCTTTTTCAGCCTTCCTCCGACGACGTCTTGCCGCTAACCCACGCCGTGCGCCTCCGCCGCCACGGCGAGGAAAAAGAGTCCCACCCCCACCCCCACCCCACCCCACCCCCGCGCCAAGCTCCCGGCCCCGCCCCCGAATCGGGCGGGGCACGGGCCTTCGGCCTCGGGAATGAAGTTGATCCTTACGGTCCAGTTGAGCCAACATTTATTGACCATTTACTACGTGCCAGAGTCCCTTCCCTCAAGAAGTTAATACTCTGGTGGAGAAGATCAGACACATAAATGGATTATATCGGTCATGTCAGTACACTGTGGTAGGTGCCATGATAGAAGTATATACACTTAGTAACACCCGGGGAGGGGCAGAAGGTATTTGGCATAATGGGGAAAGATTTTCGAGGTAGGGGGAAAGGCTTGAAAGTAAGAACAAAATGGAGGTGAGAAAACACTAGTTATAATGTTAATAATCAGCTAACACTTTGGAGCACTTGCATATCCTGGGCACTGTTCTAAGTGCTTTGCATGATTAATCATTTAATCTACACAACAACCCTATGAGGCAGGTACCCTTATTTCCATTTTACAAATGAGAACAGTGAGGCCCAGGTTGTTTAAGCAATTTGCCCAAATTCACAGAGCTAACAAGTGATAGAGACTCTGTCTTTTAGAAGGAGGGGTGCTACAAACAAAAGAGTGGTCCATGAGCAAAATAATGGCACGGTTGGGTGTGTGAGAAGCCAAAGACTTTAAAAACAATCCAGTTGGGAAACTATGGAGCCTAAATTAAGGCATCGGTGCTATTCATTAGGAAGAAGGGATGCAAATGTAGGATATAAAATTAGAACATAGTGATAAATTGGGGAAGGACAGTAAAGTATCCAGGATGATTCAGGTGTCTAGGTACATGCCTGAATGGTTGCTGGCCCATGGGCATTGCCAATGCATATTCCTAGATTATATAAATGAGCAAGTACGAGGAGGGAGATAATGTGTTCACTTCTGGATATGTTGAGTTTGACATGTCTTTGGTACAGTTGGAAATACCCAACAGGCTGAATAGTGTAAATCTGGAGGGGAGTGATCAGAATTGGAGATGTAAATCTAGAGTTACCAGCACATGACTGACAGCTATTATCTAATGCTAATCTAATACTGTGTGAAAGCACTGTTGTAAATGTTTTGCGTGTATTAGTGTATCAGCTCATTGAATCTACACAACCATCCTGTTGGGTAGGTGCTACTATTATCCCCATTTTGCAGAGCAAGCAATGGAGACACAGAGAGGTTAAATAATTTTAAAAGATATGAAAATTTTTGAGGCATGGGAGGGGTGTTTGTGTGTAGGGTCAGTGCCTAGTGTCCTGCCCAGGAAAGGGGAGAGAGGAAATTTAACAAGTAGGACCTCAACACCAAAAAGAGCTCTTTCGGGGGCGCCTGAGTGGCTCTGTTGGTTAAGCGTCCGACTTTGGCTCAGGTCATGATCTCACGGGTTGGTGGGTTCAAGACCCCCCTCCCCCCTCCGGCTCTGTGCTGACAGCTCAGAGCCTGGAGCCTGCTTCGGATTCTGCTTCTTCCCTCTCTCTCTCTGCCCCTCCCCTGCTCAGTCTCTGTCACTCTCTGTCTCTCAAAAATAAATAAATGTTAAAAAAAAAAAAAGCAAAAAAACAAAACAAAAAGAGCTCTAGAAAGCAGCCAAACCCATGGAAGTACTATTTGGGTCAACAGAGTCCTAGCTCTGCTTTCAGATTCACCTAGAGGAAAAAAGTCTCTCTTATCCTTAAGCGTTCTTCAATTTAAAAAGTGGGGAGGGGACAAGCCTTCTCTTCAATAAACTCTTCCCAGAGATACTTGGCCCCAAAACAGTTCAAAAAGGTCCTTGCAGAAGGGACTCCTTTTCTTAGCTCCCTAGGGCTTCGGACCTAGGTAAACCTTTTTTGCTCCCACTGCAACGGAGACTTAAGCCAAGGGGCAGCTGGCATCCTACTGGAGAAAAAGTCATCAGTGTAACATAGATATGAGATAAAGTTATAATAAAATGTTAATGGTAGAACCTAGGTGGTGGATGTAGAGGAATTTGCTGCAAAATTTTTTTAACTTTGAATATTTGGAATCTTCCCATAATAAAATGTTGGCGAGAAGAACCATTGTTGCTCTTTGCCGTGGGTGTATTTGCTTTTGAGGGTCTTGCTGCAGTTGATTTCCTGTCATGTGTTGTTTCCTGGGAGAACGTTAAGACTATTTTCACACTTAACACTGGCATCCTTCAAGCCGGACAAGTATAACTTCGAGAAAAATTCTAGACATATATCAGTAATGACTATTTCTTAACTGAGGTGCACAGGAAGAACAAGCCTACGATAATCTTTCCCAATCCTCAACCGTAAACTAGGACTCCCTCACGCTCCCAACTCCCAAGCTCTCTCCATTTCCGGTATTGACCCTAAGTGATGAGATTTTGTTGCTCCCAGATCTGGCAGCAGCTGTTTAGCTCCCCGGAGACCCGATGTGACGTTGAGGGAGGGGGCGGTTGCCAGGGTAGTCAGGGGAACCTAGGGACCCTGAGGGCTCTCCAGGAAGGCGACAACTCCCCCGCCCCGCCGAAGACGCTTCCCTTGCCCTTTATGATGTGTGTTTACATGGGCGGAGGGATCCCTCCCCAGCTGACAGCCACACCGCGGCCGGCTCTTCTTTTTTTAAAGAGCCTAGCCACAGGCAGTGATTGGCCGAGGCCGGGGCCGCATCAGCCTCCGGGGGCGGGGCCGCGGCCGCATTGTCTCGTCCGGGGCTGGCCGGACGCCCCAGAGGCCGGACCTGGGCAACCCCGGCTCGGAGGTCCCGGGGCTGGGTCTCCCGGAGGCCTTGGGAGCGAGGTCTGGGCGGGGTCGGGTTTGGCTTGCGCCGGGAGAGCGGGGTTGGAGCCCCGGCGGCCGGAGCGGAACCAAGCCCCGCTCCGAGTGCCACGTCTCCAGGAACCCCCTCCTTACTCTTGGACAACACTCCGCCCCACCCGGGCCTCCGTCCCCCAAACTACCCCTATTTGTGCGGCCCCAGATCCTTTGGACACAACCCCAGGGGGCTCTATCCTCATCCGCCCCCTCGGTCCCCAGGCCTCATTCCCCAGGCCTGCCCCGCCCCCGGCCTGCGCCCCAGACCTGCAGCCTTCGCCCCTAGATCCGCCCGCCTGGTGATGAGGCACCCCCGCGTTCCTTCCGGTCTCGGCGACGGGACGACCACGCTCCAGGGTTGCAACTAGGGGAGCGACTTTCTCCCTTCCCCTCTCACCTCCCGCCGCCAGTCCCCCGCGCACTCCCGGGGGACGGGGCTCCGGGACCGAGGGCCGGCCCGGCTCCCCAGCAGCCTGGGAGGGGGGCGGCGGCCCGCGCAGCACGTAGCGCACGTGTAGGGGCCGCTCTCCACCCCCCCCGCAGCCCGGGGCCTCCGACCACTCTCCCGGGCGCCGGGTGTCTGCGGTGCGCCTGCCTTCCGCCCCGACCTCCCGTGTCTGGGCCCTCCCAGCACCTGCACCCCTTCTCATACCTCCCTTCCCTTCCCAGCCCTGTTGATCCTCTTCTTTCTCCCTTCCCCCTAATTTCCTCAGCGCACGGGCCTTTCTTCGGCCCCTTCACAGTTCGTCTCCGCTCCTCGGACTCAATGCCGTCATCTCTCTCTCCCATCACTTTTCGGTGTCCTGGAATGTTTGGTGTCCGATGTCCCCTGTGGAAACCCACAATCCATGAGATCTCGAGATGAGCTGCAGCCTATTTGGCCTCCCTGTTTTATTTATTTCGTGTACTCCCAGGGCGTCTCGTTACTAGTCTCTATTACTACAATCATAACTCGATATTGTCTTTTTAACACTGCCCTCTTCCCTTACACACGACTCTCCTCCAGATTGGAGCCGCTGGAGAGGAGCATTGGTCTCTCTAGACTTGGCATCAGGCACGTGGTAGAAACTCCACAAATATTTGTTCAAGGGGAAGGGAATTGGCCTTGAGTGTCTGTGGCTCCTACTGGCTGAGGATGGAGTTGCGGACAGGACAGGAGAAGCATCTGGCTGCCCAGGTGAAGCAGGAAGAGATCTCACAATAGATTGGTATGTGGGGGGTGGGGGAGCCCACAACCAGCAAACCCTCCTCCTCTGCTAGACTTGTCTCTTGTGTGGGACTTCTGTGTTCCCTATTCTGCCCTACCCTCAGCTCTGGGGGCTGTGTTTTCAGATCAGCTCATCCCATGACACGGGTGTCATCTCTGGGCTTCTGTCCCTGGGAAGCTGGGTCTGGATCCTGGGGAGACACCTGATAACTAAATACCTCTTCCTCCTCCCCATCTTTTCTTCCTCTCCAGTTCTAGGATCCCTTCTCAGCTGACTCAGACCAAGGGGATCCAGGGTTCAGCGCTTTGGTTGACCTGGGTGTGGGGCCCAGAGGCCAGGCCCTTGTCTGGTCCCCCTCCCCAGGGAGCCTCCAACAGACACTGGCAAGTGGGGCAGTTCCCACGGTGTGTGGCCAGCCCTGCCCATGGGGTGAGGAGGGGCAGAGTTACCCACATAGGGCTTCAGGGTGTTTCCTCCCTTTCCGGTTGGACTACTTTAGAGGCCCTAGACTCTTTCCCAGAGCAACCTTGTGCAGATGAGAGAGAAGCTGAGAGGCAGAGAGGGAAACTCACATTCCCTGTTCATCCTGGAGCGCAACCACCCCAACTAAGGTCTCTGGACCTGAGGCGCCCCTCTCAGCGTGCTCTATGGCCTTGGATAGTTGGAATGTTTGGAATTCTCTGTGTCTGGGATGAAAGTCTTCTCACAGGAAGAAAATGGCTTCTACACTAATTATGTCAGAACACTCCCAAATCTACTATGCTCATTTGAAATTCAGTGTTTGACCAAACCTGGTTGAGTGACCAACACAGGATCAGACACACTAAATGCCAAATGCTAATTCCTTCTTCTCTCCCCTGGAAGGAAGGGGTGAGATATGAACAACTAGAAATACTGTTCTGACATGAATAAGACAGGGTCAGTGGCTGGGAGTGATTCATAGTCTCTTACACACATCAACACTATGAAGTAGGTGGATTTTAGTGTCATTGCTTTTCAGATGGAGAAATTGAGACTCAGAAAGGTTAATTAGCCAAAGCCACACAGATAATAACAGTGTTAGGACTAGAATGATGATCCTAAAGCCTTTGATCATCCCCAAACACCGAGCTGATTTCTCCCAAGCTGAGAATCTCACACCAGCTGCCCCTTAACCTGCCAACATGTATCCATTCTCTCCCCTAAGCCACAGTGGCTTCACACTTCTTGACTGTGAGCCCCAGTACTTTTGTTAATATACCAAGAGTTTCACAAAAGTTACACAAAATAATACTTGCCCTTACACAGTGACACACAAACATCCTGATGGAGACCCATGAAGCCGGTTTTATAAGCCATAAATGGATTGTGACCCTCAGTTTGAAAAATGCTGCTCTGTAGTTTTTCCTGTAGTTTTGGGCAGCTTTCAAGATGATCTAGACCAAGCAGTGAGTTTTCCCTACTCATAACCATATAATCTTGAATTTTGGCCATTGCCCCTTCCCCTCCCCCCATGTCTTCTGTAAGTCCTCCGGAACATGGACCATATCATATACAAAATCAGTCATCAGCTCTTTTCTCTTCTGTTTTTCATTGGTTATTACTCACTTGTCTGCACTCTTCTATTCATTTTCCTCCTACCCCTGACCCACAGCACTTCAAACCCAGGGAGCACTTTGTGCCTCATCTTTTTAGCACTTTATCCTAAACAGGTACCTGGTATAAAACCAGAATCTAGCATAGTCTTTCAGTCTCCCAAGACCTGACTTGGAGCAGTGGCCAAAGACTCAAATGCCTACAGGGGGCAAAGTCAATGAGGAAAGTCAGCCAGGTGGAATCTGAAACAGTGGGAATACATATCCAGCTACTGGGGCCATCACTAGTCAAGCCACAATGGCAGCAAGATGCAATTTTTCGGGAGAAGCCAAAAGTCTAGGTTTTTATACAAGCTCCCCTATGTTTTATTTTTTTTGACATTTATTCATTTTTTGAGAGACAGAGACAGAGCATGAGCAGGAGAGGGGCAGAGAGAGACACACACACAGAATCCGAAGCAGGCTCCAGGCTCTGAGCTGTCAGCACAGACCCCTGTGCGGGGCTCAAACCGTGAACTGCCGAGATCATAACCTGAGCAGAAGTCGGATGCTTAACAGATTGAGCCACCCAGGTACCCCAAGCTCCCCTAGTGTTTAAATATTCAATCTTCAAACAAATCTTTAAAAAACAGTGTGTGGGCCAATCAAACAAGCTTGTGATCAGACTGTGTTCTGTGTGGAGCCACCTGCTCTGGAGAGGCTGATGGGATGAGCTTCAGACCTTCAGAAAGAACAATGGTTGCCAAGGGAGCACTAGCTGGGGCACCCAGAGAGAAATGCTGGAATGGAGGCCAGCGCCTGCTCCATCCCTACCCTGTGGGTCAGGTTTGCCCTCCTGGGCTTAAAGGAGAACTCTGACTTCCAGCAAAGTCCAGAGCCCACACCCAGAACATATGGTAGCAACAGGCACAGTGTCATACATGGCCTACAAAACTGCAGTGTTGATGATTTCTGCCTCCCTCTATATTTTGCCTCCTCTAAAGCCCTCAAAGAAGTGGAAATCAAATGACAAGATATGGAAAGGCTCTCAGTGCTGTGCATCAGTGCAAGAATCTAAAAGTAAAATTGGGGTGAAGGCTTAGGAATTAAAGTAAGACAGACCTCCCAGATATAAGGGAAAAGAAGACAGCGTTGTCATGGTTGAAAAGGATACTTGTTCCTTATAATAAAAAAGCTAACATGTATTGAATGCTCGCCATGTGCTACGCATTTTTGTGTGAATGATCTCTTACAATCTTCATAAGAACCCTTGAGAATAGGCATCATTATTATTTTCATCTTTCTAGATGAAGAACTGGGATTCAGACAGGCTGAGTCATTTAGCCAAGGTCACATAGGCAAGAAGTTTAGCAGAACCAGGTTCTGCCCAGGCTGTCTGAGTCCAGAATCTGTGCTCTTAACCACCACCCACATATTGCCCCCCTCTGGTGTATTACACAGTCCTCCTGGCACTGCTGTGTCCCTGACACCTACCACAGTGTTTGTTGAAGAAACACATGGTCACTCACCATTATCACATAATGCCTGACAATTAGTGAGTTTATAAATACTTGTTGAGTGTGTTCTCTGGGCCAATTACTATGCAGAGTGCTATAGACATAGCATTGAATAAAACAAAGTCCCTGCCCTTCAAGGACCTATAGTCTAGTCTAGTGGATATAGACAGACAATAAACACATACAGGTAAGATGGTTTCTTGTAGAAATCAATGCTAAGGAAAACAGGATGGAGTGATGGGAGGTTGGGTGGGAGGCGTGGTGAGTGGCTACTTTAGGCACAGTGACCGCAGGCAGCAAGAACATCTGGGCTCAGATTGGAATGTGGGGAAGAAGATGGTTCTTGGAAAGTCTACAGAGGATAGTTCCAAGAAGAGGAGTACCATATATGGAGACCTGGGTCTGCAAACACCTTGGAATGTCCAAGGGATGATGCTCCTCCCCCCAAGAAAGCCAGTGGGTTGGGGGAGATGAAGTCAAAGAGGCAAGCAGAGGGTTAGATCAGGCAGGATCTTGTAGGCCATGGTCAGGAGTTTGGATTTCATCTTACTTTCAATGACAAGCCCTTGGAGAATTAGAGGTCAGGAAGGGATATCATTTGATTTACAATTTTAAAAGGTCTCTCTGACTGCCATGTGGAGAATAGATTGCAGGAGAACGAGGGTGGAGGTGAGGAACCAATTAGAAGTTGCTTGAAATAGCCCAGGCAGGAGAGACTGTAGCCCAGACTCATGTGGTAGCAGTAAGGTAGCGGGAAAAGGTCAAGCTGTGGATACATTTTGAAGGAAAAAGTAACAAGACTAGTTAGATTGAATGTAGAGTGTTAAAAGGAGAGAAGCACCAAGGATGACTTCTAGATTTTTCCCCTGAGTAAATGGGCAATGGATTTACTGAGATGGGGGAAACTTGGAGAGGGAAAGACTGGGGATATACCAGGGGGAGCGTGGGTGGCTCAGTCAGTTAAGTGTCTGACTTTGGCCCAAGTCATAATCTTACGGTTTGTGGGTTTGAGCCCCACATCAGGCTCTGTGCTGACAGCTCAGAGCCTGGAGTCTGTGCCAGATTCTGTGTCTCCCTCTCGCTCTGTCTCTCCTCAACTTGTGCTCTCTCTCAATAATAAATAAATAAACTTGGGGCACCTGGGTAGCTCAGTCGGTTAAGCGTCTGACTTAGGCTCGGGTCATGATCTCGCAGTTTGTGAGTTCGAGCCCCGCGTTGGGCTCCTTGCTGACAGCTCAGAGCCTGAGAGCCTGGAGCCTGCTTCAGATTCTGTGTCTCCCTGTCTCTCAAAGAGAGACATGTCATGCCCCGCTCATGCTCTGTCTCTCTCTAGCTCTCAAAGAATAAATAAACATTAAAAAAATAATAAATAAATAAATAAATAAACTTTAAAAAGTTATTTGAAAAAAAAAGATTGGGGATGTATGAAGAACCTGTTTCTGCTTTGGCTCTGTTAAAGCTGAGATACTTCTTATTCATCCAAATGGAGATGTTCAATAGTCAGGTAATCTGGAGCTCACGACAGGAGTCAGGGCTGCAGATAAGATCTGCCCTGGGTCATCCGTGTGCGTGTTTATCTATGTATATGCCCACAAGCTTATATATGTGAAAGCCTACAGATATGGAATAATGTATACACACACAGATATATATTGTGTATATGAAGATAGTTACACACACACATGCATATATAGTATATAGTACTTAAAACCACGGGACTGGGTAAGATCATCCAAGGAGAGCATATAGGAAGAAGAGAGCCAAGGACAGAGTCCGAGGATACTTCTTCTCCATTCACAGGTTGGGAAGAGGATGAGCCAGGAAAGAAACAGACAGAATGGTCAGTGTGGGCAAGAATGATGTTAGGGAAGAAAGCGTTTCAAGGAGGAAGTAGTCAACCATGTCGAAAGTTGCAGAAAGGTTGAGCAAGATGAGAGAAAATGTGAAATAAAGTGGGGGTAAATGATAAAGACAATGCTTCCAAGGAGTTGCGCTGTGTTGTGGTTGCAGAGGAATGGGCAGAATTTGGATAGAATATGAATTGAGAGAGGAATTTTGCTTTTTTTTTCCCCCCACTGGAATATAGTAGAGCTCCTTGTCAAGATGATGGGAATGGTCCAGCAGAGAAGGAGTAGAAGATAACGCGGAAGAGGAAGAGGGTCATTGCAGGGATGCAGCACCTGAGCCAGTGACAGGGAGTGGGAGTCAGGACACAACCCCCCTGAGGAGGAGAGTGTGGAGTTGAGGTTCAGGGAAGTGGAGGGCAGAGGGGAGGGGAGGCTTGATAGTTCTCTGTATCTCTTTTCTCTGTTAAAAGATGCCACGACAACTGGTCTTTGGAATGAATACTAATAGCTGCCAATAATTAAGCACACACCGCTCCCATGTAAGGTCTGCACATGTGCCCCTCTGGTGGTAGGGGAGTAGGGGGAGAGGACACAAGAGTAACATCCCAGAGGGAGCTTAGCTCCAAGCTAGAACACTGGAGAGGCCTCAGTTTGCTCTGCCTGGCCTCACCTTCTCTGTCATTATGCCTGAGTGACTGGCCCTCCACACCCCAGCTCCTCTTTTTCTCTCTCTCCTGACTCTTCCAGAAGTCTGTGGAACTCAGGGGGCTAAATGAGAGCAGTACTCTGGCTGTGACTGGGAAATGACACAGGAGGTGCAGGGGAGAACTGAGCTACGGCCGTGGCAGTGAACTCCTTCAGCTGTCATTGTAGAGCCTTTTTAATTGAGATATGTAACCTTGTATTTATGTTCTAGAGAAAAGAAGACTATCTCTTTGACATCAAATCTGAATCACCCAAGTGACTCAAAGTCCTGGCTTAAGGAAACGAGGTAAGACAAGTTTACTCTGTGAAACCTTCCTACCATGTATAAGTTTTATTTTTATAACTCTTATCAAAGTTGTATTTTAAGAGTTATTTTATAACTCTTGTCAAAAAGCTACATGGTTAAGGGAGAGAAGCATATTAATCTCTCTCAAAATGCTGCATGGGCAGGATCTAGAAAACAGGGAGATTGGAGAATCTTAGAGCCTCAGGAGCACAGAAATTATCAACTACAACTTCTTTTCTTTTGTGTACTGACGATACAGGAAAAGAATCAAGAGCAGGTGACGAGGCATGTTAAAGCTTTCCCTCTGATCATTTAAAAAACAATCAGGGAAACACATTCTCACTGGAGAAAAGGCACTAACAGAGCCAGAGAGCAGTAGACAAGTGCCTTTGAGGCTGAATAAGCCTGAAGTCCAAAGCTCAACATTCATGAAAGGATTTTTTTCATTGTAAGTTAACAGAGTTGTGTTCTGATCAAGGTGTGTGAATGAGATTAAAGATTGGAATAAATTAAGGATATCCTTTATTTAAAAAAAAAGTAAGAAAGACACCACATTGCTTAGCATTTAGCAATACTTTAAGTTCAGCTATTTATTTTGAGAGAGTAAGCGAGAAGGGGAGGGGCAGAGAGAAGGAAAGCGAGAAACCCAAGCAGGCTCCGCACTGTCAGCGCAGAGCCCAATGTAGAGCTTGATCATGACCTGAGCTGAAATCACGAGTTGGATGCGTTTAACCGACTGAGCCACCCAGGCACCAAGTTCAGCTATTTTAGTAAACTTTTACTTTTGTTTAAAAAAGCAAGGGTAGGTGGTGGCCATCTGTTTCCTAAGATAAAAGAGCCTCATTTCTGAAGCTTCATCATTTTGAAAAGGGAATCATTTTGAAAAGGGAAAACTTTGGGACAGTTGAATCTCTGAACAAACCTATAAAGAGAAGGCAGCAAAGATCACAGTACAGGTGACCTTCCTTCTTTAAGTCAGGGGATAAGGCTATATTCCATCAGGTTCCCAGCTCAGATAAAAAGGCAGGCTCTGGAAATAAGTTAACAATGAGGAGGAGGAAGGATAGAATATGGGGGGGTTGTGAGGGGGAAAGCCTCCAAGGGACAAAGGAGAAGTTCTAGGCATGGATGGATGGAGAGAGTCCCCAGCTGCTGTACATGTTGACTTTTTGCTATAGGAACCATATCCCATCAGACAGCATGCAGTGTTCCATCAGGCGCAGCATCATAACCTCAGTGGGCATCGGATTCCTGTGGCTCTTCATCACTTTGCAAGTCCCCAGGGAAACTGAAGATGATCAAAACATGATGGCTTTCAAAGGCCAAGTAGCAACCCTTGCTCTCAGTGTGGGAATTGAGGATGTAGGGTGGGAATGGTGTGGACAGGTAGACTCTCAAAGCACCTGTACCTTTCCACCTGAGAGCAGGAAGCTCCAAAGGGAGTGGGGATATGAACCTGGACCCATCGGTCCATAAAGAAGCTGCTCCCCCAACCCCAATATTTGTTAAGGTAAGGAAGAGAGCAAATAGTGCTCCAGCCCTCGTTACTTTGGCCAGTGGTCAGACATCCTGAGAATGTGCTGGGCTCACTCTCTAGGGAGAGTGATCCATTCCTTCTCTTTCCTGGAAAAGCTTATGAGAAGCCTCTAGGGGGCTAAACCCTTTCCTTTTTATGAAAGGAGGTACATGTTTTGCCTTTTGTCAATGATCTAGGAGGACAGTTATGGCAAAAGGAAAGACCTGAGACTGCTGGAAGCCTGGCAGAATCACACCTTCCAGTATATTAAGACAATTCAGCAGAGAAGAAAGAGTGAGTTCCAAGGAGGGGAATGGGGTACCCTAGGGGAAGAAGGGACATCAAGAGAAGGTAGCTAGGAAGGAAAGAAGGGAGAGGAAAAAAGGCAGGACTGCACCCAGGAATATTTGAATCTGGCAAACAGTTCAGGAATGAGGAAGGAGGAGGAAAAAGATAATTGTTACAGGAAAGCAGAATCAATGGATTAGAGAACATTTGGATTAGAAGGGGCCTTAGAGTCATAGTCCAAATCCCTCAGTTGTTGTGAATCAGCATCTAAGCTCAGGAGTGAAGGGACTTGCTCAAGGTCACACAGTCAGTGGCAGAACTGGGACAAGGCCTAGGGCTTGCGGAGAAGGGCTTTTCCTTTCACCTAAAGCTGAGCTTTGGGAAGATGAACTGGGTAAAACAAAAAAACTGTAATAACTATAATGTTAGCTAATACTTCCTGAGCACTTAAACCATGTGCTACAAAATTCTGGCTCAAAGAAGACTCAAAGGGACCCACAGGGACTCAGCATCACCTAGTTTAGTGCTTCTCAGACTTTAATGTGCATATAAGGTACTTGGTGATACTGTTAAAATGCAGTTTTCTAGGAACCCAGATTCTGCATTTCTAATAAGCTTCCAGACGAGATTGATGTTGTTGGACTGAGGACCACGTTCTGAGTAGCAATGATCTAAACATCCCCTCTACCAAAAGAGAGCATAGATGGGAACTAGGAGAGGGAAGAAAGGAACAGAGAAGGTCCCAAAGAGCATCCCAACCCATAACCCTTTGACCACCTTCACTACCAACCCAACATACGCTGACAATTATCCCTCTTTTGCCTCTCCTTAGCATGGCTGACAGTGGGGATCTCCTCAGTGCCACGACCAGGTCAAAGCAGCCTCTTGTACACCCTGGTCTCCCTGTTCCGGGCTTCCTCTAAGGTTGAGCAGAAACGTATCACAGTACTCGTTCACCTGGCACATTCTGACCTCTCCCTGCTCAGAAAAACCGTTGCTCATATTTCAACCCTCTTCAGCCCACAGATCTTGGCAGGGCAGTTGCTACTGATTCATGCTCCATCTGATGCCTACCCTACCGTGGATGCCATGAGGAAGGAGGCCCACCATGGGGAATTCTACTCCAAGCAGAATATACATCATGCCTTCCTCATGGGCTTCGCCACAAAGCTCTCTGAATACTTCCTGTTACTGGAGGACAATGTCCTTTGTGCCTCCAAATTTATCACCCACATTCATCGGAAGGTGGACACCATGAGGTCCAACCCCTGGGTGCTACTGGAGTTCTCTAATATGGGCTTCCTTGGCAAACTCTTCCACAGCAGGGACCTCCCACTGCTGGCTCATTTCCTCCTCCTCTTCTACAAGGAAAAGCCCCTCGACAGGCTGATCCCCCACTTCCGTACCCTCTTAGCTCAGAAAAACCCAATCCTCTGCAGACCGTTCCTTTTCTACCACAGGGTCTCCTACTATACCTCTAATGACAGCCCGAAGGCCATACCAGTTCGGAAGAAGAACCCCTATGGTCCTGACAACCCACCTGCAGCCATTTTCACTGATATGAAGGTTTTCGATGTTCATTTCCCCTGGGAGGCCTATACTCTGGATGAGTCATTCTTCTGGACCCACAATGTTAGTGCAGGGAGCTACCTGACAGTCGTTTTGAACCATCCAGCAAATTTGAGCAGAGTGCAAGTGTTGACAGGCACCATCGTGGATGGAAAGCATGCCCTAGAGAAGGGGCAAGTGGAGCTGGGCTATGACCCCGAGGGAATGCCTCTATACTGTACCAGCTTTGCATTGCTGGGCCATCTCTTGGAAGGGCAGATGAATCAGGAGATATTCAAAAGTATGGGGGACGATGTGAGCTGTGTAAGGCTGGTGGTGAAAGCTAATCAGGTTGGCGGTCTCATAATCAGGCATATTTTCCTCTGGGAGGAAAATTCCAAAGAAATGGAAGCAGCTCAGAGTTGGAGAAAAACCACTAAGGATGTGAAAAATTAAAGTCTTAAAGCTGTTCCATTCCAGCGTATCTGAGTGACATGGGGAGATAGATTCCAGGGAATAAGGGGCAGAGAGAGAAGACTCTATGATGCTTTCGGTGCCACCAAGATGTTAAGAGACCTCTTCCTTTTTCTACCCAAACCAGTGAGTCTTTTTTTTTAAATAAAACTTTTTATGTCTATTATTTTAAGTAGGCTCCACACCCAACATGAGGCTTGAACTCATAAGCCTGAGATCAAGAGTTGCATGCTCTACTGACTGAGCCAGCTAGATGCCCTATAAGGTGATTCTTATAGGTTATCTTTTTCTGGGAGCAGATATAGCTTTAGCCCAACTTGGGGAATGGCCTCGATCACTCCCAGAATCTTTAGATTTTGGGGATGCTGAGATGAGCACAGAGTAGTTGTGTGTGTGCATATAAACACATATATTGACACATAGTCGGAGGTGGGGAGATATAATGGTAGTAGGGTAAATGGGGAAATCATGGGGTGTCCCTAAAATTGATATCATAACTAGCTAAGAAAGTGACCCTCATGAGACGTCAAATTCTTTGGGAGTGCCTGGGTGGCTCAGTCGGTTAAGTGTTGGATTCTTGATTTTGGCTCAGGTCATGATCTCATGATTCGTGAGTTCAAGCCCCATGTGAGGCTCTGAATTGACTGTGCAGATACTGCATGGGATTCTCTCTTTCCCTCTCTGTCTCCCACCCCCCCCACGCTCTCTCTCTCTCTCTCTCTCTCTCTCTTTCTCTCTCAGAATAAATAAACATTTAAAAAAAGAAGTCAAATTCTCTGAAATTCAGGAAAGCAGCAGATGGACTGATAGCAATAAAACTAAGCCCTTAACTCTATCCTTTAAGCTGTTTTATTGTGCCCATCTAATTTCTTCCTTTCCTCACAAACTTGGACATAAATAGTTTGTAATTAAAACTTCACTTTCTCATCAGCAATTCACTCCTTAACTCCCCCACTGGTGTCTACATCCACAAAGCTACTGAAACTCTTCCCTATTTGTAATGACAAAAATAGTCAAAATCCAGCTGCATTTTTTTCAGAGCTCATTCCTCTTAACTCTCTGTAGCAGTATACAATACTAACTAGTGTTTCTTCTAGAAACAGGCTTCTTTCTTGACTTCTGGGATTCATCCATTCATCAGATATTTACTGAATGCCTACTATCTGCGAGGCACATTAAAAAGCCCCTGTGGGGTTAAGTACATGGTCTTTTGGAAGCACTGACTTCCTCTTCCTAAAACATTCTTGGGGGCTTAGGAAAAGCTTCTTGGAAAATACGATATCTAAGCCTAGACCTGCCAGATAATTAGAGAAGATAGCCAGGTAATGTGGGAAGAAGGTCAGGGAGATTTTCCAGTAAAAGAAACAGCATGCTGAGAAGTAGGCCAGAGGTGAGAAAGAACATGGTTCATTTGGGAAAACACAAATCATTTAGTGGGACAGAAGATGGAGGGCAAGCTGGAGGAGGGATGGGGCAGAAGATGAAGCCACAGGACTGAGAGAGGACCGGCTTAAGAAGGGCCACAGATAATTCAATGGGGGAAAGAGCAGTCTTTTCAACAAATGGTGTTGGAATAACTGAATATCCACATGCAAAAGAATGAAGTGGCACTTCCAACCTCACACCATATAAAAAATGGACTCAAAATGGATCATAGGCCTAATGTAAGAGCAAAAGCTGTAAAATTCGTAGAAGAAAATATAAGGTGTAAGTCACTGTGACCTTGGATTAGGCAACAGTACATTAAGATATGACACCAAAAGCATCAGCAAGCAAAGAATAGATAAATTGGACTTCAGCAAAATTAAAAACTTTTGTGTCACAAGACACTATCAGGACAGTGACAAGACAGCACACAAAATGGAATATTTGCAAATCATATACCCAATAAGAGACATATTCAGAATATTATAAAGAAGTCTTACACTCAATAATAAAGAAAACAAATAACCCATTAAAGATGGGCAAAGGATATGAATAGAGATTTCTCCAAAGAAGCTGTACAAATGGCCAATAAACACATGAAAAGATGCTCATCGGGGCACCTGTGTGGCTCAGTTGGTTGAGTGTCTTACTTCAGCTCAGGTCTTGATCTCATGGTTTGTGAATTTGAGCCCTGCATCGGGCTCTCTGCTGTCAGTGAAGAGCCCGCTTCGGGTCCTCTGCCTCCCTCTCTCTCTGTCCCTCTCCCACATTGTCTCTCTCTCAAACATAAAAAAAAAGAAAAGATGCTCATCATTAGTTACTAGGGAAATGCAAATCAAAACCACAATGAAATACCACTTCACACCCACTATTAAGACTCTAATTAGGGGCGCCTGGGTGGCTCAGTCGGTTAAGCGTCCAACTTTGACTCAGGTCATGATCTCACAGCTCATGGGTTCGAGCCCCGCGTCGGGCTCTGTGCTGACAGCTCAGAGCCTGGAGCCTGTTTCAGATTCTGTGTCTCCCTCTCTCTCTGCCCCTCCCTTGTTCGCACTCTGTGTCTCTCTGTCTCAAAAATAAATAAACATTAAAAAAAATTATTTTAAGACTCTAATTAAAAAAAAGGAAAATAAGTGTTGGTGAGGATTTAGAGAAATTGGGACCCACATACATTGCTGGTGGGGTTGTGAAATGGTGCAGCTACTGTGAGAAAGTTCCGTTAAACAGATTACCATCTGATCCAGCAATTCCACTCCTAGGTCTATACTCAACAAAATGAAACATACATCCACGTCAACACCTATACATGAATGTTCATAGCAGTATTATAATAACCAAAAAATGAGAATAATCTGCAGGCCCAACAGAGGAATGGATAAGCAGAATGTGGTGTAACCATACAATGAAATATTAGTTGGCTATAAAAAGGAATGGAAATGGAGCACTGACACATGCTACAGCACATATGAACTGTTACGCCGCATGAAAGAAATCGGTCACAAGAGGCCACACGTTATATGATTCCATTTACAGGAAATGATCGGACTAAGCAAGTCCATAGAAATAAAAGTAGATTAGTAGCTAGGGGCTAGGGAAAAAGGAAATGGAAAATGACTTTTAATGGACATGGGGTCCTATTGTGGGTGATGAAAATGTCCCAAAATTAGGGGCTCCTGGCTGGCTCATTTGGTGGAGAGAGGTTGTGAGTTCAAGCCCCATACTAGGTGTAGAGATGACCTGAAAATAAAATCTTAAGGAAAAAAGTGTTCTAAAATTGTGGTAATGGTTGCACAACTTTGTGACTATAAAAACTATTGAACTGCATACCTTAAAAATGAATGTTATGGTATGTGAATTATATCCCAATAAAGCAGTTATTTAAAAAAAAAAAAAAAAAAGCTTGGGGCAGCTAAATGTCTAACTTTGGGTCAGGCCAGGATCTTATGGTTCATGAGTTCAAGCCCCGCGTCGGGCTCTGTGCTGACAGCTCAGAGCCTGGAGCCTCCTTCGGATTCTGTGTCTCCCTCTCTCTCTGCCCCTCCCCTGCTGGCACTCTGTGTCCCTCTGTCTCTCAAAAGTAAATAAACATTAAAAAAAATTTTTAACTTAAAAAAATAAAAGCTGTAGAAGGAAACTAAGGGGTTTAGATTATCCTGATGCCAATAGGGAAGCATTGAACAGTTTTAGCCAGGAGAGTGAAATGACCTGTGTGTTGTGCTTTGGAAAGATCACTACAGATATCTTGTACAGACTAGTTTGAAGGGAGTCAGGATGAGGTATCCAATTAGAATTAAACAAGAGAATATATACAAAGTGTCTATCTCAGTACCTGGAGTACATAATAAATGACATTTCCTGGGGCTCCTGGGTGGCTCAGTTGGTTGAGTGTCCAGCTCTTGGTTTTGGCTTGGGTCGTGGTCCTAGGGTCGTGGGATTGAGCACTGTGTCGGGCTCTGTGCTGACAGTGCAGAGCCTGCCTGGGATTCTCTCTCTCCCTCTCCCTCTGTCCCTCCCCTGCTCTTGTGCATACTCTCCCTCTCTCTCACTCGAAACAGATAAACTTAAAATAAAATAAAATAAAATAAAACAACACTTCCCACTTTCCTTCTCTTTCTCCCTTTTTCCCTTCTCCCACCTTTCCTCCATAAATTCTACATCAATCTATATTTCCACATGCCTCTCTGACTAATGATCTCTTGTCATTGACACTCACTGTTTTCTCCATCCATCCCTAAATATGGTAATATTCCAAGGCCCTTTACTCTTTTTGTAAAAAAAAATGTTTATTTTTTGAGAGAGAAAGAGAGAGAGGGACGGAGAATGTGAGCAGAGGAGAGGCAGGGAGAGAGAGGGAGAGAGAGAATCCTAAGCACATTCCATGCTGTCAGCACAGAGACCAACGTGGGGCTGGATCTCATGACCTGTGAGATCATGACCTGAGCCAAAATTAAGATTTGGGTACTGAACCGATGGAGCCACCCAGGCACCCCAAGGCCCTTGCTCTTATTCATCTATATCTTCTTTCTTCAATTGCTCAAACACTCTCAGAGTCCCCTGAATGAACTTTCAGGTACTACCTAAGTCCACATCATGTTCTGAGTCTCCAATCTGAGCCTCAGTGCGTTCTCTCAAGCTGATGATGGATACCCTCCATTTGGCTCTTCCACAATCATCTCAAGCTCAATATGTCTAAAACCAAATTCTTGGGGCTCCTGGGTGGCTCAGTCGGTTAAGTGTCCAACTTTGGCTCAGGTCATGATCTCATAGTTTGTGAGCTCGAGCCCCACGTTGGGCTCTGTGCTGACAGCTCAGAGCCTGGAGTCTGCTTCGGATTCTGTGTCTCCTTCTCTCACTGCCCCTCCCCCACTTGTAATCTGTCTCTCTCTGTCTCTCAAAAATAAATAAATGCAAAAAAAAATAAATAAATTAAAACCAAACTCTTAAGCTTGTTCCAAAAGTCAGTACACCCTTCCAGACATTTCTATTTCTGACCATAGTTACCTTGCACACATAAACTCAAAATCTGACAACAGTGCTTTTAAAAAGTTGATCTATAAACCACTTGTATCAGAATCACCTGGATCATCAGGGACATACAAATCAAAACCAAGATGAGATACCAGCTCACACCTGTCAGAATGGCTAAAATTAACAACACAAGGAACAAAAGGTTTGGTGAGGATGTGGAGAAACGGGAACACTCTCTTACTGCTCGTTGGAATGCAAACTGGTACAGCCATTCTGGAAAACAGTATGGAGGCTCTTCAAAAGGTTAAAAATAGAACTACTCTATAATCCAACAACTGCACTACTGGATATTTACCCAAAGAACACAAAAATACAGATTTGAGGGTGTACACGCACCCCGATGTTTATAGCAGCACTATTGACAATAGCCAAACTTTGGAAAGAGACCAAGTGTCCAACGACTGATGAATGGATAAAGAAGATATGGTACAGGGGTGCCTGGGTGGCTCAGTCAGTTAAGTGTCCGACTTCGGCTCAGGTCATGATCTCACGGTTCGTGAGTTCAAGCCCCATGTCAGGCTCTGTGCTGATGGCTCAGAGCCTGGAGCCTGCTTTGGATTCTGTGTCTTCCTCTCTCTGCCCCTCACCCACTCACTCTCTCTCCATTTATCTCTCTCCCTCAAAAATAAACATAAAAAATTAAAAAAAAAGATGTGGTACATATAAACAATGGAGTATTACTCAGCCATCAAAAAGAATGAAATCTTGCCATTTGCAACAATGTGGATGGAGCTGGAGTGTATTATGTTAAGTGGAATAAGTAAGTCAAGAGAAAGACAAATACCACATGATTTCACTTATATGTGGAATTTAAGAAACAAAACAGATGAACATATGGGAAGGGAGAAAAAAAAAAGAGGAAACAAACCATAAGAAAGACTCTTAGGGAACAAACAGCTGATGGAGGGAGGTGGGTAGAGGATGGGCTAGATGAGTGATGGGTATTAAAGTGCTTCAACCTCAGAATGCTTGGTTAGCTCAGTCAGTTAAGCAACCAACTTCGGCTCAGGTCATGATCTCACAATTTGTGAGTTTGAGCCCCACGTTGGGCTCTGTGCTGACAGCTCAGAGCCTGGAGCCTGTCTTCGGATTCTGTGTCTCCCTCTCTCTCTGCTCCTCCTCTACTCTCGCTCTGTCTCTGTCTCTCTCTCTCAAAAATAAACATTTAAAAAATGTTTAAAAATAAAATGCTTCAACCTTTATGATTTTCTATATTCATATCCCCCCCATTGCAGACCTATCACTTAGGCTCATGTTCAAACTTTTCCATGGAGTGAACTCTACGAGCCAAAGAGCATTATATGTGAGGCCCTGGGCACCAGGGATAAGAGATAAGGGGCTGTATGCTCTGACTCTTGGTCTAGTGTGCGAGACAACTAACATACCGAATTAAAGGGGCACAGAGGAGGGAGGGAATGACTGTGCCTGGAGCCATTAGGGACAGTTTCACAGAGGAGGTGACAATGGATGAGATATTTCTCAGGCAGGGAATGGAGGGAAGGGTATCCCAGGCAGAAAGGTGTAAGTTAATAATGCAAGCAAGGGGGCTGAGATCTCATCAGGGCACCCTCTCCCTGGACAGTGGCTGGTCCCTGGGGCCCTGAGGTAACACAGATGGGTGAAGCAGGCCTGGCACAGGAACCTGGTAGCAAACATATAAGATCCTCAGCCTCTGTATCTGGGAGATGGTGGAAAGTGGTAAGTCCTGTGGCCTGTGGGTCTGCGTCCCCATGCGAAGGGCTGATTACCTTTACTGGACGGGTGCCTTGTAGGAACGTGGACCCTATGTTGTCAGATCTGGAGATTTTTCAGAAGAAGCTGGAAATCCCAATTTTTTCATGTTAGACCTCTCAAGTTTTTTATTTTTACTTTTTAAAAGTTTTCAAAAGTATACCCAATGAGGGGTTCGAACTCATGACCCTCAGATGACGAGTTGCATGCTCTGCTGCCTAAGCCAGCCAGACACCCCTAGACCTCTCAATCTTTTTAATGCTGGGAAATCAAAATACATAAAAACACAACTTTGGAACACAACAGCCACTACTGTGCTCTGTTCTGGGGAGGCTCTCCCAGGTTAACAGTGTTAGCTCAGGTTACAGCACCCTCGAATAGGTTATGGTTTTCTTGGATACCCTGGCAATCATTTTCCTTTCGGGAGCAATAGTCACCCAGGTGGAGTCTGAGGACACACCCTCATCTCTACCAGCAGCACAAAGCATCTTTGCGCATGCATTCGTTGGCAGCTGGCTGAATGGATCTATTGTTCCATTTATTAGCTCCACTTTCAGAGGCTGACATCTTCCTGATATTGACCTCCCACCCTGTTTGGGGCTTAATGTCCTCCTAAAGAATGGTATCATTTAGGATAAGCCATCAAATGATTTACGGTGAGTGCTAGAATTCAAAAGGAAGCCTTGTCACTATGGATTGGGGTATCCAAAGGTTGAGGAGCCAAAAGAGATCGCTAAGGTTTAGGATTTAGGGTGTAACTCAGGCCAGGTCCTGGCTGGATGTGCCGGAACTAGCTGAGGAGAGCAAAGTGAGTCTCAGTCGCAGACAGCAAAGTGGGCATTCCTTCCCGTGTGTTGGGTTATGGGGGTCTTATCTTGAAATGGCTGAATGGTGAAGGTAAATGATGAGGTGAGTCATTTATGGGGTTGGCAGATGAAACGCAGTTAGGAAAGAAAGAAACCCAGATCACTGGAGAATGATCACAGGGGCTCTGGTGATGAGTGCTGAGAAGGACATGCTTCCTCAGACCTCTGTTAAAAGAGAACCCAAGGCGAAGGGTTGGGGTAGGGGAGGCTCATGGCTGCCATGTGTCTGATTGAGCCTTGTTGACCTACCTTCCCCACCACCTCCTTCTCTGGAACATTCTTTGTCTCCTAAAGTGGATGCTCTCCTCCCTGTTTTGGAGTGAGGGTTAAGGCAGGGGAAGCCCAGAAGGTCACTGTTTGATTAAGGTTGCCTTCATTTTCCTTGGGGGAAGTGAGCTCTATAAGGAGATTGGCCTTGGCTATGAGAAAGCAAACTGCTTCTCTGAGCCCAAATTCTGCTCGTGCCCTCTCCAACTCCTTGCTAGGGCTTTTTGGGATCAGTGAGATGCAGAGCGTTAGGTCAGATTTCTGGTTCACCCAAGGAAGGCCCAATCCCTTCCTAAATACTTCCTCCGAATCTTCTTTCCATGTCCTGCTAACCTTACTCTGGCCTCTCACAAGCCAGACACCCTTTTACAAAAAGCTAAAGGAATTGAAATTTTGCTTGAAAGATAACAAGTGACATTTTTTTTCTTTAAAAAAAATTTTTAAAAGTATCTCTACACCCAACGCGGGGCTCAAACTCAACAACCCTTGAGATCAAGAGTCCCATCCTCTACTGACTGACCCAGCCAGGTGCCCTGAGGGGTGACATTCTTAAGGAAAGGAAATACTACTTTAAGAGGATGTTTTGGAGTGTTGGAAAAAGTAAGGGGGCTTTTAAAAAAGGAGGTCTTATGGTGAGTAGTTGACAACTAAGGCTTTTAGAAGTCAGCCTAACAGGGTCCAGAGCTCAGCTGTCATTTATTGGCAGAATAACTTTGGGAAGTTCCTTTAACCTCCCGACCTCAGTCTTCTCATCAGGTAAAAGAGGGGTAATAAAGAGCAGCGCTGTGAGAATTAAGAGAACTACATAGAGCACTTAGAACACTGCGGCTACTTAGTAAGCACTGGATACGTGTTAGGCATCGCTAGAATTACCCAAACAAAAAGGAGAAAAGATGCTGTGTGCCTTGGCTCCCGGCGCCCACACACTACTCCCCCCCTGCCCCCCGCCCCCCCCCTGGAATCCCTCCCTCCTTTTCTGCACGGCTAACCCCAGCCTCTTCGGCAAGATCCAGCTCAGCGGCCCTTTCAAAGAGCTCCCAGGGCAACTTGAGTTGGATTTGTCTGGACAGTGAGTTCCTGCTTAACCTCCAAATCCATTGCCCAGACTCTGTGGGTGTTTGTTGAATGAGTGAATAATCCCTTGCTTTTCAAAGTCACTTTAGTTCCTAAAGCTCATTGGAAGGAATACTTTATCTGAATTAATCTTCAGAGGCAGGAGTAGGGGCGATCTCCGTTTTCCAGATTAAAATATATAAATATGAATGAGAGAGAAAGATTACCTGGAGTTTGCAGGGGTCCCACGGCATTGCCACAACCTAGACCCCGGTTGGGGCCCCTGCGATAGGAGTGCAGCTAAAGCTGGGCGCGCTGGGGTAGGGGGTGGGGGAGAAGGTCCCTCCACCCTCCTCCCCTCCGCCGCGGGAGGGAGAAAGCTGCCCAGAAACTTCCCGGAGGTCACCACCGTGCTGTCTGCAGCAACCAGCCCTTCCCCTGACGGAGGTTCCCGTCGGCCCTGGCCCTCTCGGCCCACGGCGTCCGTGACCCTTAAGCCCCACACCCGCGACCCCAGCAGGTGCCGGCCCCGCCCTCCCCGGGATCGGCAACGCCGAGCAAGGCGGAGTGCTCCCTTCTCCGGCCTGGGGCACGCAGCGGGGCTGCGGGTGCGGAGGAAGGGAAGAAGCGGGAGAGCACGAGCCCCGTCCTCCAACCTCTCCTGACTCCCCTCAGGTCAGTCCACGCTGTGTCCCTCGCTGACCTCTTTCCCTCCCTTTACGCCTGCCGCATCCTTTATCCACAAGCGGCTGCTTCCCGGCCTCCTGAATTGCCTTTTAGGGGAATGGCGTGTCTCTTGGTAGCCAGATTCCTAGTACCAAGCACCACCGGCCAGGCGGCCAGACAGCACACGGTGCCCAGGTGAGACTGGGGAGCCTTGACACCCATCACTCGGGCAGGGTCGGGGGGGAGAAGCCCTCCAAGCCGCAATGAGACCCCTCCACCTACCCTCTGGTCCCCACCCCCAGCTCCAGGACTCAGCAGCAACCCTTCTAATGCTAGGTTTTTCATTCATCCAAACCTTTATTAAGCTCCCACTGAGTGCTAAGCACCTGAGATGAGGGGCTCTGCAAATCTCACCTTCTCCAGGAAGCCTTTGAGGCTCTCCCTGGGAAGAAGTAAACTGTTTACCAGGTTAATGCTGTTCAGTGGAAAGACCGGGGGCTTGATGTCACCCAAACGTGGGCTTCAGCCCAGCTCTGTTTACTAGCGGAGAGATCTTAAATGCTATTCACCACTCTGAGCAGATAATGGACACTCAGCGCATCACCTTACCTTTCCCTTCCCTTTAGGAGATGGGGGTGCCTAACACTCACCCTTAGCCAAGGTCCCTCTCCCCGCCCCCCCATAGAGGACTGCTCACTCCCAAGGGCCTGCTTCTTTGAAACTGTGAAGTTGCTGGCTGACACATCCCCACGGGGCGGGCGCAATCAGCCCTACCACAGAGTCTGAGCTCCTCCCCTTCCCTAGGGAGACTCAGACAGGCCCAGGCAGGTAGCGCATTTCCATTGTGTTGCCAGCCCAGCCCCAGGTGGGTGGGGAAGGGCAGATTTTCCCACCAGGACACCTCAGGGCATGATTCTCCTCCTTCTGGTTGGGCTACTTTAGAAGCCCTGGACATCCAGGGAGCGATATTATCACCAAGAGGGCTACCAGACAAGACTGATGCCCAGGTTCCCTGCCCCTCCCAGAGGCATCATCACCTCCGCATTGGTCCACTTGGGCATTGGCTGTATCTGCCTGGTCCGGGAAGGAGGAAGGTGTGGGGCAGACCTGTGAACTCAGACACTTGACCTCTACCATCCTAAGTGTTCTTATCTGTAGATGAAGGTATTACCCTCACACGGTTGAGGTGGGAGTCAAATGAGATTAATTACGTGTGAGGGCTCAGAATTTTTAGGCAAAGAATACATCACGTCGGGTCATGACAATACCTTTTACAGTCCTCCAGTGGCTTCCCCACAGCTCTTGGGGTAAACTCGTGTTGTAAACACTGCCTACAGCTGCCTCACTGATTTCATCTCTCTCCACCCCACCCACTCAGCCACACGGTTCCTGCAGTTCTTTCCATGGGCCTGACCTCATGCTAGACCCGAGGCTTCCCCGTGGACTGTTTCCTGGCCTGGACCGCCTCTATCTGGCTAACTCTGCTTGTCCTCAGCTTTAGTGAGGTGTCCCCTAAGGAGCCTCCCCTGCCCAGTGGCCAAAGGCCAGGCCTTCTGCCACTTGCTCTCTTTGCACACCTCTAGTCGGAGTGGTGTTAACTGTTGCCCCCTCCGAGAGGATGTGGTTCCTCGTAGCCCTGCACGCTATGTTCACCACTGTACCCCAAGGCTTCATAGTACACAGTAGGCATTTTATTATCTGTTGAAAGAAAAAGTCTAAAGAGTTTTCTTTTTAATGCTTATTTTTGAGAGAGGGAGAGAGAGAGTGCACCAGCAGGGGAGGGGAAAAGAGGGAAGGAGACACAGAATCCGACACAGGTTTCAGGCTCTGAGCTGTCAGCCCAGAGTCCAACACGGGGCTTGAATCTATGAACTGTGAGATCATGACCAGAGCCGAAGGCAGATGCTTAATTGACTGAGCCACCCGGGCGTCCCCCCTCCCCCAAAATTCTAGAATCTGAGGCAGCTTCGTGTCCAGTTTCAACTCTCCCTTAGCCTGAAGTCTGCGGCAGTCACATGATCCCCATGCCCCCACCCCTACCTCCCAAAAGAGCCAGCCCAGCACCTGCTCTGCCTACCAGAATAGGAGGGCTGGTTGGGCTTTCCCCCCCCATTCCTCCCTACCAAAACCGTGAAATTCTGGTCACTTGCATCTTCCCGTTTCGCTCCCTTTCCTGATCCCAGCAGAACTGGCCTCGTTCATTCTGTCACCTCGGTTCCAGGTCTGGGGCTGTTCTGTGGATTATTAGGTTCACCTGTCAGCAAACCTCCTGACTGCCCCCATCCCTCCCTGCCAACTGGGGAGCGGGGCCTCTCCCAGCAAACGGGCTCAGGTCCTAGCTCTGTCCTAGTGGTTAGACCCTGGACAGATCCTTCCTGGTACCAGTTTCCTCATCTGCAAAACAGGGATGCTACTTCACAAAATGGTCAGAATTATGAGGTACACAAATTATGATGTATGTATCTGACACTGTGCTAGCCAAACACCTCACATGCCTTCATCCATACAGCTCAGTGTAGATAGAATCCATTTACCTTATCTTAGGTTTGAGGTCATTGAAGCACAGAGAAGTTAAGCCCATGGCTTGCTCACGCCACTAAGTTTGTGACATCCCTCCAGAGCCCACAGCTTTCCTGACTGTGTGTTCTGTTAAGGTCAGGGGGCAGAGCAGGTGCTCAGTAGATTTAGAGTTTTGTTTTGAAGTAGGCGCTACGGCAGCATGGAGCCCAAGGCGGGGCTTGAACTCATGACGGTGAGGTCAAGACCTGTGCTGAAATCAAGAGTCGGGTGCTTAACCGACTGAGTCACCCAGACCCCTCCGTTTAGGTCATTTCAATTCAAGGTCCACAGGTTATTGAAGGCACCTGGGGTGCTTTATCTGCTAAGGCTGAGAGCTTCTGCAAATCTGTGCTAATGTTTGAGGTGGGGACATAGGAAAGAGGTATTCCTTTTCTCCGTCCCTCTGAGGAATGAACTCCCACCTCACTTGGCCAGTGTCACTATAAGAAGCAGTTACAAAGCGTTCCAAGGGGATGACAGGAACTTAAATGTCAAATTCCTTACCCTTAGGAAGTTAGCAACACGTTTTTCATTTGTTTAAAGCTATGTTTTGTTTAGGCCCGTGCAGGTCAGATTGAGGAAAGATTTTTCTTAAAAGTACCCACTGATGGCTTTATTGTACTATTTCTGCAAAAGTCCCGGACCCCTTGAGCAGTGGCTCTCAACTCTGGCTGCACATTTGCATCACCTAAGGAGATTTTCAGAAAAATACCAGAGCTTGGACCCAAGACCAATTAGTTAGAAGTTCCAGGGTAGAACCCTGGCATCAGTGTTGGTTAAAATTCCCCCAGGCGATTCTGCTATGCTGTGTCCACTGGACCCAGAACCCCTGGGAAGAGTTCCCCCAACAGCCTGGCCTTGAAGCAGCATCACCTGGGAACTTCTTAGAAATGCAAATTCTCAGGCCCCACCCTGGACCTACAGAAACAGAAACTGAGAGTGGGGGTCAGTGACCAGCAATCATGTTGACAAGTCTTCCAGGGAACACTGATCCAGGCTAAAAGAACTCTTACGAAGGCACAAAGATTTTTTGTTTCTTAAACTTTTTTAAATGTTTATTTTATTTATTTGAGAGAGCAAGAAAGAGCGAGAGAGTGAGAGACAGAGATGTGTTAGAGTAGGGGAGGGGCAGAGATGGAGAGAGAGAGAGAGAGAGAGAGAGAGAGAGAGAGAGAGAGAGAGAGAGAATCCCAAGCAGGCTCCTCAGGGCTTGAGCCCACGAACTTCAAGATCATGACCTGAGCAATCGAGTCAGACAGTCGATGCTCAACCGAATGAGCCCCTAGGCGCCCCTGGAAGGCACAACATTTTCAAGCTGACAATAATCAGAAAGACCATCTTGGGATGCCTGGGGGGCTCAGTCAGTTAAGTGTCCGACTTCGGCTCAGGTCATGATCTCACGGTTCCTGGGTTCGAGCCCCGCGTCGGGCTCTGTGCTGACAGCTAGCTCAGAGCCTGGAGCCTGTCTTCGGATTCTGTGTCTCCTCTCTCTCTGACCCTCCCCTGCTCATGCTCTCTCTCTCTTAAAAATAAATAATAAAAAATTAAAAAAAAAAAAAGAAAGACCATCTTATCTAAGTTTGCCCTTAGTATCCGGGGAAAGGAAAGGAGAGCTACACAGCTTCCCTGACATCATCAAGTTCTGGGCAGAGTCAGGTCTAGAAGCTGGGCTTTGTCTTCCTGTCTCTAGTCTGTCCTCTCTGTTGTCCTGTCCACTCTTGGAGCAGAAGGTCTGCAAAGACGGCCGCAATCCCCCCCATCCCTGGACACGTAGGTCACCCGTCCCACCAAGAGGGAGACTTCATTTCCCTTCGGTATAAGTTTGCTGGGCTGTTGTAAAAAAAAAAAAAAAAAAATACCACAAACTGGGTGCTTAAGACAACAGAAATTTATGGTCTCTGGAGGCAATAAAGTTCTGGAGGCTAGAAGTCTGAGAACAAGGCGTTGTCAGGGCCATATTTCCTGAGACCACTATGGCAGTCTCTGTTCCAGGCCTCTGTCCTAGTATCCGATAGTTGTGGTGGCATTAACTCCACAACCTCCATGTGGCATTCTCTGTGTGTATGTGTATACCGAAATCCCTTTTTTAAGGACACCAATCATATCAGATTGGGGTCCACCCTACTTTAGTAGGACCTTCCAGTTGAGGGCACATTCTGAACCAACGAAGGTTAGAACTTCAACCTATGATTCTGAGTGTTGGGCCACACTTCATCCAGAACACGTCCCACTGAACCTGGGCCGTAAGGAGTCCTCGGAGGCTCTATCTTCATGCTCTGAAGCATGACGTTCTCATGGTCTGGAAGCATGGCTGGAAATCTGACTACACTGCTGGATGAGACTTGGAAGAGAAGAAAGGAGGCCCAGGCCACCCCCAGCCATCCCAGTCACCTTGGCTAAGGCATCACATGCGTGAGTGAGGCCGTCTTGGGATCTTAGGTCCCCTGAGCCAACCTCCTGTAGCAAGGGTGAGCCACCACCACCAAGCTCTACCCAAATTACAGAACAATCAGCAAATAAATGGTGGTTGTTTTAAGCCACTAAACTTTGGGGTGGCTTATTTAAAAAAATTTTTTTAATGTTTATTTTTGAGAGAGAGAGAGAGAGAGAGAGAGAGAGAGAGACAGAGTGTGAGCAGGGGAGGGGCAGAGAGAGAGGGGAACACAGACTCCAAGGCCGGTTCCAGGCTCCGAGCTGTCAGCATAGAGCCCCGACGCAAGGCTTGACCCCATGAACTGCAAGATCATGACCTGAGCCAAAGTGGGACGCTTAACTGACTGAGCCACCCAGGCGCCCCTGGGGTGGTGTGTATTTTAGATGGAAAGGGATAACTGCCGTGAGGCTCCAACAACACATGGCCTTCATAATTAATTCTCGATTCTTCCCGTTGGAAGGCCTTCTGCCGGGGCCAGCGCCTGCCTATCACTCAGATAAAATATTTGGGTCTCACTGCTGGCTGAGTGGCTGGGAATTAGGACAAAGTTCTGCTTGTATATAATGAATGGCACCCTCTGACCTACCTAGAAGCTTCTGAGAGCACGAGTGAGATGCTGAGGCTCTGGCTGCGAGCAGGCAGGAGCAGGGGAGGGGGCGGAGAGGTACTGACGGGTGCTTTGTGTGGGTGGGCCTACAGCCAGAGCTTGGAGGCACAGAGCCAATTGTGTGGCCTCCAAAACACTGGGACTTGGGGAGAGGAGGAACTCAAGTAGTGAGAGGCCTTGGCTGAAGGGAAAATTGGAATAATTAACCACTGAGAACAAGTATCTTCCAAAGAGCTTAATTTGGGGGGAAGGAAGAGCATCAGGGAAGACAAAGAAGTGATTACTTAGAATAGGAACAGAGGAGTGTTATATGGAGAACAGTGACAGGAGATAAGGTGCTCAGAGCAATATAGAAAGTCTCCAACTTCCCCCTACGACGGGTTGTGCTAACCACCATCCTGACAGTAGTGAACACCAATGCACACTCACTGTCCCCCAGGCACTATGTGAAGCACGTATATTTAATCCTCACTCCAATCCTAGGAGGTATGTTCCGTTGTTTTAGTCTCGTTCTGTGGATGAGAAAACCGAGGCCCAGTAACATGGTGAAGGCCACACAGTGGATTAAGGAGAAAAGCTGGGATTCAAATCTAGGTTTTCTGGCTTGAGGATCTGTGCTCTTCACCACGAGTGAAGCTGCTCTGTGCTTTCTAAAGCCTCTGCAGAGTCTTAAATAGCAATTAGAGATCACTTAGGGCTTATATGCTTAGGGCTTATGAGCGGCCTACTCCAAGTGGCCCATCCCCCATTGGGAATGGGGACTATGCCCCATAAGCTGCTCGCTAGAACAAAGTGACCAAATGGGTCAGTGCTTCTCCCCTAGTTGTTGCTGCATGAAATCCTTTGTGGGACTTGCTTGCTGACTTTCTGATGTGATAGTCTAAAAGCAGCCCTTCCCAGGACAGGCAAGCCACAACCTTCCAAGGAGCCTGCCCGGGGCGGGGAGCCTGCTCAGACTTGACTGAAAGCAGCAGACTCTAGATCAGCAAGACAGACTGTGCGTGGGGGGTGCCTACACCTCAGACACCCCCATCCCTGGATTTCTTCCTCGCCGCCTAGGTTCTGTGTCCTTGTCCATAGAGACACGGGAAGAAGTATCCTTAACTGGGCATCTGGTCCATGTCCCTCAACTTACAGACAAGGAGTGTCCAGAGGAGAATTACGTGACAAGGTCTCCACCCCTTCTCCGAGAGGTGTGTGATGTCTCTTCCTAGCGTGCTACACTGCACTGTCTTTCTTCTCGAAGGCTGCAGTGAGGAGGGAAGAGGAAGCTTGTGCTCTCTGTAGGCCCCCCCCCCCATCCTTCCTGTCAATGAGGGAATCCCAGGCTGCTACCTCAGCTGAGTCCTGCCAGGCCTTTCTGAGCAGATGTTCAAGTCCATGGCTGAGCAAGCATCCATAGTGCCTGGCCTGCTCCTTGGGGGTGGAGGTGGGGGGTGTCAGAATGCCCCTGAAGGTGGCAAAAGCAGTCTCTGCTTGAGGCCTGGGCCCAGAGCCCGGTCTCACCAGTTTTGTTTCCAACTTTTTTCCTTTGCTCCAGTAAGACTGAGCCAGCCTTATTGTGAAGTGGGAAATAAGGAGTCAGGGGTATGGTCAATTAGCAACATTTACAACCAGCCCTTGAACCTTAACGCCTGGACTTTTTTTTTTTTTTTTTAATATTATTTATTTTTGAAAGTGAGAGCAGGGAGAGGGGCAGAGAGAAAAAGAATCCCAAGCAGGGTCCGCACTGCCAGCGCAGAACCAGATGTGGGGCTCAATCTCACGAACTGTGAGATCATGACCTAGTTGCAATCAAGACAAACTGAGCCATCCAGGTGCCCTGTGCACCCTAACTCCCAGACTTCTGACGCCTTAGGCGCTCGCCATTTTTCTCCGCCCCTAATGGGGCACTCTAGCTCCCATTTTCCTGACACCAGAGTCCTTCAACATAGCTCAGTACCCAAATGTGCACCAGGGGCTAGCACTATGTTTAGTGCGACTAAAACACAGACCTTGCCCTCAAAGGCTCAGGCACAAGAAGAGTCCTTTCTTGTCACTCTTTACAGGGACCTCCTATTGGGGTCAGGAGAGAGCTGTTCTGTGAAGACAGGGCCTGCTCCTGTTGAATTTTCACCTGTTTCCCACCACTCTGCTCTGAATTGTCAGCCCAGGCATTAGAGAAAGAAAGCTAGCTGTCATAGTTCGCTGTGCCCTCTGCCTTGTTCCTTCCCAGTCTGCCTGGCCAACTCCTACTCAGCCTTCAAAACCCAATTAGCCATCAACCCCACCGAGACTGTCTACCTAGTTTCTAGGTTTTATTCACACTTCTACTCATCTTTATGTTGTGATCTGTTCACATGTCGTCTTCTTCCTGTTTCTTCCCTTCTAAGCTTAGACTCAGGTGAGGGTAGGTTTCATGCCCTGTGTGCCAGGACCCCTTGGTAGTGGCCGTGTTGAGGGGTCTAGGGCCCTGGGGGTTCAGAGGGGGTGGGACAATGTCTACTGCTGGAGGAACTGGCCATTTGCAGGTTCACTGGGCCCTCAAGGATGCCTGGTAGATTTAGATGCCACTTCCCATTCCCCCAGAAGATCGAAAGCCTTGCATAGTGTCTACCTCCTTTCTTGCTGTTCATGTGAATGAATCAAAGATGACTTCAACTTAAAAAAAAAAAAAAAAAAAAAAAAAAAAAAGCTAGGAATTCTAACCTCCCGCCTAGCCTACAGATGTATCTGTACTAGTGGTCATCTGCCTCGGTCGCTGCTGTGTCTGACACTAGCATTGAGGACTGAAAACACATCCTGTACCCTCACCTTTTGCGAAAGTCCTCTCCCCTGAGCCGGGGAGTCTCTCTGAGGTGTCTCCTCTGTCCTTCTGTACTCTCTGCCGGTGACATCACGCCCTGACCCTCAAATCCTGACTTCCTGGATTTCAGAGCATCTGGCCAGCCCTTGGGCAATTTGAGCTCAACATCTGTTAGGGCCTGAATTGTGCCCCCACAAAATTCATATGCTGAAATACCTCCCAGTGGTACTGTATTTGGAGATAGGACTTTTTTTTTTTTTTTTTAATGTTTATTTTTGAGAGAGAGAGGGGAGACACACAATCTGAAGCAGACTCCAGGGCTCCGAGCTGTCAGCACAGAGCCCGATGTGGGGCTCGAACCGTAAAATCCATGACCTGAGACAAAGTTAGAAACTTAACCAACTATGCCACCCAGGCACCCCTGGAGATAGGACCTTTAAAGAGGTAATTAAGATAAAGGTATAGGGGTGAGTCCTATATGACTGGTGTCTTTACAAGAGGAGAAAATGAGGACACAGACAGGCACAGAGGGAAGACCATGTGGAAACACAGGGAGAGGGCGGCCATCTATAAAGCAAGGAGAGGAGCTTCAGAAGAAACCAGTCCTGATGATACTTTGATCTCAGACTTCCAGTCTCCAGAATCATGAGAAAGCCCCCTCACCCCCCACCCCGGTCTGTGGTACTTTGTGTTTGGCGGCCTTAGAAGACTAATTCAATGTCTAAAGCTGAGTTCATCTCCAAATCCAAACAGAATAACGTGGAGGGACAGCACCTCATGCAGTCCAAGGCAGAAATGCAGTCATCCACAGCTCTCTCCACGTGCCTTATCAACGGATCACTAAGTATTGGGATTCCAACACCTTCTCTTCCCCATCTCACTGCTCTGGTTGAGGCTTTATCCATCACCTGGATTATTACAACCACTTCTTGCCCCCTCACCACGCTGTGCTCGGTAACCTGCCCTTCTCGGCACTAGTGACATTTTTGGGCAGTACAATTCTTTGTTGAGGGGAGGCCTGGCCTGTGGTTTGTAGGATGTTGAGGAGCAGCCCTGCTCTCTGCCCACGGCACGCCAGAACACGCCCCCCCCTCCAGCTGAGACAGCCATCAAGGTCTTGCAACATCACCCCAGGTTGAGAACCACTGCTTTCAGGACAGGCTATCCCAGGGTGCTAGCACTTAACAGCCACTGAAGATTTCATACAGGAGAAAATTCAAACTCCTTTGTTGCCCCATGGGTTCCCTATAGCATCTAGAGTAATCCATGCCATGTAGTAGGCGTTCAATAAATATTCAAGAAAGAAAGGCAAACCCAAGGTCATTTACCTCAATCCCTTTTCCCTAGCTTCCCCTTCTTCCATCTCAAGTGTCGGCTACAAACTACTCAGTCACCTGAACATAACGTACCTGTGTTACCCATAGCTTTTCCTCTCCCTGTCTCTGCCTTGAACACCCTGCCCTCTCTCTATACCCCAACCCATCTTCAGTATCTGGCTCAAGTGCCAGTCCTTCTGGAAGCCTCCCCCCTGGTGGGGCTGGGGCTCCCTGGGTCCTCTGGGCACACTATGCACATTTCTCACCCCAATTGGAGGGCTTTAGGGAAGAAGGAAGACAGAGAGAGGCAGCAGATAGGTAAGCGGGAGGGCTAGTGCCCAACATCGAATGCCTGCAAGGGGCCTGGCATCACCGACCTCCAAAGGGCTCAGGAACTAGCAGTGTGGGAAGTTCGGAAGGTGGGAATGCAGGGAAGGGGCAAGAGTAACGACTGGTCAAAAATCCTCACAAAGAAACAGCAGTCAGACCTCAGGATCCTGCCTTTCACCTTCAAACCGGCAGACCATCCAAAAGGAAACAAAGTTATACCCCAGAGCAGTCAAATCTAAAAGGCTCCGGGGACGGGCATCTCAGGCACAGTTCAGGGAACAGCCTGAAAACCAGAGAGAGGACACAACAGCCAAGGCCTCCTGTCCCATCTATACTTTCTTGAGGGCAGGAATTTTTTGTTAAACTTCTAATATGAGGTAGCTGCTTTGGAGGTGCTCTAATCTTCCCTGTCATTTAGGCTAATTCCTTTTAGTGTTGTTCTAGATCACCAGCAAAATAACCACCCTGCTCTCCAAGGACTCCACTTCCCACAGGCCTCCCAGGTTCTGGATCAGTTACAAATGAAAGGTGGTGTTGCCTGCAGGAAGTCATCTAGGTATAGACCCTGTGATGGCCAGGACCGGAGTCCATCACTGCAAGCTCCAGTAAAAATGGCTCTGAGAAAATCCCAGCTCAGCAAGGATAATGCTTACTTTAGGCTCATGCTTTGAGTAGAGTACTTGTGAACACTCTAAGTGCCAAGGGCACCTGGGTGGCTCAGTTGGTTGAGCATCTAACTCTTGATTTTGGCTCAGGTCACGGTCATTCTCACACTTTGTGGGTTTGAGCCGCACGTCGGGCTCCATGCTGACAGTGTGGAGCCTGCTCAGGATTCTCTGTCTCTCCCCTGCTCGCACGCTCTCTCAAAATAAATAAACATTAAAAAAAAAAAAAAAAAAGTCTTAAGTGCCTTTAAGTTTCAGACCACAACTCCCCAGGCAAGAATTTCTCTGCTTCTCCATTCTTACCCCACCAAGGACTCCATAGTTTGAAAGGAACCCAGGCAAGGCTCTCCCTGAGGACCCAGGGACATGACTATCTGGGGCTCGGTGGTGGGTGTTGGGGGAGAGGCACTAAGTCCAGACACAGACCGAACAAAGGTTCTTCCTGCTTATTTTGAAAATATACACAAAATAGGGATATAGGAGGTGGGAAAAGAGAATGTGACTTACACCTAGTCTAGTTTGGGAGAGCCGGTAAAGGCAGCTGCAGTTTATCCAAATACATTATCTAGTTTGCTCCGCCCACTTGTAACTGACTCACCCTATCTGGTATCTCATCGCAGAAGAGCCTCCGGGTTAGGTGTCCAACCCTCATTGGCCATTCTCCTTCCCAATGCCTGGGGCACTTGTAAGGGAGGAGAGGTCTCTCAGTTTAGTGGTTTGAACCAACAGAGGAAGAACTGCTGGTATGTATGAATTCATGTGTCCAGCGAGGGGAAAAAGCAGGGAAAGAGTTAAGAAATTATCTGCTCTTGGTTTCTGGATGAAGATACTAGCAGAGCAGGCTGGATGTACTGAACACAGACAGATCCAGGTCCTTGGATAGGCACTGGCCAGGTTTTTCTAACCTCCTTCCCTTCCTACTATACCTTAACTGCACCTCTAACCCAAGCCCTTTAAGTTCCTGAGGACCTCCACGAAGAGACCCATTGCCAGGGACCGACAATTTGCATAGGTCCACAGCCCCTATTAAATGCATGCAGCTTCACTGTAGGGGTCAGTCTATGGATCTGAGCACTGTGCTAATGAGCTGTAGGATACTAAACCCCTCCCAGGGATCAATCAAGCAAGGCTCATAGACGTTGGGGATCAGTTCCTAGGTTAACATTGAATAAACTTGTCCCCTGAACCCAAAGCAAGGTCACTAAGTGACACATCCAGGTAGCCCCAAGGCTCATTGGTGCCTAAGAAAAGCAGACACACATCTGAGTTAAATCCTAGAATTAAATGTTTGAAAATTGAAGCAGGTAGATTTAGGCCAAAAACACAGGCCCTACCCTTCTGGTGGGGACTGGGCTGGGTTCTGCTCCATGGTCTTGCCAGAGGCAGAGCCTGGCCCCGTGGAGATACCCCACCTCTTCAGAGAATACATTTCTGCCTGGCTGAGGAGATTTTTTAAACACATTATAGAGAAACCTCCTTGAACCTGGGCTGTGCTAGAAGGGTCCGTCCAGTTTACACCTTAGCTCCTGCCAGGCCGTTTTCCTGACTAATATACTGATCTCTAAGACTCTATGTGGCTAGATCCTAGGACAATAAATAGTTCCTTTCTCATCAGGGACCCTTTTGAAAATAAAAAATATAGTTTTTGCCTAAAAGGCTCATAAGCACTTTAAAAATTATTTCAGATGTTCACAGCCCCAGGCTAAAGACCCCTGTCTTCTTGGACCCCATGCCTTTCTACGCATCGGGGTAGAGCCCTACATTGTAAGATGGCTGCTGCAGATTGGCCTGTGAATTCATGTGGATTCAACCTCTACTGCCCTCTGTTGGCCACGAGGAGGGACGCTAGGTTAAAACGCTGGATTCCTTCCCGGCATTGAGATGGAGACAGACTTTCTGCCCCTGAATGGTAGGGGCAGATACACTTTCAGCAGCTTTCACCAGAATCTCTAGAAGGCTTACCTTTCCTTGAGGTGGGCTGGAGATAAGGGGATATGCAGGGGACCACCACACGAAGTCAAAGCACCACAGCACGGGTCCTGGGCCCCTGAACATTAGTCAGGGTGGTCTGATCGCACGTGACAGCACCAGTGATCCTCCATTAGCTATCCCCCTGGCTGCAATCCCTAGAGACAGAGGACACCCCGGCCCTTAACTCAGAAGGGCAACAAGGAAGTTGGGAAAGTTAGTGAAGGCCCACGCCTGGGCAGGACTCCACATCACAAAGCTCCACATCACTTGAGACATCGACTGTATTTGTAGGGGGTTAGGGAAACAGTGGAATGAGAGACGCAAACCCAGGGAGAGCGCCCAGGCGCTGCAGGTGCTGGGACCCCTAGAACTCCTCACTCTCATCCTCGCCGTCCATGGACTCTGTTCCCACTTCTTCGTAATCCTTCTCCAGGGCAGCCAGGTCTTCTCGGGCCTCCGAGAACTCCCCTTCCTCCATGCCCTCGCCCACGTACCAGTGCACAAATGCCCGCTTGGCATACATCAGGTCAAACTTGTGGTCGAGGCGGGCCCAGGCCTCGGCGATGGCTGTGGTGTTGCTTAGCATGCAGACTGCCCGCTGGACCTTGGCCAGGTCTC
>CM053562.1:39287638-39458233 GCA_028646485.1 Cryptoprocta ferox
CTATAGAAGACATTTGTGGAAATTGGGAAAGTTTGAATACCAGCTAGGTATTCTTACTTTGGAGAAGTATTATGAATTTTGTTAGGCACAAAACAAACTTGTGTGTAATAGCTGTGAGTTTAAATGGGTGAGCAAAGCAAAAATAAAGGAAACGTAGCAGAGTCAGATGTTGAATCTAGGTAGTGGGTATATGGTTGTTAACTATACTAACCTCTCCACTTTCCTATGGTTTAGAAAATAGTTTAAAAAAATATAAAGCCTCGTGAAGATCTCCAATTACATCTAAACAATCTACTTTAGACATCGCTCTATTCAGAACATATACATACATTTCATATTCAGTGTTTAAAAAAAAAAAAAAAAAAAAAAGGTCAACTTCCCCCTTAATGCCTCTACGGAGAGCAAGCTTACTACTTCCTGAAGGTAGCCCACTCTTCCTCTGAGTAGCTAAAGCTTTCCTAATATGGAGCTGGGAGAATCCGCCTCCCAGACTTCCCACCCCTGGTTTCTAGTTCTGAGCTATAGGACAGCTCTTCAAAACTAGCAAGCAGCTATTATCTTTACGACCAGGAGTCCCTGCCTCGCCTCCCGTTGTGGTCACGTCCGCAAGAGTACAAGGAGGCTGTATGTTTTTTAAATGCCACAGCTGCCACCTTTACTCTTTTTAATCTCACACCGGAACAAAACCCATAAAACTTAAAACTAGGTCATATGCCCAGCACCCTCTGGCAGCGTGGACTGACAAAAGAATGGGGCATATAAACAAATGGATTCATCCTCATTACTCAAGAGATTGCATTCATAGACTTCCGACCCATGTCTTGCCCATTATCTGAATGGCCGGCCTTTCTGCGCTTCGCAGAGCACTCCCTTCCGAGCAGGAGATGGATTAGGTGGGTGTGTCCCTGGCACATGTGAACGATTGGCTCCCCAACCTGACTGGCAAACCTAGGGAGTGCCTATTTGCCAGGCTAAAAGACATGAGACCTACTCTTCCTTTCATAAGGGAAGGCATAAGGGCAAGCTTTCAAGTCAAATAAGAAAGTCGTGATTTGCCCGATTCTCCCTCCCTAGCACTTTTGTTTCCATGCCCCAGGGCTCTCTAGGAATCTCCCCTCTGGCAGGTACACAGCACACGCGAAGTTCCCCCCCTCCCCCGCCCCCACTTCATTCCCAGCTTGCCTTGAAACCCGTGGGACACCAGTCCACAAACTGGATGGTGCGCTTGGTCTTGATCGTGGCAATAGCGGCGTTCACATCCTTGGGCACCACTTCTCCGCGGTAGAGCATGCAGCAGGCCATGTATTTGCCGTGGCGGGGGTCACACTTGACCATCTGATTGGAGGGTTCAAAGCAGGCGTTGGTGATCTCTGCCACGGACAGCTGCTCATGGTAGGCTTTCTCGGCTGAGACAATGGGGGAGTAGGTCACCAGGGGAAAGTGGATGCGGGGGTAGGGCACCAGGTTGGTCTGGAACTCTGTGAGGTCCACGTTGAGGGCCCCATCAAAGCGCAGGGAGGCAGTGATGGAGGATACGATCTGGCCAATGAGCCGGTTGAGGTTGGTGTAGGTGGGGCGCTCGATGTCCAGGTTGCGGCGGCAGATGTCGTAGATGGCCTCGTTGTCCACCATGAAGGCGCAGTCCGAGTGCTCCAGGGTCGTGTGCGTGGTTAAAATAGAGTTGTAGGGCTCCACCACTGCTGTGGACACTTGGGGGGCGGGGTAGATGGCAAATTCCAACTTGGACTTCTTGCCGTAGTCCACAGAAAGCCGCTCCATCAACAGGGAGGTGAAGCCCGAGCCGGTGCCGCCCCCAAAGCTATGGAAGATCAGGAACCCCTGAAGCCCGGTGCACTGGTCCGTCTAGGGCAGGAGAGAACACCGTCAGGATACAGATGGCCTGTCACCCGCGCCCAGCCCTCGCCCCCTGACAGTGCTCTTCTGTCTGCCAAGCTACTGTGACGCCAACTACAACTGTATTCACTTCTGTATTTAGAAAGAAAAAAAAAAAAACTTTGAAGCATAATTTGTACTTAAGTGTATACATTTTATTGCGTGTAGTGACAAGTGTGTGTACCTATATTACCAAATGAATCAAGATACAGAAATTTCCATGACTCCAGAAAGTTCTCTTAGGTTTTGCTTTGCCTCTGTAGAGGTGAGAAGAGAATACCTACCAAGGGGTTTGGAGTTCTAGGGGACAGAGACTTAGAAGGACACTGCTGTGTGCGTGAAGTGGCAAGTGAGGGGAGGGTCAGGTGGGACATAGGACCCGTAGTCAGAGAGCTGGGCCCTCTCAGCTCTGTAGCTTTGCCATCTGGCCACAGAAGAGTGGGAGTTGGGGGTGGGGGGCAGGTAGTGGTGGTATCTTGTTAAACATATAGACTCCCAGGGCCCTCACTTCTGACTGGAACCCAGGAAACTGCAGGTTTAACAAGCACGCACGGTGACTTCTGATGTAGCTGAGCCTTGGACTAGAAGAGCATCAATCTGTACCAGACACATGGGCTGTCAGAGTATAAAATTCTCCACTGATTTGCAATATATACGTCTATCAAATCATTACGTTGCACACCTGAAACTAATGCTGTCAATTATATCTCAATAAAAATAAGTTAAAAGCAAGCCTCATGCAAATTGATAACAAAAAACACCCTTCCCCGAAAATCCCAAGCCTAGGGGGTACTTTGTGCTAGAAAGCATGGAATCCAATTCCTCAAGTCAATGGGAGTCCTCGGTCTCAACTGGTGAGCAGCAGAGTATGTCTGAGCGATCCCTCTAGAGGACCAGTGCCAAGGTGCTGGCTCCTAGTTGGCCTCACGCCTGTTCTCAGTGCCTCAGGCAAGGGATGAGGTAAACTGGGAAGTGGTTAAAAACTAACCAGTAAGCAGAAGCCTCTCCTGGGGGCGCAGTAAAGTATTGCTCAGGAATGGAAGAACAAGCCGAGCCACCAAGGCCACTTCCTCCTACCTGCTGGGCCTAGAGAGGGATCAAAGCTCAAAGAAGGCTTGGATTGGACAATTAGACCTGGCATAGCAAGGAACCAGCAGGCCAGAAGCCTGAGTCCACAGACTCAGGGTAGAACAGGTTATTCAGGCTTCTTCTAGCCCTCGACCCACACCCAGGACACACAGCTCCCCCTAGGGGAAGCCAAGGAGGCAGACAAGCAGAAGGAGCCATAAGGGCACTTGGGGTTCCTGTCACAGCGACAGGCCTGTGGTTTCCTTTTCTTCCACACACATCAGGCCTCCCAGGCCAGGAAGGGAAGGTAAAGACACATTGATCTCCTGCAGGTGCCAAGGGCACCTGGTCTGCTCACCAGTTTTCGGATTCGCTCCAGCACCAGATCGATGATCTCCTTCCCCACCGTGTAGTGGCCTCGGGCATAGTTGTTGGCAGCATCTTCCTTGCCAGAGATCAGCTGCTCAGGGTGGAAGAGCTGCCTATAAATGCCAGTTCTTACCCCGTCTTGAGGGGAAGAAAGAGGGCAAAGGTAAGAGAGGCTGGTCTCACCCCCCACAAGGACACAGGCGCTAGGACCTAGACTGCTAAGCTCCCCTAGGTGTAACCGCAACACAGAACATGAATGGCAAATGGCCTTCCCAAGACCCACTTGCAAAGTCCTTACATGGGCCTGTGAGCGGGTAAGTCAGGGGCCCCTTTAACAGTCCCTTGCCCTCACAGCCACTTGCACTTGCTGAGGAACCAGAGGATGTCTAGGGAATCTCACTTTAAGATAAATTTTTTTTTGTCTTTTATTATTTTTTATTTTGAGAGACAGAGACAGAGAGTGAGTGGGGAAGGGGCAGAGAGAGAGGGAGACACAGAATCTGAAGCAGGCTCCAGGCTCTGAGCTGTCAGCACAGAGCCCGACGTGGGGCTCGAACCCATGGACTGTGAGATCATGACCTGAGCCAAACTCGGACGCTTAACCGACTGAGCCACCCAGGTGCCCCCCACCCTTTTATTTTTTTTAAAGATTTATTTATCTTGAGAGAGAACATGCAGGAGGGGCAGAGAGAGGGAGTGAGAGAATCCCAAGCATGTTCCCTGCTGTCTGCACAGAGCCCTGCAGAGCGGTGGGGGGCGGGGGGTGGGCGGGGAACGGACATGAGATCATGACCTGAGCCAAAATCAAGAGTGGGACGCTTAACCGACTGAGCCACCCAGGCGCCCCTCACTTGACTTTTGTTGGGATAAGAACATAGACTAATGCAGAAAACCCAGCCCACAGTTTAATATCTACAAAGATGTCTTTAGAAAGATGGGGGTGGGGGGAGTTTTCAGGAATAGGAAACTGAGGAGATCCAGATGCAGAAAGGAAGAAGCAGAGAACCCCCTGGGAACCAGCAACAGCCAAGTTCACATAGGTCCCCATGCTATTAAGGGGCCCCGTTCAGTTAAAGTTTAGCAGGGGGCCGTTGAGAATGTTCTCAGTGCCCAGTTCCTTAGGCAATGTTATCCTCAAGAGTCTGTGGGTAGGAAAAAGGAAGTTTAAAGTTTCTGCCTTCATAGCCACACTTTTCTGCAGTCTTCATTCTGGGTCTGACCCGACTCAAACATCTGGCGGTTTCCGGGCAGAGAGATTTGACTAATATCCCGTCTCAGCGCAGGAAGCCCCCAGGACCCCTCCTGAAGTCAGAGTCTAGACAAAAGCAACGGAACTCAGTGTTGTTCTTGGCAGGGGGTTGCCTGCATTTCAAGAGCTTCTCCCCTAAGCGGAGCTCCCCACAGACTTTGGGGCTGGCAAAACACATGGGCTGGAGGAGGGGAACCCCCCCACAGCACCCACTCACCTATGACAGCAGGCTCCAGGTCCACAAAGACAGCCCGGGGCACATGCTTGCCTGCCCCTGTCTCACTGAAGAAGGTGTTGAAGGAGTCATCGCCGCTGCCCAGTGCCTTGTCGCTGGGCATGGTGCCATTTGGCTGGATGTTGTGCTCCAGGCAGTAGAGCTCCCAGCAGGCATTGCCCATCTGCACTCCGGCCTGGCCCACATGGATGGAGATACACTCGCGCTGTTGGGGGAAGCAGAGCAGTGGTGTGAATGGAGAAGGGAGGGGAGTGGAAAGCACCCTTAGATCCTTCCTCCTTGGAGACTGAGGCCTGCTCTGAAACCCAAAGGACTCGGTTCCCTTTCCAGACCTTCTAGCACTTCCAAACTACCTCATTTTCTTTTAATTTACTGAGGGTTTGAGAACAAAGGTAGCTAAGCCTAGGTCTTCCAGAAGCAGGAACTAGAAAAAACTGATGCCACGCAGCCAAATCCCACTGCCTGGTGCCCCGTGTGCTGGCTGGGGTGGGACAGGGAGCTCAGGGTCTCACACACCAAGATAGGGCCCCCAGGAGCCGAGAGCACTGGACCCCTAGGAAAAGGGGGTCTCCCAAGGTGGGAGTCTACGTCCTCCACACCCTGAAGGTGCAGAAGATGAATTTCAGGTCTGTTGTGGATTAACTGAGGAAGTGGCTTTGGAGTTACAGCCAGTTTGAAAGCTCACCCACAGGCTCCCCTTTTTGGGGGGCTATACCCGAACTCTGGACACTTGTCCTTGCCCACTGCAGTACAGTCAGTCCAGAGAAGTACTACTCAACAGTCACGAAGGAGGCAGCGCACCCCACCTTTCAGCTCTCCTGAGGGAACTCCTACATGGGACAGACTCTCCTGTCTTCTGGTCCTTCACCCCCAATCCAGAGTCTAGAGGATGCGTCTGAAAGGGCCAGACACCTCCCAGGCGCGGAGGGGGTCTTCTAAGACTGTCGGCAATAATGTAGCCATTTTACGAGTTATCCTTCAAGACAGCTTTTAACAGGGGCTCGGAACACAGGCGGGGATCCAGATTCCTGTGAGGCACTGGGGTCCGTGTACACGACCCCGAGCTCTTCGATTTAACTGAGGGACTTCAGGGGTTTGGGCACCAGCAGAGGAGAGAAGCGGAGCAAAGGATTTTCCTCCTTAGACACCAGGAGTTCACGGACGCCCCTGGACAGGTCTGGGCCAAGGTCTGACTTCTGCATCTCCGACTTCTGGCCGGAGTCCGGCTGCGCAAGACAAAGGCAGTCAGGGAACAGCTCAGAAATGGCTAAACCTGCTGGAGTTTGCAGGTCCGCCCAGGTCCGGCCTCCAGCGCGGGAGTGTGACTTCACGGGTGGGCGGGGACTGCAGCCGGGGGCGGACGCCTCTTTGTCCCGGACCGCAGCGGGGGAAACTGGGGCGGGTCCAGGTTCCCGACGCCGGAGCGCGCGGCACCGCCGGGCCGGGATTGGGGGCCCCAGGCTGAGCTCAGCGCGGGACGAACCCCGCCCGTGCCCCGCCAGCCCCGTGCCCGGGCGCCACCTCTCTCTGGTCCGCTGCTGGAGCGCGCACTTCCCCAGCTCGCATCCGCCTCTCCCGGGGAAGGGGCGCAGAAAAGCAGTGCTTGGACGCCGCGGGCGTCCCGGACTTTCCGCACAGCCCCCCCACACCGTGGTCACCGTGACCCGCCCCCCCCCCCAAACTTTCCGACAAGCCCCGCACAGCCCCTCACACCCTGGACTGCTCGGCGCCCCGGCCTCCCCTCCTTGCCGCACAGCCGGCCCCTACCGGGGACCCCCGGGCACCCCCCCAGCACGCTCCCCAGCGCAGTGCCCCCTCACCGTGCACTCCGCGAATGCCCCCAGCTCCCTCTCACCATGGTTGTTCCGACAGGTGACGTTTGCGGAGGGTCGTTGACTGCGGACGCGTTACGAGTCTCCAGCAACACCACGAATCCCTGTGGAAGGCAGCTAGTGGGAGCTTATATATCCCCGCCGAGACGCCGGCCATGCCTCCCAGCGGGGCTCCCATTGGGCCGCGGTAGGACAGGGTCCGTCCCCTGCTCGTCTCTCATTGGGTCGAGTTCTCAACGAGGCCCGCCCCCCTCTCCGTTATTGGGCGGGAGCTTATGAAATATCCCCGCCGCAGCCGGTCATTGGGCAGTTTGTAAAACCAAAGGGAGGGAAAGCCTTGGTCGTCCGAGTCCTCCCGAGCTGCTAGACACTCATCCTCCCTGGGGGCGCGTGCTGGGTCTGAGAAGTTGGAGCTCTGGAGCAATACCCTTATTACGTTGTTGTCGTAGGTCTTTACGGGTAACATGGCGGACCTAGTTCGAAAAGTGCACAAGCCTTGGACGGTGGCGCAGACTTGATCTCAGCAACCGCTAGAGAAGGAAAGATGCTGTGATGAGAACCAGGTACTAGGAGCCTCTGAGGCGGGAGGAAATGCGGCTAGGGTGGGGGAAGGTTGGCCAGACAGGTGTGGGAGAGAACATTCCAGGCGTAGGTACTTGTAATTTACTTCCCTTTGTGGCAAGCGCTCCAGGTCAGGTGACTCAGATTACCAAGAGAACAAGGGGTCCAGGCTGGTTAAAGCAGATTGAGGAGGACTTGGTGGGTGAGCATGGCAAAGCAAGGTGGGGCCTTGAATGTTTCTCTGAAGACTTCGCACATAATTCCACTGGCTAAAATGTGACAAGCAGTATTTTAGGCAATACATAGATGTTACTGGTGTATTTTTTTTCCCCCTGATGGTGGTTTCACTGTTTCCCTGCTAAGGGGCATACACACATTTTTTGCTTTCCCAAGCTGTTTCTTGGCTGTCTGAGATGACGTTTTACTTCTAAATACCTAAGCAAAACAAATTAATCCATTTCCTAATTTGGGAGGGTTACCAGGCATTTGGTGTCATCAAATGACTGGACACCCCACAATGATTGTCCTTAGTATTTATTCAGCACATTCCAGAGGAATCCAAAGCATCTGTCATCTCCTATTCTTGCTTCCCACTGGAAAAGTGACTGCACCCAGATTATGCCAGCCAGACCAGGAGATTTGAATTGTTGCTTTAGGAAAGTCTTCAGCTGTAATGACTTTCTGTTGATAGACCCCAGGAAGACCCAGAATTACGGTGTCACTCACCAGGGTGACATCAGATCAGCTGCCCCCTGGATTCCTGCACCTGTTTTTCTGCAAGACTCTAGACATGTCATTCAGTATCCTGAGATATTTTGAAACTACATGCTTGTCTAAGTGGCTTGGTGGTTTAAATCCTGGGTGCAGAGGTTAACTTCAAACTCTGAAGAGTGTTCTTTGATCCCAACCCTTGTGTTTTATGAGGCTGCCAGCTTTAAAGTGGGTATCAAGGCATAAGGTGAATGTGGGTGAATATTCAAATAAGTACTTTGAAAACCCTTGTATATACAATGCCAAGACATGATTATTCATGGTCTGTCACTGCCCCAAGGAAAACAAGTCAAATGTTACCTCCTACTGAATGTGGGCATATCAGTGATTAAAATGAAGCTATCTGGACATAAATTCAAAAAGGCATAAACTCAATACCGTCTCTTCCTTGCCTCGCCCTATGAGGCATTCATCCCACCAGCTGGCAGTGTCTGCCAGTTAAAAGTGTCCTTGGAGGGGCACCTGGATGGCTCAGTGGTTTAAGTATCCAACTTTTGATTTCGGCTCAGGTCATGATCTCACAGTCATGTGATTGATCCCGGAGTCAGGTTCCTCTCTGAGCATGGAGCCTGCTTGCTGATTCTCCCTCTCTCTCTCTGCCCCTTCCCCGATTGTGTGGTCTCTCTCTCACTCTAAATAAATAAGCATTTTTAAAAATGTCCTTCCATTTCTTTACCGAATAAAGTGGACTCTAACCCAAATATAAATATATTTGAAGTAGTGATGCTCAGTGTTATTTGTGGAAATTACACAAAGCAACCTTTTTCCACAATATGCTTCTTTTCAGTGCACAAATTAAAATTGGTTGTCTTATAAAGTATTTGGATTTATTTCTATTATCTAGAGGGCTGCAATGTTTAGATTCTTTTTCTAATTTTTTGTCATCCTTTTCTCTATATCACCCTGCTGATCTCAACTTTAGTGCCACTGCAGACACACCATTTTCACACAGTTCTTCAGCAATTTAAGATAGTCCAAAGTTCAGAGGGAAAGGCTATGGTCACTTCTAGGTTTCAAGCAATCTAAAGATTCTTGATAAGTCTGCATCCTTTCCCTATATGTACTCTCTCCCTATCCTGCCCCACCACATAGAATCAAATGACAGTGAATTGAAAGGACAGGACAATGACAGTCAGTCTGTGCAAGGGAGGGGCCAAGAAGATGGAGAGGTTTTGTGGGAACAAGAATATCCTGTTCATCCAGTGGTGAAATCAAGGTAGATGGGAAAACACTAGGGCATACCTGAACCATTCATTCTTGAGCTAGTGCCAATACTGTACAGGCAGTACCTGGCTTTCAAATGTCTGAATTACTTAACAATTGATGGTCATGCTAGCAAAGCTGCTGAAGCTGGGTGCTCCATGAGCTCAGCTTTCCCCCCTGCCCTGTTGTCTTATCTTGAAATTTACCTCCTCTTTGACTGGGGCAACTGCTCCCTATGATGTAACCTACATTTCCACCCAATCCCTATTTCATACCAGAACCCATCCAGGACAAATGGGGAAGGGATAATGTATAAACCTACAGGAGTTGATTACTCTCCCCTCACCTCCTTAGGACCATAAGTGTTTCTAGCCCACATTGTCTCCTCACTATTCCCCCAGGTCACGGCTCATCCTGGCCCCCAACCTGAAATAAAGACTGTCTGGGGTCACCAGGTCTGGAATTTGAAGGGACCTGATCTAATCATAGCAGAGGACTTGTTCATGACATCCCAAATTAGAACCGTTATATTGAAATACTATGCTTTGGGTATGCATAGTTTTGTGTCACAGGCTACAAACTACTCATCCTGGATAACATTGTTCTTTTTTTATTATCTTTAAATTTTACTTATTTTTTATTTGAGAGAGCTGGGGAGAGGGGCAGAGGGAGAGAGATTCTTAAGCAGTCTCCATGCTCAACACGAAGTCCAATGCGGGTCTCAGTCTCATGACTCTGGGATCATGACCTGAGCTGAAATCAAGAGTTGGAAGCTCAAGTTCAAGAAGCTCAAGCTCAACCGACTGGGCCTCACCCATGTCCCTGGATAACATTGTTTCTATATGAGGCACAGTGAATTCTAAGTTTGAATAGATTTGAAGTGAATTTGGTGGACACTTACCACTTAACCTTAAATTCTGACATTTAGACACATATTCCAGGAATTTAGTTCTCTAACCACTCTTGCAGTTAGAAAAGGATGACAGAGTTAGAGTCCACTTTATTCGGTAAAGAAACCTTGGTCACAACTGAAAGATTGGCACTACCAAAATTAACACCTTTATTTTCTTACTCCATGCAGACTTAGATGAGGTCATGACCACATAGATGTACTCTGTGCATGATCCTGTATCACATGTGTTTTCACGGTCTTTGTCAAAAAGCATTGGAAAAAAAGTGCAGTACCTAATTTCTAATCCACTGCATCAGAAATATAATTCACTCTAATCCCTCCATTAAAAAAAAATCTGTATGAACCACTTTAAATTAGTCCCGATAAAACGATATAGCATTCAATGGAGTTTATTTTAAATTTCCTTGATAACTATTCATCAAACTATTAAAATGTGGCAGCCATTGGGCCAGGCACCGAGGGTATAACATTAATAGGATATTCCTGATCGCTACACTATGGAATTTATCTTCCTTAGAGGTAAGTAGAGTCAAAGGTTTAATTATTAAATGTGTATGGATACAGGAGGTAACAGAAATGTCATCCAATTCTGAAGGGAAGAATTAATGTTTAGGAAAGTAGGGGTTGGATAGGATCATTTAGTTACATTCTTTCAAAACCTTTTTGTTATGAAAATACGGCATATATTCAGAAAAGTTCACAAAAGATGTATAGCTTAATTTATTGGGGCGCCTGGGTGGCTCAGTCAGTTAAGCATCCGACTTCGGCTCAGGTCATGATCTCACAGTCCGTGGGTTTGAGCCCCGTGTCGGGCTCTGTGCTGACAGCTCAGAGCCTGGAGCCTGCTTCACATTCTGTGTCTCCCTTCTCTTTCAGCCTCTCCCCCGCTCACTTTCTGTCCTTTGTCTCAAAATAAAAAAATAAAAAGATATAATAAAAAAAAATTAAAAAAAAAAAGATTTTATTACATAGCCACTATCCAGATTAAAAGGAAATAGAGCATTTCCAGCATTGCAGAAGCCCTCCCCAGGACCCCTGCAAGTCATCGCCCCTGCCTTGGTCATAAATCAAGTAGCCACATGCACGGGTCTGTTTCTGAGCCTTTTTGTTCTGTTAGTCTGTTTGTTCATTCTGGTGACAAATGGGGTCTATCCAGTAGAGAAATTCTCCCATCTTGTTTTTCTCCATGACTGTCTTGGCTAGTCTCAGTCCTCTGCATTTTCATGTCACTTTTAGAATCAGTTTGTTGAATTTCATTAGGATTTTATTTGTTTAAAATTTTTAAATGTTTATTTGTTTTTCAGAGATAGAAACAGAGTGTGAGCAGGAGAGGGGTAGAGGGAGAGGGAGACACAATCCCAAGCAGGCTCCTTGTGCTGTGCTGTGCTGACAGCTCAGAGCCTGACGCAGGGCTCAGATTCACGGACCACGAGATCATGATCTGAGCTGAGGTCAGACGCTTGACCGACGGAGCCACACAGGTGCCCCAAGATTTTATTAAACTTATACATCAGTTTGGAGAAAAGTTGACATCTTTATAAATTAGTCAGGACTTGGTAATCTTTTTTCTTAAAAGATCAGTTAATATTTTAGGCTTTGCGGGATAAGAGGTAAAATTGGAGATACTACATAAATACTTATACAACCATTTAAAAAAGGTAAAAACCATTCTTTTAAAAAATATTTATTCATTTTTTGAGAAAGAGAGCATGAGTGGGGGGAGCAGAGAGAGAGGGGGACACAGAATCCACAGCAGGCATCAGGCTGTCAGCACAGAGTCCGACGTGGGGCTTGAACCCACGAACCGTGAGAACATGACCTGAGCTGAAGTCAGACACTTAACCGACTGAGCCACCCAGGTGCTCCAAAACCATTCTTAGGCAGCGGTCTCCTGAATCTCAATAAATCAGATGCTGGCTTGAGTGGACTTGGCCTGTTGGCTGTAGTTTTCTGGCCCCTATAAGTTTGTTTCCTTTTAATCTCTCTCAGTAATGTTGTATAACGTTTTGTGTTTAGGCCTTGCAGATCAACTGTTAGAATTATTCCTAGCTCCCAGTTTTCTAGTTCTCGCTTCAGCTGCACATAATCTGCCGTTAAAAAATTCCACTGAATTCTTAATTTTGGTTATTGGATTTTTTAAAATTCATATTTTTCACATGCCCAGGTATCTGTTGAAATTCCTCAAACTGATTTATCTCCTTGAACGGAGTAAGCAATTATTTTATAGTGGTTGATGGCTCCACTGTCTACAGCCTCTGTGGGCCACTTTCCATGGTCTCTTGTTTCACTGGATTTCTTAATATCTTGTCTCATATGCTTGGTTACATTTTATTGTATTCAGGATATTGTATTAGCAAAATTACTTGTAGAAACAAGTCGAAGTTTAGGATGATGATATTTTCTTCCAGAGTTTTTGTTCGCTTATGCCAAGGGTATGGGGAAACTACCACTTTGGGATCAACTTAATCTAATTTCAAGGATTGAGATCATTGGAAACCAAGCTGCAATCCCCTGAGAGAGCCTTTCTACGTCCTACTTCTGGTTCATCCCTATTCCTGGGGTGCAAAGGGCTGAGGACCTCAACCCAAACTGAGAAACATTTACCAGGTCTACCACTCTTTGACAGGCACAGACCCCTACTTCCAAAAGGCTGTCACAGTCACGCACCAGCCTCTGAAGTGCCCCCTCCACATTTGGCAAATGCCCCCAAGAGAACGCTGGCCCTTAACACTAAGCCCACTTTCCAGGCCCTCCATCTTCTCAGTGGTCCTAGTCCAGTAATTCTTCAAACAAATGTTCTTTGATGCCTTTGGATTTTTTTTACTTTTTTGAGAGACAGAGAGAGAGGGGAGGGAGAGAGGGAGAGAAGGAACATGCAAGGGAGAAGGGCAGAGGGAGAGAGAGAGAGAGAGAGAGAGGGAGATTCTCAAGCAGGCTCCATGCTCAGTGCAGAGCCCAACATGGGGCTCAATCCCATGGAGCTGAGATCAAGAATCTGTCACTCAACCAACTGAGCCACCCACACACCCTGATTTTGGATTTTCAAAATATTTTGTCCAGCCTTTCTAATTGCCTTCGGTGGTGGGATAGTCAATCTATCCACCAGGGGCACCTAGGCGGCTCAGTTGGTTAAGCGTCCGACTCAGCTTCAGTTCAGGTCATGATCTCAGTTTCGTGGGTTTGAGCCCTACGTCGGTCAGTGCAGAGCCTGCTCAAGATTCTCTCTCTCCCTCTCTCCTGCCCCTCCCCTACTTGCTCTGTCTCTCTCAAAATAAACAAACTTAAAAAAAATTACCTATCCACCATTATCTGGAACAAAATCCTCATTATATGTTGGAGTTACTTGAGTAGCCACATACATGGCAAAAGAACAATACGTAAAATGTCAGTACACCACTGTCTGACTAAAGTCTTTGTTAAAAAAGAAGTTTGTAGAAACAATTAGGCCTTGGAAAATCCATTGTTCTAACAGGAACTGCAGGTCTCTATACTCCTAGCAGCAAGCATGGGTTACTTCCGTCTACCTATGACAAAGCGGTTAATGGGTTTCACAAGTCTTTATTGAGAGCCTATTATGTGTGAGGGAACAAGGGGATGACATTCCCATTTTATAGGAGACACTAAGTGATTAATTAATTAGTTGACAGACCTCCAGATAAACCCTGAGGGTCAGGTTTCAGCTCTCCTCTGCTTTTTCAAATGTGCATTCTTCCCAAGGACATACAGGAATCTAATTTCTACTGTTTAAATGCCTTTATTCCTTTCAAATTAAACTGAAAAGGCAGAATAACAATTTGATATTTTTGGCTACTGTGGCAACAATGTTTGATAATCCTCTAAAAAAAAATACAAATGATCAGTATCTAAAAATTTCATTAAAAATACAATAAACGCAAATTAAAACAATGAGATACTACTTTTTCTATTAAAGTGGCAAAATATTTTTTTAATGATCATAAATACCCGGTGTTAGGAAGGTTTCAGAGAAATGAGTGCTCTTTTACACTGCTGGAGGGGGATGAATTACAGCTGTTTCTGAAGAACATGTGTCAACAGACCCAATCCTTGAAAACATGCATACCGTGCGATTCTACTTCTAATAACGTATGCCAAGGAAATATTTACCAATGTGTATACAGATTTAACTTTAAAGTTGTATGTTATATCACATTGTTTATAAGAAACTGGAGACAATCTAACAGGGGACTGTTTAAATATATTACAGAAATAACCATGGAATGCTAAAAACAAGGGTGTCCATAGACGGTTATCTGTGAACATGGGAAGTCAGCATTTTGTCAAATGGAAAAAGCAAGTTATAAAAGAGCACAGTGTGATCTCATTTGTCTTTAAAAACCATACATGTTTATATATACATATAGAAAAACACTGAGGATGTATACCACATTACCATAGGCAATCTCTGGATGGTGGAAATATGAGTGATTAATTTAAAAAACTGCCTTGCTTAGGTTTTGGCTTGTGACAGGAGGGCCGACACGGCCCCTAGAGGCATCTACTTGGTTTTGTTCCTTCTCACCTGAGTGGATAGTTCTCACAGTTGTTTTTCTGCAAATGCCGTAATCATGGACCTTTGACTGTTTGTCTAGAAAACCGTTCTCTCATTTTCAACTAGATCTCACCGAAGCTATGACTGGGGACGGAAGCCACCTTTCTAGAGGAGGAGGTTGGTTGCAAAACCGTGCCTAAGGCCCACACTTTAGTTGGGGAGCCCTTAGAAAAGTTCTGGGGTGGGGCACCTGGGTGGCTCAGTCGGTTAAGCATCCGACTTCAGCTCAGGTCATGATCTCGCGGTTCATGGGTTCGAGCCCCACATTGCGCTCTGTGCTGACAGCTCGGAGCCTGGAGCCTGCTTTGGATTCTGTGTCTCCCTCTCTCTCTGCCCCTCCCCCACTCATGCTCGGTTTCTCTCTGTCTCAATAATAAATAAAAACATTAAAAAAAAAAAAAGAAAAGTTCTGAGGAGAAAGGAGGCGGATGCAAGCAGAAAACAGATACAGAAGGATGGGTTGTAAACTGGAAGGTTTCTATTTAGTCCTTATTTCAATTAATTCTAGGGTCTCCTCCATCTTCCAGGTAAGACTGATGGGAGGACACCTGAGACCTGGTCATTGAGACTCCTTCTAACGTGGAGTCACTTCAGAAGAGAGAGGACAGAACTGACAATCATACTGAAGAATTAAACAAGTCTCCTAACCCTGAACTATTAGCGTAACCCTACAGCTATAGAAATAGTGGCATTTGGATGGAAAATTTGTGTTCTGGGTTGGTATATAGAGATTCCAAATGAACCAAAACTCTGTGAGAACCATGCTTAGTAGGTTCGGTAAGTGGCGACATTATCCATTAGAGAAGTCTTTCCTAAGAACAATGGAAGTGTTACTTGTCCAAATAAGGCAAACCTATAAGTCACGTATAATATGGCAAAGGCCTGTCCCTCCTATATCCCACATCCTCCACTGGGATTCTAAGCCAGAGCTGAGTTTTCCTTGGGGTGGCTGCCAGACAGGGTTGAAAATATGATTCTCAATTTACAGGCTAATATAAAGAGAAACCATATCAAGATTTGAAGAGAAGAGGGGCCATATTCTTCTTCACAATATAAAGTCACTACCAACCTAGAGGCTCCGCTCTCAAACATGGTATTAGAGGTGTGTCCAAAGTAATGTGTTTCTGATTAGTAGTTTAAATACTAATGTCTGTAAATGCTACACTTTTAAAAAGAATAAATTACCACAGATAAAGTTAGCCATACAACAAAGTCACTCTCAGACACTTGTATGCTTTCTTGAACGAGAGAGAAAAAGGTGGAGTTTCAGCTACTGGCGTGGGCATCAGTTGTCATGTGTCATCTGGGATAAAACGATGAATACTGCTCTTACAGAACATAAGACAAGGGAGCCCAGGGTCACAGAGCCCAGGCAGGATGCCAGGGATGGATGAGGGTACATTTGCGGAAGTGTTCCAGTGTCCTGCAACTGGGGGAAAAGGAAGATTAGGAGATGTGGGGATGCAGGATGAGCGATGCAAGAGGCATGCACTTGAGGCTTTAAGGAAGCAGGATTAGCCCTCTGTTCAACCGGACATGTTGATACTCATAATTTGCATTAGTACCGAGAAGGTGGCAGCAGAGCAGTTACATCAGGTTAAATGCCAGTTCTTGAGGGGAGGGGCTTTTATAGTTGGGGGTGGAGCTGCGTCCCCCTCCCCTCAGTTACTCATGGGAAACCCGTTCCAAGGCCACATAGAAACTGTTCTTGTCCTCTAGGCAATGCCAGCCGATTGGTCCGATTTCACAGTCTGCGCACACCAGAAACTTGATGTTGCCCACGTCCTTGGTGAAGCCCACGTTCTCAAAGATGAACATGTCATCCACCAGCCAGTGCTCCTGGAGGAGATCGCCATCAGGACTGCTGCCATCAGCCAGAGCTGGTTTCTTTCTCATGGAGGGAAGGAAAAGCTGCAGTGGAAGAGAACACAGAGAAGGCAAAAGCTGACCAGCCGGTCCCGTCACCACCCCCCCTTCCACTTATACGTTACACTGCTCCCTAGCACTTTCTTGGAATGAAAACAAAACGAAGAGCCCGATCATTAAGTTGTAGACGAGGATGCTGGGTGGCTCCTCTGTTGCCTCTAGTCCAAGCCCTGCTTCTTAAGAGACATGAAAGAGGTAACATGCTGTTTTCAGTTAGCCTCACTGCTGTCCTTACCGTGGTCCGGAAGGCCCTGCCTGTTCCTAATCTCCCTCCAGGCGATTATGCTCCAGCCACACTGGTCTTGCCTTCTTCAAGCAGGCTAAGTGTGCTCTGCCCTCAGATCTTGGCAAGGCTGGTTTCTTCCTGATACTCAGCTCAAATGTAACCTCTTCAGGAGGTCTTCTCTAACCAAACTGAATTAGCTTCCCATACTGCCCACTATATTTTATTTTATATTGTTTAAAGTTTACTTATGTATTCTGAGAGAGAGATCGAGTGGGACAGGGAGGGAGAAAGAGAACCCCAAGCAGGCTCCATGCTGTCAGCACAGAGCCCATTCATGGGGCTTGAACTCACAAAGTGTGAGATCATGACCTAAGCCTACACCAAGAGCTGGTCGCTTAACCTGAGCCACCGAGGTGTCCCTGTATTTTATTTTTTTAAATGACTTTACCGAGGTGTAGTTGACACATACACTGTACGTACTTAAAAGTATGCAATTTGATATGTTTTGGCCCATGCATATACCGATAAATCGTTACCAACAAGATAACAAGCATATTCGTCACCCCAAAAGTTTCCTTATGCCACTACCTCTTTATTTTTTACTTACCATTCTCTGAACTTAATTTATTGGCTTATTTATCTTGGGTCTCCCTCCACTAGAACGCAAGCCCCAGGAAAGCAAGGAGCTTACCTTTCCTGTTCACTACTCTATCCGCAGTGCCTACACTAATAACTGGTTTAGAGCAGGAACTCAAATATTTGTCAAAAGAATAAACAAACAGGATATCCGGCTTTACTCTATTCCATCACTGTAATGTATATGCTGGATTTATCTTACAAAAGAACATTAAAAAGGAAAATCTAGTTCTAGAATTTGGAATAGCATCCCAAGGATCCTTGTACTCACAAATCAACATGCCCTCCCAATCACTGAGAGAAAGCCTCTGGTACACGTGTGTGTACGCGCACACACACACACCCTTTAACTTCTTCTGTATGGTTACTTATTATATGGCAGGATATAATGCCAGCAAAGCTTGTTACCCCTCTGCTCTCATCATAATGGCTACTGCCAGCACACTTCTTTTCCACCCTAGGATACACCATTTTTTTCCAGCTTTTACTTTATTATGACTATGAAAATATCATTTACTTCAAAGCCAAGTAGTAGTCTATGGCTGTTTCTTTCTCATAAGTTTTTTCTTCCTAGATAACAATTTCCTTTTTTCCTCTTGCGTTAATTTTCAACATATCGACTATCAATTCTTTTAAATTTAAATCCGAGTTTGTTAACATATGGCGTATTAATGATTTCAGGAATAGAATCTAGTGATTCATCACTTACATACAGTACCCAGTGCTGATCCCAACAAGTGCCCTCCTTGATACCCGGTGCCCATGTAGCCCATCCCCCGACCCAACACCCACCAGCAGCCTCAGGTGTTCTCTATTTAAGAGTCTCTTATGGTTTGCTTCCCTGTTTTTATCTTTTCGATTCCCTTCCCCTGTGTTCATCTGTTTTGTTTCTTACATTCCAGATATGTGTGAAATCATGATATTTGTTTTTCTCTGACTTTTAAAAAAATATTTTTTTTTACATTTATTTAGTTTTTGAGAGAGAGAGTAAGACAGAGCACGAGCGAGGAGGGTCAGAGAGAGAAGGAGACACAGAATCCGAAGCAGGCTCCAAGCGCTGAGCAAGCATTCAGCACAGAGCCTGACACGGGGCTTGAACCCACCAACCGTGAGATCATGACCTGAGCCAAAGTTGGACATTTAACCGACTGAGCCACTCAGGCGCCCCTCTCTGACTTATTTCACTTAATATAATACACTATAGTTCCATCCACATTGTTGCAAATGGCAAGATTTCATTCTATTTGATCGCCGAGTAATATTCCATTGTATATATGTACCACACCTTCTTTATCCATTCGTCAGTCGATGGACATTGGGCTCTCTCCATACTTTGGCTATTGCAATAGAGCTGCTATAAACATTGGGTTGCATGTGCCCCTTCGAATCAGCATTTTTGTATCCTTTGGATAAATGCCTAGTAATGCAATTGCTGGGTCATAGGGGAGTTCATAGGGTAGTTCTATTTTTAATTTTTGGAGGAATCTCCATACTGTTTTCCTGAGTGGCTGCCTCAGTTTCCATTCCCACCAGCAGTGTAAAAGGGTTCCTCTTTCTTTGCACCCATGATATGCAACCCCAAACTCTAATAAAATAGGATGGGCTCAGTGAGCTAGTCGGGCATTAGCAATCAAAATAAAAGCAAAAAATAATTTTTTAATGATTTTTTTTTAAGTAGGCGTCATGACCAAGCGTGGAGCCAGCCCAATGTGGGGCTTGAACTCACAACCCTGAGATCAAGACCTGAGCTGAGATGAGAGTTGGACGCTTAAAAAACAAAACAAAACTGGACATTAGTCCAAAATACAAGGGAAATGCTCTGGTAGGGATGAGCAAGCCTCTCCTTGAATGCTACAGTTAGGGAATCACAAGAGGTGCTACTGTGTCTCAAAAACCCTGAGTTTGCACTTCTGAGCTCTGGGCCATATTGTAGCCAGGAGGTATCCCTAATAGGGAGGAGGGAGCACTGATCCAGAGCTTCTTTACTCTCCATCTTCAAGCACCTGGCTTACTAAAACAGGTATCTCTGCAACCACCCTATGCTGGGTCCCCTGAGACATCATCTGAGGACATCACAAAATAGAACAGTCCCTCCTCCTATTATATTGTCATTCCAGTCACTCTTTTTTGCCTCATCTAATGCTTAAAGGAACCCCCAAATGCTTTTACACTAAATGAAAACTGGAACAAGCAGAGGCAAAGAGGAATCAAAATTCAGGAACCAGGAAACCTGGATTCCAATCCTAGCTGTATCTTTCTATGGGCCTAAATTTCCCTAAAAATATCCTGGCCTGTATTGTAGGTGTGAAATCAACATCTTACCTAAATGTAAGGGGAGTGAAATGTTAAGGGGAGAAAAACCAAAGACTTTCTAAGCATTAGCCCTTCGGAGGAAGCATCCAACAAAGGAGAACCAGCTTCCCTCCCACTGTTCCCATTTATAATGCAAAACACCACCTCAGCAGTCTCTTGATTAGTGATTTAAGGGAAATTCTATTATCTGTTCATTCAAAGGGTCATACTGGGTCCTGGTCCCTCTCTTTCTCACCATCTCCATTTTTATTTAACTCCCGCAAGTCAGATCCACAAGACTAGACCTACATATGTGCACACTGTATGTGTATGTGTGTGGATCCCAACCCACTCACTGCAGTGCCCAGACCTTGCACGGTCAAGTTCTGGAATGTAACATTTAGAGTACAATTAGGCTTTCTAGAGAGACTACTGGGGTGAAAATCAAGGAATTAGTATCTAAACTGAGGCTGCTAACTCGGCTGGTTGGGAGCCAAAGTTGCCAGTTACATCCCTGACCGGGTGGGTTAACTACTCTGGACCCCAGGCTGTACCCTAATCCTGGACTGTCTCCTCAGAGATAAGTAGAATACCACAACTCCGTGAGATTCTCAGTGGAACTCCTTTTGCTTTTTCAATTACTGTTAACAGTACCCTTACTTTTTTTATTTTTTCTGAGAGACAGAGTTCTGAGAGAGCAGAGGAGGGGCAGAAAGAGAGGGAGAGGAGAATCCCAACCAGGCTTTGTGCTGTCAGCGCAGCACAGATCCAGGAGGGAGCACTGATCCAGCGCAGAGTCCGATGTGGGGCTTGAACCCACAAACTGTGAGGTCATGACCTGAGCCCGAATCAAGAGTCAGATGCTTAACTGATTGAGCCACCCATGCGCCCCAAGAACTTTTAACAGTACCCTTTAAAAAACATTTTTTTTTCTCTTTGTAAAAACCCACTCTCATTGTAGAAAACTTGGCAAGCATGCTATAACATAGATGAAAGTAAAAACTGTTATGATACAGAGTAAACTGTTAACTTTTTTGTAATTTTCTTTTTATTTATTGTGTGAAGGGGGGGGAGAGAGAGCGAGCGAGGAGCAGAGAGAGAGAGAGAGAGATCTCAGGCAGCCACCTCCTCCCCCGCCTGCCCACATCAGTACAGAGCCAGATCCAGGGCTCGAACCCACGAACCGTGAGATCATGACCTGAGCTGAAATCAAGAGTCAGATGCTTAACCAAATAAGCCACCCAGGTACCCCTACTTTTTTGGTAATTTTCTGCCTTCTGTGAATATTTGTGGTGGTTTTAAAACATGTCCACAAATTATTTGACAATCCTTCCACCAAGCCATAGAGTCCATGTCTCTCACCTTGAACCTGGGCTAGCCACAGTAACGGCCTCAATGGAGTCAAGTGCAGTGGAGGTCACAGGCTAGGTTAGAAAAGGCCATGCCGCTGGTTTCTCTGGGAACACTTGCTTCAGGAACCTTCAGCTACTATAGAAGAATTCCAGCTACCCTGAGGCCACCACACGGAGAGACCGTGGGAAGAGATCCACGGAAAGACCGAGAGGCCCCCAGAGCCTATGCCAGTGCTCCGGTGTCTGAGTCCTCCCAGGCCACAAGCAGACATGTGAGGGTAGAGAGCATTTCAAATGACCCTTCTGACTGCACAGGAAAGACCCCCAAATGAGAACTGTCTAGCTAGGCCCAGCCAACTTGAACTTTTCAGTTCTGTGCCATCCTTTCTCTAACAACTATGAAACATCACACTGCTCTTCCCTCCCCCTCTATTCAGCTTCATTTTTAATTCCTCTGTCACAGAGGTAAGATTTCAAGAAGTACCAAGTTAAAGGGTATGAACGTTTTATATGTGAAACCAATTACACAGGACTTAAAAAGAACACATGCTGCACCAACAGTGACATACTAATCCACTCCACCCATGCGGACCCATTATTTACACTGGGCTGATAGCTTTTGTTCACTAATTTATTTAAAGCTAATTATCTATGAAGTTCTTACTTATGTGCACCATCTAAGGGCAGGATATACAGAAGTGAATAGGACTTCATAGGCCAGTGGTATAAATACTAATAATTTCGTAAGATCAACTGGGATTATGGATGTGGGTGTGCTTTGCAGTCTGTAGGCCATGGTTTCTCGTCTTGGTGCCGCTGACCTATTGGGATGGAGAAGTCCTTGCTGCAGGGCCTGGGGCCCTGGGGTTCCTGTCTAGCGCACTGCAGGGTGTTAGGTGCATCCCTGGCATCTACCTACTAGATGCCAGTAGCACCCTGTTATAGACTGTGTTCCCCCCAAATTCTTATGCTGAAACCTAATTCCCAATGTCATAGGTCATGAGGACAGAGCCTATTTTTGGAGACAATTTTGAGTGCCGGTACGCACATGGCTGAAATGAGATTACACCTTGCACTTTCCTGAGGGTATTGTTACACCTCAATACAAAGTTTAGTAAAATAAACATTGTTTTCAACTTTCCCCTTTTGGGGTGATGGCAGTAGCAGGAATATTAAAATTTCTAACTTGAAGAAAATCAAAGTTTAAAATAAAAATGAAACCTTCCTTCGAAATGGATTTTCAGGACTTGAGGTGTCTGTCCCACTGGAAATCTGATTCGTTTGAGAAACTCTGCGTTCCATCCATTATCTCGGCAAGGCGCGTAGGTGACGAGAGTCATCTGTCACATCCCCTACACCGAAGTGGATGCCGGAGCTCCTTTTGGGGCGGCGAGGAGCCCGTCCGAAAGGAGACGGGTGGGAGCGGCGTGATTCGGGCCAGGGCGCAGGGTGGAGCTGGAAGGGCTGCCGTGACCCCAGGCGCCGGGCCCGAGGAAGCCGGCGCCCCGGCGCAGCCCTGCACCGCACGCGGAGCAGCAGCGTCCAGCGCGCCCCGCGCCCGCGGCGACCGGGGGACCGACCGGCCCGGACCTGGGGCGGGGCCGGGCCCCGGGCAGCGCTCCCGCCGCCCAACTCCGGCGGAGCCGGGACGCGACGAGGGGCGCGGCCTCCGGAAACGCGCGCGGGGACTGGGACAGGAGCCGCCTCGGCCCCCCGGGAAAGCGTGCGGGCGTGAAGCGCCTCCAACCTGCCTCCCTACCTGTCGGCGGGAGAAGAGAGCGGTCCCCGGCTGCAGCACTCGGGAGCCGCAGCGTTGGCAGAGCACCGCCTTCCGGTTTCGGCCCTCGGCTGACACTAACTCGTTCAGCGGCTCGGCTGGTTCCATCGCCGCTACAGCCACAGCTCCCTCGGCCACGAACGCGCAGGCGCTGTCTCTGCGGGCTTTTTCGGAACTGCGCGGGCGCGGCTTTCAGAGACGGGGTGGGGAGCGCACGGTCACTCCCACTCTGCGCAGGCGTCCGTTTCCCCCGCTCTGGGTTCTACTGCGCAAGCGCCTCATTCATTACTGGAGTGGTTAGGTGTTTGCTGGCTTTGTGACAGGGTCACTTACTGAGACGTGACAAATCCTCTCGGGATTCATACTCACCTGGTCATTGGGCTTCCCTTAAATATTGAGTAAAACCTGGGTAACTAAGTCATTAAAGTTGACCATACCATTTACTGAGATTTGAATTTGGTCTTTTTTTGGGGGGGCGGGGAGAGACAGCATGAGCAGGGGAGGGTCAGAGAGAGAGGGAGACGCAGAACCCGAAGCAGGCTCCAGGCTCTGAGCTAGCTGTCAGCACAGAGTCCGATGCGGGGCTGGAACCCACGAACCCCGAGATCATGACCTGAGCCGAAGCGGACGCTCAACCGTCTGAGCCACCCAGGCGCCCCTGAATTTGGTCTTCTGAAATTTTATCATTAGTTCCTTCGTCAAGAGACTACTAGAGGAACATGTACCTTTTTGGTGTTGGAAGAAGATGCCCAGAAGCTTTAATTGCTGATATCTGTTCTAATCATAGCGACCATTTACTATGTGGCAAACACCCTGTTGAAGTGCTTTAGAAACAAACCTACTGAATCATCACAATTTCCTTTAGTGGTTGTCACTAATTACTCCCAGTGCACTACTGAGGAGGGTAAAGATCAGAAAGGCTAGTTTCCAGGGTCCATAGATCCAGGCATGGCTCTAAAGCCACTCTGTTCTTTGTCATTACACTATACTTTTCACTCCATTTGACTGATCTTTAGATCTCTTAGCTTATCAGTTCTAGTGCATCAGGCCATGGATATCCTGAAATGGCAAGGGAGGTGGAATATGAAGGGGAACAAAGTTACTTGAATAGGTAGTGTCTAATCTACCCACCATCCCCATCTGCAGGTTTTTCTTCTTCCCCTTTGTCCTTCAGAAACTTAACATTTAGTAATTATGTAATATAACTAAACCCTGAGGATACAATAGACACTTTGTATTTGAGAACAGTCTGAACATGAAGACATATCCCAAATGACATGTGATAAAGATAATCATGGGAACAAAGTAAATGGAAGTAGGGTTAGGGAGTAATTCCATCTGGGGAGTTGGAAAAGGCTTTATTTACCTTGGTGACATTTTAGTTAGGCATCAAAATGTGACTAGGACTTTCTTTGCAAAGCAAGATTATGTCAGATCATGAACACGAACAAAGGTGGGAACAAATTTAAGAATGGTTAGTAGTCCACTGAAGGACATTATACCTGAGGGAAGAGAGAACAGTAGAGGGAGGGAAGCTCAGAATGGTAGAGTGGGCCCAGAGCACCATGGGTCTAAGTCATGCTAAGGAACTGGAACTTCATACTATGGGCAATGGGAATCTATGGAATTTTAGGCCAGAAATAACTGTTCAATATTCACTGAAAATTTGCTATATGTCAGGTACTGTAATGATCCTATATGTAATTAAGGAAGAACACTGATGACAAAATGGAGGGGCTAACCTGGAAGACAGGAAAAGAGCAGAGGTAAGGCTGTCAGGAGGCTATTACTCCATGAGTCTGGGTAAGAGAAAGGCTTGAACTAAGTGGTAGCGGAGGGAATACAATTCTAGGAATGTATGTGGAACTCTTAAAGATAAAATGATGTACAACCCAGAAATGAACTGGATGTCTGTATTTTAATGGGGGTGACACAAGATAAATGAGTTTCCCGAGGTTAGATAACTATAACTAAGTGGCTGGTTGCCAGCTGAGAGAGCTAGAAAAACAGGAGGAACCCCTTATTAGGCGTACCTCTGTTTTTGTGCAGAATATTCAGTTGTGGTTGCCATATGAGAACTCTTCAGTCAGCAGTAAAGATAGCCTAGGAGCCATCAGTTCTGTGCTCCCACTTTTCTGCCTCCCCTGGATCTCTTCCTGAGACAGGATGAGTCACATGTTTCATAGCTGCGGTTTGATCAGCAGTCACAGTCCATCTGCTGAGGGAAGGCTGGCAGGGCTGCTTCAGTGAAAATAACTTCTCTTGGGCTCCCCCTTTCCTTTGCTCTGGGAATATCAGAATTTTTGCATTTTTGCAGGCTTTCTGCATAGCTGTTTATATCATGTGCCATAGGTCAAAGCAAAGAGAGAAAGGAATGGAGAGACTAAAACCCTAAAATTCAAGTGGGTACTAAGTGAGCTCAAGATTGACTCCTCTTTATTCTGTGTGGTTTTCCAGTAAACTCCCAGTGTGAGAGGAGTCAATAAATATGCAAGTTTATGTGAATATTTTACTCCTGAGAAGCTCCACAAGGGTAAAGGGGCTACCCTTTACTCGTGTCTAGCAGAGAAACATCGTAGAGCCAGTTGGCAAACACATAAGGTAAACAGGTTGAAGAGACAGGACATACAGCTGATCTCTGCCTGGTCCCCAAGAGTATCTGCAAGACAGTGCTGGTTAGCCACAAACTCTCTTACAGGCATTTGAGACCACTGATTTTTAATATTTTCTTAAAAAAATACAAAGGAAATGAACTCTTTAGGTCAATACAACTCAGGAAAAGAGGAAAAAATGGAATTTGGAATAAAGGGAAAGTGCATCCTTGTTTAGATTACCACATCCCCACATCCCCACACTCCCAGTACCCACAAAGCCAAGAATTTCACTCCATAACACAGGGGAGCCTTGTGTCGCTCAGAAATTCAGAAATGGTGGTAGCAAGTACTGGAACTAACCAGAGTTTTGGTTGTCTTTGATTATTCTGTCTCGGGAAGAATAAAATCCACTTTAAGGACAGGTGAGGGAAGCTTATAGTAAGAAAAGGATTAATTGTACCAAACACAGCAGTAAAAACCACTCCCTAGCGGAAGTGCGCCCTTAAAAGAATGGGGCAATAATCAGGTAGCTGAATTTCTAGGCTGCTGCCACCCCACCCCATCCCCAAATAAATAGTAATGAAGCATAATAGCGTAGTAGTATTTGATTCAACACAGAAAGACAGTGTCTCACCTACTCAAGGCAAACCATGCCATGGAGAGATGAGCCCTGGCAGGAAATAAGACGATTGTAAAATCACAGGTATTTCTAGTTTGTTCCCAGGCATACCAAACTCCCCCATTTATTCCATATCTGCTCATCCCAACATTTGTTCATTCTTATTCTGTCAGGCAGTGCCAAGATGCACACCCAGAAAGACCATGGGGAAATTAAAAGATCCTTCCAATAATACACCCTTTTAAGTCTTCCAGGTGATACCTCAGTGGTGTTCTAGGTTCACTTACATTCCATCAAATTCTGTTTACTTCCCTTACTCTAAACCCAGTTCTGATACACCAAACTTGTCCCTTAAGGGAATGCCACGTCTCTCCCCAAGACCCCCAAATTTGGATAGGGGACTTTTCCCTCTGTTATCCTCCAGAATGAAACTGTGTTGCCCCTAGTTACCTGCAGACTAGGAAAGATATTTATTCTTGGAAAACAAGACTTGGATTTTACCAAGCTTACTCAAGTTGGTAGCCTTCCAATCATCTAGGCTGGGTACTGCCCACATCTAGTAGGTCATACTCACCTTAATTCTCTGCAATACATGAGGCACAACATATATATAGATTCTCCCAAACACATGAAAGTGCTCTCTGGACCAGAAGGAGAGATGATCTGGCCTGTCAGATCCATTCAGTGTGCACTGTCTTCCCTTGAGTGTCTGTTACCCACCCTCCTCAGGGACAACGACCAGCGCAAGGTGGAGTGTGTGTCAAATAAGTACAATCATCACCGCACCGGTGCTTGTAATCACCCTGTGCACACAGCAAGAAATAGATATTCTGGAAAGGATCCTTGACTCTCTCGTAAACTGTCCCTTGGACTGGTCACTAGCTCTGGATGGTGCTCCAACAATGGTCACTTCTCTCGAAGAACACACACACCAGCATCACAGCGCTGGGTTCCCATGGATGTCACTACTTCCCAACTGTCGATGATAGGGTCATAGCACTCAATGCTACTCAGCAGGGAATTCCCATCATATCTGAGTGGGGAAGAAGCAAAAGAAAAAAAATGAGCTTTCTATTCCTTTCCATACAGTCCTACATTAAAGTTTGCCACTGGAGATGTCTCCCCCAGCCCAAACCCTGTCTTGATCCAAAAATTCAGATTGGATCATGTTGTCCTGGACGCACAACGACTCTAGCCTGGCTTCCAAATCCTTACCCTGCAATAGCATAAAGTCTCCCACGAAGCACTGTGGCCCCTACATAGCATCGTGGAGTGGTCATACTGGTAACAGTTGTCCAGGAATCGGTGCGAATGTTGTATGCTTCAACAGAAGAAAGGTGGGCTGTACCATCAAATCCCCCCACCACATAAATATGGTCATTCAGCAGGGCTACTCCTGCACCTGGGGGGAAAAAATGTATAGCAAATCAATACTAGTAAGCTTAGGATTAGAATTTTAACAACAAAACATAATCACTGGCAGCTAGGTGAGTTCTAGAGTAGCTGAGGGATGGGGACTAGAGCCAGATAGGCCTAGAATAATTAAGTTATTTTTATTTTCACTATGTTTAGAGAAAAGACAGGCAAAGAGGAGAATGGAACTGGATTTCTATTCTACTCTCAGTGTACAGTGAAGAAAGAAATACTACTCTGATCTGTCGATACCCTATCTTTGACTGCACCACCACTGCATATGTAAAGATTTGCCAGCACGGTCTACTGTCCTCTCCCTTAGATATGACTGGTCTTACCAGAGCGCTTGGTGGCCATTGGTGTAACATTAGTCCAATGTCCTGTGTGGGGATCATATTTCTCAACTGAATTTAAAATATTCAAGCCATCATATCCTCCTGAAAACCAAAGCAGAGACCATTTCAGACAGAATGGTAAATCCTCATGTCCATTCCCAGTGTGCCTTTCTTGGAGTGTTTCAACTAATTCTTACAGTTTCAGTTATTTTTTAAGAGTTCCAATAATCCAAAGAAAATTCTGATAGTACCCCAATCTCTGCTTGCACACAAAAAAAAATAATTCCAGTTAACAGAAAAGCTGTTGGGATAGACTAGGGTTTTAGTTGAAAAAAGTCTATGAACTTCATTTTGATAAAAAGGGGTCCCCGCCCAGAGGGTGCCACTGGTTAAGCTCCCTCATCTTTGCCTCCCAGACTGAATACCTAGGCAGTAGATCACTCCACTGGCCACAACTAGTCCGGCGCCCTCCCGGGCGGTTTGCATATCTCCCAGCATGCTCCACTGGTCAATGTTTGGGTCATACCGCTCCATACTCGTATGACGCCTGCTTCCGTCAAAGCCTCCAGAGACATAGATCATATCTGCTCAGAGTGAATGAATCACACACTATTAGAGGATGAGAGAGGTATTTTTTAAGTTTACTTATTTTGAGGTGGGGGAGGGGCAGAGAGAGGGAGAGACAGAATCCCAAGCAGGCTCCATGCTGTCAGCACAGAGCCCGATGTGGGCTTGAACTCACAAACCGTAAGATCATGACCTAAGACGACAGCAAGAGTTGGACACTTAACTGACTGAGCCACCCCGAGGATGAGAGATTTCTATTAACTCTTCTGCTTACAAATTGCCCACAAGTCCTTTAAATGTTTGGGAACAAAAACAAAGTGTTTTTCATGCGATAGGTCAATTAAGCCTTATAGATAAGGAAGACATCACAGTTAAGATATCTAAAAAGACCGGGTGCCTGGGTGGCTTAGTCAGTTAAGCATCCGACTTCGGCTCAGGTCATGATCTCACGGTCCGTGGGTTCGAGCCCCGCGTCGGGCTCTGTGCTGACAGCTCAGAGCCTGGAGCCTGCCTCAGATTCTGCATCTCCCTCTCTCTCTCTGCCCCTCCTCCACTCACACTCTGTCTCTCAAAAAGTAAAAAACATTAAAAAAAAAAAAAAAAAAGAAGGGGGTAAGATGGAATCCTCAAAAGCATTCAAAGACTTCAAAGGTGGAGTTTGCAAAATACAACTAGTGCCAATTCCCCACTCGGCACTTGATTTACCAACTCTGTGGTCAGTGTTGAAACATCCATGAATATTGAAAAGCTTTGGTAACATTACTATTTCCAAAAGCAAAAAAGGAATATTTGGCCTCCTGATGCTCCTGCCAGACAACAGGAGAGGTATGAACCCTGATCCAGCTCCAACAAAATGGAAACACTGCTCTGCACAGTGACCCTACCTCCTAGGGTGGTGGCTCCAGCAAGGCCTCGTCGCACATTCATAGGGGCTACAGAATACCAGACCCCGTCCTCATCTGCTGTATAGTCCAGACATTCCACCGAACTAAGGCGGGAACGGCCATCATAGCCACCAATTACATAGATCCGGTCATGTAGGGACACTGAGGCCACGTAACGTCTCTTACGAGTGATGCTCTGTGGATTTAGGAGAGAAGAGGTACAAATCATTCCAGTCATGCAAGTCTTAGACCTTATCTGCTGCTGCCCTTCCTGTTTTTATCTATATACCTCTCCTTCTTCACTTGTCACCGTGAACCCCTGGGGCAGTGGTTCACCCTCAGGTGGCCTCCAAACCCTCTTGCTTGTTGTGATGCTTTTAAAGATGCAACCCTTCTCCACATCTGCGTTGTTCCAAGGCTTCCAAAAAGGTTAATGTCGTTCCATTATCCAGTATCTGATTCCTTCCTGTTCCACTAGGCTAATGACTGATATCCTTCTAGAAAGTAGAAAAGTATCCCCAAACTGCTAATCAAAGGGCCAGGATTCCAATATCCTAAAAGTTAGGAGGATTGATTAAAAGACTTCCATGTTCTCAGAATTATTATTGTTCATCTAGCACTAAAACAGAGACATACAAAGGGAGAAAGATATAAACCTCCAACTTCAAGTGAATGTTAGTTCAATGTTACATAATTTAACAGAGTTCAGCTTAACAGAGCATGACCAGGAGATACACAGATAGCTCAGGAAGGTGCTGAAATAGTGGTGGGCCAGGTAGGTTTAATTCGACACAGGGCCATTGATATTTTTCTTCTTTTGGAAGGGGGGGGGCACTGATATTTCTGAACTCTTCTAACCTAAATGGTCAATAATGATTGATTGATTGATTTAGAACCTACCACGTCCATGACACTGTTGTAAGGAGTATCATACTGCTACTAGGCTTTGCTACTTTTAGGCTGCATTAGGTATGATCTAGAGTCAGGACCATTTAAACTCTTTCCCCGTGACTGGCTCCACCATTACTTACTGGTAAAAAGCTCCACTCCTGAGTCTTGGGGTCATATTTCTCTACCACATCGATGGGAGACTGCTGGCTTCCGAAGCCCCCAACCACCAGAAGCACTTCATTGGCTCCTGAGGAAAAAGGGAGACAACGATAGGTTACTCTCCATCCCAAGCTGGGAAATTACTCATGGGGAAACATAAGTAGAAACAGCTGTAGGGTTTTGTTCTATGTGGCCCAGAGAAGCAATCCGCAATAGGACACTCATCATAAGGCTGCCTAACAGGAAATTATTTCTTTCTGAGGCGCTAGCTCTTGAGCACCTGGACCTCTGAACTTAAAATTTCAGGCCAATATTAAAACTCCAGAAGGCAAACTTGAACACACCACACCATTCCAACCTATCTAGACGGCTCTGGCTGACATAACATATGAGGTTCTAAGTGCAGGTAGGGGGCTAAAGCCTGTAAAACTCAAAATGGGAGTTTTTTGTAATGGGGAAAGAAACATTCTCCTAACCTTGTCTCAAGAAAGTGGAAAGTTGTGGTTTAAGGACCAAGCGGTAGATTTAAAAAATAATTTTTTTTAATGTTTTTATTTATTTTTGAGAGACAGAGCATGAGTGGGGGAGGGGCAGAGAGAGAGAGGGAGACACAGAATCTGAAGCAGGCTCCAGGCTCTGAGCTGTCGGCACAGAGCCTGATGCGGGGCTCGAACTCATGAACCATGAGATCATGACCTGAGCCGAAGCCGGAAGCTTGACCGACGGAGCCTCCCAGGCGTTCCCCCCCCCCCGGTGATAGATTTTAAAAAATCTCTTCCATGAACTTTAATTTTTCCAATTTAGCCAACTATATGACCATGCTCCTCGACAATTCCTCACAGCTGCCAGGTAATCCTAACAACAGGTAGCGAGCAGGGGAGAGGCAGACAGAACCCCAGGCAGGCTCAGCACTGTCAGTGCAGAGACAAAATCAAGAGTCAGAGGCTTAACGGACCAAGCCACCCAGGCACCCATCATAACAGTAGGCTTGTTTGTTTGTTTGTTTGTTTTATAAAATTAAAAAAAAATTTTTTTTCTTTTTTTTTTATAAAATTTTTTTTAATGTTTTATTTATTTTTGAGAGAGAGAGAGAGAGAGAGAGAGAGAGAGGCAGCGTGAGCGGGGGAGGGGCAGAGAGAGAGGGAGACACAGAACCCGAAGGCAGGCTCCAGGCTCCGAGCTGTCGGCACAGAGCCCGACGCGGGGCCCGAACTCACGGACCGTGAAGTCGTGACCTGAGCCGAAGCCGGAAGCTTGACCGACGGAGCCCCCCAGGCGCCCCAACACTAGGCTTTTAAAGAAAGTCTTTCTCTACTATTTTCCCAAAGAAGGTGTTTTGATGTCCTTTATATCATACACTCTCCCGTAAGGCCTTCTTGAATTAAGTGTCTCCTCCTTTGCCTCTTTTCAGAGAGCAAAGTCTTTTGAGAAAATCCTCTGTCCACAGCTTCTACTGGAGTGCGTGGAGAGAATGGAGCATTTTGTACAATTACTAGCAGGACATTCAAGAGACCAAGGCAATATTATAAATAACTTGGACTTGAAAGAGTAAATGGAATACGTCTCTTTCTTTTTTAAAACTGTATTTATTTTGAGAGAGAGCACGTGAGTATGCACGCACATATGAGCAAGAAAGGGGCAAACAGAGAGGGAGGCAGAGAGAGAGAATTCCAATCAGGCTCCATGCTGACAGTGCAGGGCTCCACCCCACAAACCGCGAGCTCATGGCCTCAGCCAAATTGAGAGTCGGATGCTTAACCAACTAAGCCACCCAGGCGCCCCACAAATGGAATACCTTTAAACTGACAAAAATAGATACATCCCCAATAAAGTAATGGCTCTCACACTTATCATCAGTGGCTGCTATAATCATTAGGGGAAAGCAAAAATACTACTTTATAACGCTCAATAGGAAGGATACAACCATCACCTATGAAGCATTCTTGCCAGAAAACTGAACGCAAATCTTGAAACTTACCAAGCCTCTAGTCTAACCACCAGTTTACAGACAACACAGGGGACAGATCATAGTAAATGACACTACATGGGTACAATCAGCAAAATCCAAAATGTGGGAAATTCTAGAAGTCATCTTGGTTTCTTAAATAAATTACAAGGAAAATCCAAAGTAGGAGGGAAAAGCCTATGGATTAAAAGAAAGTAAAGAGAGACAGGAACTCAATGCAACATGTGGACCTCGTCTGGATCCTGACTGGACAAATTTATGTGTTCAAAAGCAAAAACTAGGGAAATATTAACAGGTACTTTATATCTGATGAAAATAAAAAAAACTGTGTTTAAGAGTGATAATGGCATTTAAAAAATTTTTTAAATATTTATTTATTTTTGAGAGAGAGAGAGAGACAGAGAGACAGAGAGAGAGAGAGTGTGAGTGGGGGAGGGGCAGAGAGAGACGGAGACACAGAATCCAGGCAGGCTCCAGGCTCTGAGCTGTCAGCACAGCGCCCGACACAGGGCTCGAACTTATAAGTGGTGAGATCATGACCTGAACTGAAGTCTGACACCAAACCGACTGAGCCACCCAGGCGCCACCCCGATACATTTTTAAAAAGCTCCTTTTAGTGATTCATATAAAAGTATAATATGTTTGGATGGAATTACATCCTGAGATTTCTTTCAAAACAGATAGGCCATGAGTTGATTATTGTTGAAATTGGGTGACAGATACAGGGAATCATTATATTATTCTGTTTCTGTATATGTTTGAGATTTTTCTTAATACCCCACATAAACCATGAAGTTTAACCAAATTTTAGAGGACACCTGTCTAAGGTACTTGTCAAATAAAGCAAGTGGACCCGTTTCCAAGGTGAGCCAGTAAGCAAGTCTAAAAGTCAGCTCCTTTTATTTTTTTATTATTATTTTTTTAACGTTTTTTCATTTTGAGAGATGGAGACAGAGTGTGAATGGGGGAGGGGCAGAGAGAGAGGGAGACACAGAATCTGAAGCAGGCTCCAGGCTCTGAGCTGTCAGCACAGAGCCTGACATGGGGCTCGAACCCACAAACCATGAGATCATGACCCGAGCTGAAGCCGGACACCCAACCACCCAGGCGCTCCAGTCAGCTCCTTTTAGAAATGCAAAGCCTGGGGCGCCTGGGTGGCTCAGCCGGTTAAGCGTCCAACTTCGGCTCAGGTCATGATCTCACGGTTTGTGAGTTCGAGCCCCGCGTCGGGCTTTGCTGACAGCTCAGAGCCTGGAGCCTGCTTCAGATTCTGTCTCTCTCTCCCTGCCCCTCCCCTACTCGTGCTCCGTTTCTCTCTGTCTCAATAATAAATAAACATAAAAAAAAAAAAAGAAAAGCAAAGCCTTTCAAGAAAGGGTCCTTTCATATTATGCTTATTTTATTTGTGCATAAAATTCCTCCAAGCTGGGAGAGGCCAGGACCACAGAGTATTTGTTTCTTCCGTGGCAGCATTATTCCCTAATTTGCCCCTTCCTTACGGTACTGCTTCTCTCCCTCTGACTTGAATAGAAAAGGCAAAAACAATCCTATCCACACACATTTCCCTCTGTAGATAAGTATGATACTAGTGGATGATATCTGTATGGCTAAGACAATGAACAGACTCCATAACCACTGAGAGGTATTTTCTAGGCTTTGCACATTTAAAAAATTTCCACTGATTTTCAGCTGTAATTCCTGTTGCTTTATGTAATTTCCAGAAACAAAAACCAAGGGAAAAAAACCTCTTTCTTAGTAATATGATTTCACTCAGGCAGCTTCTGAAGGATGGGACATAGAAAACAGGTAAGAAATATTTAGATCATGTTACAAAACCCAGAAAACTGACAGTGCTTCCTCTTAGATGAAAGTGTCTCCATAAATATTCTGTTAACTATATGTGTACAGTGGAACTTGGACAGATATATCAGTGTGAGTTGCTCAGGGATTTTATGGTTCTAAATGCCTGGGGTCCTACACCATTGGTTCCAAACATCTTTGTCATGAAGGACTCTTGACTATTTTCCCATGACAGATCTTGTGTTTTGAAAGACTGTCTACCAAGCCGCATCTAAGTAATTAATTTCCTAGTACTGCTGGAGTTACATATAAATACCAACAGAGCTTTTGAGAAGTATGAGAGCACCAGTGTTTTCACTCTCAACAGATATAATTTTACTTTTTTTATGTTTATTTTTGAGAGAGAGAGAGAGAGAGAGAGAGAGAGAGAGAGAGAGAGAGAGAGAGACTGACTGGGGGAGGGGCAGAGAGAGAGGGAGACACAGAATCTGAAGCAGGCTCCAGGCTCTGAGCTGTCAGCACAGGGCCCGACACAGTCAGACGCTCAACTGACTGAGCTACCCAGGCGCCCCTGAACAGATATAGGTATAGTCTTTATATTTAGACTGTGTAGCTTTTTCTTTAAAAAAAAAGTTTATTTTTATTTTTGAAAGAGGGAAATGAGAGAGTGCATGTGTGAGCAGGAGAGAGGCAGAGAGAGTGAGAGGGGGAGAGAGAGACAGAGAGAGAGAGACAGAGAGAGAGACAGAGAGAGAGAGAGAGAGACAGAGAGAGAGAATCCCAAGTTGGCTCTGCACTGGCAGAGCAGAGCCTTTTACAGGGCTTGATCCCTCAAACTGTAAGACCATGACCTGATCTGAAACCAAGAGTTGTTCACTTAACCAACTGAGCCATGCAGGTGTCCCGAAATTCCAGTATTGGAATTAACACAGTATTGGGAGGGTTGCTGGAGTGAAGAACATGAACTTAAAAATAATCTTTTAATATACATCATAAAATTACCTTCTGAGGTTTAAGCCAATTTACATGGCCACCAACATATATGCCAACTCATATATATGCCAATTCATTCTACTCTCTGTAGCTGGATATTGTTTTTTTAATCTCTGGTACTTTGGTAGGCAAAAAATTATATTTATTGTTTTAATTATTTTATTAATAAGACTCTATTAATAATCAGATTACATTTCCCCCTTATATTTAGTAGTCAATTGTACTTCCCCCTCTGTAAACTGTATACTCTTCACTGTTTCTCCCATGCATTTTTTATGTTTTTTTTTTTAAATTTTTTTTATTTTTGAGACAGAGAGAGACAGAGCATGAGAGGGGGAGGGGCAGAGAGAGAGAGGGAGACACAGAATCCGAAGCAGGCTCCAGGCTCCGAGCTGTCAGCACAGAGCCCGACGCGGGGCTCGAACTCACGAACGTGAGATCATGACCTGAACCGAAGTCAGTGGCCCAACCGACTGAGCCACCAGGCGCCCCTCTCCCATGTATTTTTTATGAGCACTTTATATACAAATAAATTTAACCCTTTGTTGTGGTTGCAGCAAATCTATTTTCCTAATCTGTCTTATAATGTTGTGCATTTTTATTTAGCCAAATACACTACGTTTTCCTTTGTGGTTTCTTGTATTGCTTTGTGCCTAGAAAGTCTTCCTCTCCTGGAAGAACTCCAAAGTGTGACAATGTCTTCAGGCCCTAACTTGGGGACCACTACTTTAACAATCTGACTAATGTGAAAAGATCTAGTGAAAGGATTGATTGGAAGAAAGCCTGTTTGTTTTTTGCCAATGAATGTGGTGGGAGGGACTTGTTAAGTTAGCGTTTTATCTTTACCATGAGAACAGTATGTCTAAAACACCTGACAGGGGTGCCTGGCTGCTCTTGGTTTTGGCTCAGGTCATGATCTCACAGTCCGTGAAGCTGAGTCCCACGTCGGGCTCTGTGCTGACAGCACAGAGCCTGCTTGGGATTCTCTCTCCGTCTCTGTCCCTACCCAGTTCACGCTCTCTCGCAAAATAAATAAAGAAATAAATAATAAAGAAATACCTAATAAAGAAATAAAACACCTGACAGAAACAGCGTGAAGAAGCACATTAGTAAAACCAAGGCATCTTGACAATGCCATGGTTGTTATTTGTGGGGGGAGGGAAAGGAGTGTATGTGTGCTGCGTTGTGTTCTTAGAGGAAAATAGCAGACAGGCTGCAAGACTGCTAAAATAACAGAGTTCAGAGACTACATTTCCATACGTATTGATCTTTAGCTCAGAGAAGGAGACTATGACAAATCAGTAATTGTAATTTCCATTATATCTTCGTTGAGAAAGTAATGGCTAAGAGGTAAATGACTAAAACAAAATCCTCACACATGATTTGGCATGCTATTTTTATGTAGCTGTAAATTTAATTTCCTTATGCTGTCTGCAGAAGAGTCATCCTGGCAGCTGGTTTAGCGATCTCTATGAATAGAGATGGGGAGAGGACATGATAGGCAGGAACAACTCACTTCCTAAGGCACTGATAAGGAGATGCTAAAATAAGAATCTAGTTGGAGGGGCTGGTGGGTGGCTCAGTCAGTTAAGCATCCGAGTCCTGGGTTCGGCTCAGATCATGGTCTCATGATTTGTGGGATCAAGCCCTGAGTCGGGCTGTGAGCTGAGAGTGCAGAGCCTGCTTGGGATTCTCTCTCTTTCTCTCTCTCTGTCCCTTCCCCACTCGTGCGTGTGTGTAGCTCTCTCTTAAAAATAATTTAAAAAAAAAAATCTAGTTGGGAGTTCCTGGATGGCTCAGTTGGTTAAGTGTCCAACTCTTGGTTTTGACTCAGGTCATGATCTCATGGTTCATGAGTTTGAGCCCTGCAATGGGAGCCTGCTTGGGATTCTCTCTCTCCGCCTCTCTCCTGCTCCCCCTCTCAAAATAAATAAACATTAAAAAAAAAAGAAGGAATTGGAAATGGCTTCAGAGTTTCTTTTCTGGAACTTCTAAAAAATAACCTCAAAACTATAAAGGCATGTAGAATTCTATTCTAATCTTTCAAGACCAGGGTAATAACCAAGTTCTCTAAGCAGGCGGGAACTTTCTCCTGCCAGTACACAGAAATGCAGAAAATGTATCTCGAAAAAATCTTGTTTGCTGGTTTGCACAAATTTTCATTGGCTTTAGTTCAATTTAACAAGCAGCTAGGAAGTGCTATTATGTATTCTCTGAGATACTACTGGCTCTGCAAAAAAGAAATGTATCTTCTGTATTAAAAAGAACCTCAGTGGTTTGAATTTAACTCCCTGATGTACAGAAGAAATAGTAATTCAAAGAAGTTAAAGGACTTGTCCAAATTCAAAAAGCAAGTTATTAGAGTAATAGAATTGGGAATAGAAATCAAAGGAAGCAATCTTTTTTCTTCTGTACCAGATGATTTCTACTATATACTGGCTCACATAATATTTAAAGAATATCAATTTTTTATTATTTTTTAAATAACAAAGGTAACCACACATTTATGATAATAACACAGATGTACATAAATAAAACATTGGTAAAAATATTCCCCTGCAATCCCACCTTGTTAAAGGTTTAGTGTTTATCCTTGCATATATATCCTTTGTTTATAATCATGAAAACATATACATATATAGTACATATATAGGAGTTTTTTGCCTTATTTTCCCCAATGAAAAGTACCCCCAACTTAGTATATAACCAGTTAGTCTGTCCATCTATCCAGCTACACATGTCTGACTCCATGTTTTTAATAGTTTCATAATACTCTATGGTTCAATTGTACTATAATTCAGTCAACCATTTATTCCTTTTCAGATGGGATTCAGATGGGTTGTTTCCCTTCTTTCCTAGAAGCATTTTTTAAAATTTTAAAACAATATTTATTATATATATATATTTTTTTTAATGTTTATTTATTTTGAGAGAGAGCGAGCGAGCGAGCAGGGAAGGGGCAGAGAGAGAGGGAGACACAGAATCAGAAGCAGGCTCCAGGCTCTGAGCTGTCAGCAAACAGCTTGACGCAAGGCTTGAACTCATGAACTGTGTAATCATGACCTGAGCTTAAGTTAGCACTTAACCGACTGAGTTACCCAGGCGCCCCCCAAAATATTTATTTTTTAGAGAGAGAGATAGAATGTGAGTAGGGTAAGGGGCAGAGAGAGGGAGACACAGAATCCAAACCAAAGAGAGGGAGACACAGAATCCAAAGCTCTGAGATGTTAGCATAGAGCTCAATGCGGGACTTGAATGCACAAGCAGAGAGATCATGACCTAAGCCGAAGTTGGACACTTAAACGACTGAGCCACCCAGGCACCCCATCCTGGAAACATTTCTATAGTATAGATTCCCAGAGATGGGATATAGAGAGTATTCACTTAAAAAAAAAAAAAAGTGAATTTTTTTGACAGTGAATATTTATTTTGAGAGAGAGAGAGGAAGGGAGGGACAGAGAATCCCAAGCTATGGGGAAATAGGTTCTACTTACATAAATGGGTTAGAAAAAAACTTAGGGCAGAAAGCTGCCACCCCAGGGTGAAAGCACCAGAGGTTAGCTAGCAAGATATTGTAATGGGATCAGAGACAACTTGTTATAGCACCTGCAATTTCAAAATTACTTTCCATCTGGTGCCAATGTACCTTGATCACAAACTCCACTTGCCCCCCCTCCCCAGACCCTTTGCTTCTTACACACACAAGTTAATGATTCCTATCTGATTGTTTTCTTTACATTCACTATGTGTGTAAGATCTTGAGCGCTCAATAAATACGGAGACGAAACCCCTGTTTGAGGCTCTTGTCTCCTCCCGGGCATTAGCCTCTCTTGTATTCAATCCTGCGTATGCTCTCTTGCTAGGCAAGAGAGAACTCTAGACTCAAAGTCTGCAACACCAAGCAGGCTCTGCACTGTCAGCACAGAGCCTGATGTAGGGCTCGATCCCATGAACCTTGAGATCGCGACCTGAGCCAAAATTAAGAGTCAGATGCTCCACTGACTGAGCCACTGAGGCGCCCCAAAATATTTTTAATATCTTTCACTTTAATAAATATCTTGTTCTAACCTTCATTTCTAGACTGCTAACGAATTATATTTTCAAATGTTCATTGTTCACTTACATTTCATCTTCAGTGTGCTACTATAAGTCTCTCATGCCAATTTTCTATTGAGTTTTTTTCTTGTTGATTTATATGGTTCCCTTTTTTTTTTTTGAGTACAGTTCACACACAATGCTATGGGTTTCAGGTGTACAAATAGTGACTTGACAACACTATATATTATGCTGCACTCACCACAAGTGTGGCTACCATCTGGGTATGGAATTTTCAGTTTTGTAAGATGAAAAGAGTTCTAGAAATTGGTGTATAACAATGTAAATATATATATTAAATGTTTATTTTTGAGGGGAGGGAGGGGCAGAGAGGGAGAGAGGCAGAGAGGCAGAGAGGGAGAGAGGGAGAGAGGGAGAGAGAGGGAGAGAGAGGGGGAGAGAGAAAGAGAGAGAGAATCCCAAGCAGGCTCCACACATCAGCAAAAAGCCCGATGCAGGGCTCAAACCAACAAACCATGAGATCATGACCTGAACCAAAATCAAGAGTTAGACACTTAACCAACTGAGTCTCCCAGGCACCCCAACAATGTCAATATATTTAACATCACTGACCTGTACACTTAAAAATGGTTAAGATGGTAAAGTTAACCACAACTAAAAATAGGGCGGAAAAAAAGGCTCCTACGCAAAAGTTATACAAATATTTTCCTATTAACTTCTAATATTACCATGGTTTTTCACAGTCTTTCAATCTATCTTGTTAATTAGTATGTATCTCTGTATATAGTATGAGATACAGACCACATCCTGTCTGTATCTCATACTATACAATCCTATAGTATACTATACAATACTATCAATATTCCTGCAGGAATTAATAGAACAGTATCATCTACTACTACTTCTCTAAGTTCCCTTAAAAAAAAAAAAACACCCAAAAAACAAACCAATATCTCTGGGTGGTAGGATTATGGATGATTTCTATTTATTTTTTGCTTCTCGGTATTTCTAAAATTTCTATGTTGACATATGGTACTTATGCCATTAAAAATATAGGGGACCTTGAAACATTATTACAATATATGGTAACTGACCTGGAATTAAATTTAAAAAATATATACAGGGGACAAATCATCCTTCTTAAAGCGATCAGTGAACAGTTTAATCATCATTTAATACCTTGGCATGCATGAGTCCACAGTCAGGGGAAAAACAGAAAACAACAAAAACAAAATGCCACTCCATTTATCATTTATAACCTACAACAGCAAAACTGGGAGGATAGGAAACAGAAATAAGGTAATATCTGAGTACTGACCACCTGTCAGCTACAATGTCAGGCATCTTACATACACTATCTCATTTAATCTCCGTAACAACACAGTGAGACGGGATGTTAGTACCCTCATTTTAGAAGTGGAAGCACAGGCTCAGATAAATTGATACCTTACTCAAGGCCATACAGCCAGTCACTGGTGGGGCTGCGATTTGAACCTAAGCCTCCTTGCTAAAACAACAGCTAACGCATACAGCACTTGTTATGTGCCAAGAACTCTTTTAACCCCTTTACAGAGATTACTTCATTTACTCTTCAGAACAACCTCTGAGGTGGGAGCTGTGATGATGCCCACTTTACAGAGGAGGCAGCTGAAGCACAGAGAGGTTAAGTTTCTTGCCAAAGTTAATATATGTAGTAAGTGGTAAGTAGGGATCTGCACCCACACTGGCTCCGGAGTCCAGGCTCTTAACTACTCCACGTCACACCTGAACTTGATATTATGCTGCTGCTTTTCCTTCCTCTTTTCATCCAGCAAGAGAAAAATACGACTTGATATTTGAAATAATTTCTAATTCACAAGATTCCAAATATCTTGGAATAAAATAATAACTTGCATAATACATGACAATTTAGAAAGTGTTTCTACACACTCTGTTCCATTTAATCCTCCAAACAGTTATGTGAAATAGATAGGGAAGTTATCCTTGGTTTACAGCTGAGCTCAGGGTGGCGAAGTGACTTGTACAGGTGACACCCTTACTAAAAGGTTAAAAACAGGTCTTTGTATGTCTTACAGAATGTTCTTTTCAACTACATCATGCCACCTGGCAAGGGGTAATTGAAAAATATCCCTCCTTCTGCCAAGATGCCAGCTTACCTAGACGAGCCCTCGTCCTGGGTCCCTGCATCTGACTTCGCAGTTCAGGTCTCAGATGAAACTTCTTTGCTTCATCAACTAGATCCCTGCACTGTAAACTACAGCGGATGAAAGGCTGAAATACAGCAGGCAGTAAAGTGAGCCACAGGGGCCAGGTCTTTAATACTACGAGTATAAATGGCACACATAAGAATTAACTTCGTGATACAGACAACCAGTTTCTAAAGCCCTATGGTTCCAAGAGGGCTGCTGGTCATAACTATGCTGTTCGTTTCCAGAAATGATTAAAAAAATGTTTTTTAATAGACAATATATTATTACATGGTTCAAAAATCAAATGACATAAAAAGATATACTGAGAAGTATTCCCTACCCACCTCGGCACTAGGCAGTAATTATTTTAATTAGTTTGTCTGTACGTCCTTCCAGTGATTACACAGACACAAGTATGTAATAGCTAATAAAAATTTTAAGGGAAAACCAAACGGCTTCTGTTAATTCCTAGTATGATAGGAAGAAGCAAATCTTATCTGAAATAATTTCCCAAACGTTCACAACACCGTCATGATCCCTAGTCTCCTCTGATGGAGCTCTGTACTGGGCAGCTCTCCTCTGTATCCCAATTCCCTCATTCTTCTCTGCTCTGCTCTCTGGCTTAGAAGACTGGCCTACATGAACTATGTTGAAGGGTCCCCATGCCCTCTGACTTCTGGTTTGGCTCGGCCAGTGAGGAGCCCTAGAGGAGCTCAGAGGGAGAAGGGGAGTGAGGCCAGCCTCCCCACTCCAGGGTGAGTGGTGAATATGGGATTTCAGTCTCCTGAGTCTGACTCGAGAGTCTGGGCTGTGAACCATAATATAAGGAAATAGACACAATGGCTAAATGAGTTGTTAGAAAGAAATTATAAATATGAAAAAAAGAGTTTGACATGTGACACTAATCAGTCTGCAACTTTTCTAATGCTAACTGGAAAACTGTGTTTGTAGTTAACTCCCAAAGAGGTCTGAGGCTGAGCCAGAAGAAGGAATGCATTCACTGACCTGGGCTTTACCTATGTGTTAAACAGCAGTGTTTGCTCGAAGTACAGGGTAGGTACACAAGTGATACATATGGTAAAAATCGTGAAAACATACCACACACAAAGAGCTTGTGTTGGAGAAACACTTTTATAAATAAACACAGTATAACCCAAATTGATATTAGAATGCATCACATTACTTCGATGTTGGTTTCACAAGAGGTCAAAAATAGATTTGATAAGCAAAGCATCTTTTTCAAGGCAATGTGGAACAATTTATGTTTGATGGAGAAGGGGACACCATTTATCATCTGATGTTGCTTATGTGAAACACATAGGGGCCTAGCAAGCAAAAAGACAAGAAAACAGAAAATTAAACCATAGATTTCCATTTCCAGAAGGATAACTTGCCAACCAATTATCTGGAGACTACCTGGCACCATCCTGTCTGGCCATCCTAGAGAGGCTTACCAGGAGACTCTGTGCCTACACTGAAATAACCAATTTTAAGTACACAATACTAAGCAGCAAGAGATGTTCACAGTTTTGGATCCCGTGTGTTTTGCCTGACTCACCTCAGCGTCTATGACATCTGTGATGTACCTGGGGGTCAGCAGGGGCATCCGGACGTACTGGAGCAGGTCAGGCAAGGATTCTTCCCTCTCCTTTTTGGCGTGCTTCACCCAGTTGATGACAGCTTCAAAGACTGGCTCTTCCGAATCCACCTACAAATGTGTAATTACACAGCACGGAACTCTGCTTTTCCAATTTCCTCACAATTTCAAAAAGGAACCACGCTTCCTTTCTCCTTCCTGCTCCCCATCCCTTACCACCATTATATCCTCCCTTCCAGAAACAGGTAAGCTCTTGGGAAAACAATCCTTTTCAGACATGACTCACTAAGACCAGCAAAAGAACTGCAGTCAAGCTGGGTTAAAAAAAAAAAAAATCTGAGATCGTGCCTAATAAACCATCAGTTACAAGTCGGCTTTTACTTCAGAATTTTTTTCCATTCCTGAATATTTTTTCTGTTAATTTTTTTTTTTTTTTTTTAAATTTGCGAGAGTGAAGGAGGGAGGGAGAAGGGCAGAGGGAGAGAAGGCGAATGTTAAGCAGGCTCCATGCTCAGTGTGGAGCCCAACACAGGGCTCAATCCCACCCTGGGATCATGACCTGAGCTGAAATCCAAGAGTGGGATACTCAACTGACTGAGCCGCGTAGGTGCCCCTTTTCTGGTCTTTTTTTTTTTTTTTTTTTTTTAATTTTTGAGAGACAGAGAGAGACAGCACAAGCAGGGGAGGGTCAGAGAGAGAGAGGGAGACACAGAATCTGAAGCAGGCTCCAGGCTCTGAGCTAGCTGTCAGCACAGAGCCTGACGCGGGGCTCGAACCCACAAACCGTGAGATCATGACCTGAGCCGAAGCTGGACGCTTAACCGACTGAGCCACCCAGGTGCCCCCACTTTCCTGGTCATTTTTGAAAATTTACAGGGGGGAGGGGGAATCTGTTGCCCTATTCAAAACTGGCTATATATTTTTTTAAATAAGCTCTATGCTCAATGTGGGGCTTGAACTCACGATCCTGAGATAAAGAGTTACATGCTCTACTGACTGAACCAGCCAGGCAACCCCAAAATTGCCTCTTAAAACAACCTGTGTTTACAAGTGTTGTCTAATGAGCTCCAGGGTTGCTCCCCAACACCTCCGCCCAAGCCTGTAAAGCAGAAATTTCTCTTACATCATTATGCTATAATGCTACAGTTTCCAAAGAATTGTCCATTAGCATCTGAGCAAATATTATTTCTCAGGCACACTGCTTTGAGATGACATATGTAATTAATCATTTGGGGGAACTCAGGTCTAAGCTGACATGTGACAAATTGGATAAGGCATAGCCTAAAACCCTATACTGTATCCCTGCAAAAGCACTACATCAAATAACACCTAAGACCTCCCAAAGACAGATACCTACATATACCTCTTCCACCAGCCTCTAGCACACATCTGTTCTGAGACCTTTTAGAATGTGACAGTGCCTAGACAGAGACACCATTCTGCGAGGTTTTCCCAAGACCTGAAAATACAGACGTTTCAGAATGTTCATTCATTGGGTGTAAAATAAACCTACTATGTGCCAGGCACTGTGCTGGAAGTTGGTTATACACTGGTAACAAATGAGACGGGAGCCTTGCTTTTAAGTGGGGAGATAATAGTTAAATTGGAAAAATGAGCAATGCCACTTTGTCATTCTGTACTACGTAGGAAAAGTACAGAAAAGGCCTCCCTGCAGAAGAAATAGATTTCAATATGATGGATGAGTAGGAGTTAGCCAAGAGGAGTAAGAGAGTGCTCCAAGGCAAACAGAAGAGCATATGCAGAAACCCTAGAGCTGTACTGTCCAATATGGTAGCCACTAGCCAGGTATGGAGATTTATATTTACATTAATTAAATTTAAGTTAAGGGGCGCCTGGTTGGCTCAGTTGGTTCAGCGTTCAACTCTTGATTTCGGCTCAGGTCATGATCCCAGGGTTGTGGTATGGACCCCATGTTGAGCTCCGTGCCCTTCTGTTCATCTCCCCCTAAAAAAAAAATTAAGTTAAATTAAAAACTCAGCTGCTCAGTCACACCAGCCACATTTCAAGTGCTCAACAGTCACATGTGCCTAGCAAACTGGACAGCACAATCCTAGAACAAAAAAGAGCAGACAGTTTGAGAAAGAAGGCTGGCGTAGTAGAACGAATGAGGCAAGGGAAGAATGTAAAAGATCAACCTGGAGAGGTAAACAAGGGCCAGCTCAGAGAGGAAGACTGGAATTTACTCTAATGGTAATGGGACCCATTAAAAGGTTTCAAGCAAGCTTGGGATATGATCATATTGATGTTCTGTAAAGATCACCCTGACTAGCATGGGTAGAACAGTTTAGAAGGGCCAAGAGCTGGGACACCAGCGGATACATTAGACAAAAGTGATGGGTACTTAGCCCATGGCAGTGGTGATAGAAATTTACGCACCAAATTTACGAGAGGTGAAACTAACCCAGCTTACTGATGGATTAGATGCAGGGGAGTATGCAGAAGGGTGCCCACAATTAAAAATTTTTTTTAAAGATAAGAATGACAAGCTAATAGTTGTAAACAGCTCCATGCTAGGCTCTAACACATTCTAGGTTTAAATTAGATACATCGATTTATAATGGGGTTTTTCAATCATTGAGCAGAGATCCTTGATCTTACTGAAGAGAGAATAAACTAGACTTACAGAGAAACAGCTAAACTGGGAGGAAAAAACCTTCACATTAATACTTCACTATGGAGAAAAATTTCCCCATAATAAATTTTCAGAGAACTATTTTATGTATCAGGCACTGATATTCTTATTTAATGATCAAAATGACCTCATGCACTAAGTATGACTATTATCTATAGAAGATGAAACTGAAGACTAGTGGTTAGGTTAACACATGTCACACAGCCAAAATAAACCCCACCCTGATTCTAAAGCCCATGTTGTTCTAACCAGTACAACATACTGCTTCTCACTGTGTTAAGCGGTGTCGTTTTATATAATTAAGAGGACGTGCTGGCTGGGGAGTCAGACATCTGGTTCCTCTTTCTGGCTGGAATACAGAAGAGAAAAAAATGTTCCACTTTCTGTCTTTCCAGGAAAAAAGACAGTCTTTACAGACACTGAAGGAAGACTATACAGAAGAGTTCTCAAACTCTTTCCATCTGAGTTTCTGAATAAAAAAGTTATTTGCTCTCCCTATTCCATTTAGTTTTATTCCAAAGTATATATGGTTCTAAAATAAATGACTTCTGTCACCGCTTGTTGATTTGGTCATTTAGAAACTAACTAGGCGACCAGCTCATAGTTTCATGGAACAGAACAGAATCTGCAGCCAGACGGCTCAGATACGAGGCCTGGCTCTACCACTTGTTAGCTCCGGTACTACGGCTTTACCCTCGAAGCCTCAGTTTCTTTTTCCGGAAAATGGAGACAGTTTTGAGAACTAGAGAAGATAAACTATACCAAGAATGGTGCCATTAAAATGAAAAGTCCAGGGGGATTTTTTTTTTTTTTTTATCTGTTTTGTTCACAATTGGATTGCTGGCACCTGGAACTATTTTGGGCACACAGTAAGTGCCCAATAAATATTTAATGAAGGAAACCAATAGTAAATGCTGAGTTTTAGCTATTTTGTTATGTGCAGTGAACTTCAAGTCTATATTGCTCACTCTATTTACTGTATTTTTTAACGCATGGTTAAATCAAGACAAATCAGGACACTCTAGCAAATTACCAGTTTCCCAAGTCTGAAGAATGTGCCATTTGTCTACACCTGGCATTCCAGTGCATGGACACATTGTTCGGCCCCAACAAGAGTGAGAACAAAACCTTAGCAAGTATTTGTCTCAGTAACACTCATAACACTGGCATCTCTGGACTAATAGGTCAAACTGGAAAATGATTCCTCTTTATTTGGAAACAAATGTCACCAATGTGCCCTAATCAATTTCCCCCCAGAAGTCAGGAGGGAAAGGCAAAAAGAAAAAGTTGGCTAAAATAGGATAAGAAACATTCTTAAGATTTTATTATATTACATGAAAATCCTAGTTTTAACAAAATAAATCAGAGTTATCATTTGGTTTACAAAAGTAAATTACAGGATTTCTTCAGCAAATTTCTTCTGTATCATTTATTTTCTAAATTTTTATTTATTTATATTAATGTTTATTTCTGAGACACACACACACACAGAGTGCAAGCAGGGGAGGGGCAGAGAGAGAGAGGGAGACAGAATCTAAAGCAGGCTCCAGGTTCCAAGCTGTCAGCACAGAGCCCGACATGGGCTTGAACTCACAAACTGTGAGATCACGACCTGAGCCGAAGTCAGATGCTTAACCAGTTAAGCCACCTAGGTGGCCCCCCCACCCCTGCTTCTATAGCATTTAGAATATTAATCAGACTTTGATTCCTTCCCAATATATCTCTTGTTTAAATTGAGTGCCACTAACTTCTGGGAATCCACTAATTCAAAATTTGTTTTATTATCTGAGGAGAGTGAGAGGAAAACAAATGAACTTTTAGCCTTCCTAGAGAATTGAATTTCTCCTGACTAGGGGAAACAATTGTTACTCTAATTGTTAGCCTAACTGCAGACCTCTACGCAATAAAAACTCTGCTGACTACTGGCACTATGATTTAGCATTAGGATTACCTAAAATCCTCCTTGCTGGGCTAAGTCTCTGAACCCTTGCCTGAGCCCAGGTAGCTTCCCCTCTGCTGGGTGAAACAACTCCTTCAAGACGCAGTTCACATGTTCCTTCTTCCCACTCCCTCATACCCCCACCCCCATTAGGCACTCATGATCTGCCTCCTGCTTTCGATCTCCAACCTTTTTTTTCACTTCCTTTTTGATCTAATTTAAATGTAGAAGGTTTATTCTTCTTTCTTCTAACTTCTTCACTTTGAAGAAGCTCATTATTCTCATTATACTCTATTATATTAAGTTTTATCTTTTTTTCTGTCTCTACCACTATGCTGTGAATTATTGAAAAGAAGGACTGTATCTTAGTCACTTTTGGATCCATAGCACCTGGCACATATAGTTTATTGAGGATATCTACTGCCGTATAGTAGATATTCTCCATAAATGTTTATAAAATGAGTGAACGAGTAATACAGAAGTGGTCTATAGAAATTTACTTTACTTCAAATCTCTGCTTATTCCACACTCTCTTTAATAGTGACTCTTAACCATTGGGATCATGCACTGAGGAATGTGGTTAACTCCCTCCCATAAATATGGCATATAATTTCAGGGGCATTTAATGAAACCTTTGGAGCCAATATTGACACTTGATTAAGATGCCCTGCTATAGAAACACAGTAATTCCACCTTGCTTTTTCCAAATTTTGTTTGTTTGTCTTCTTTTAGTAGGTTCCACACCCAACATAGAGCCAAACACATGGCTTTAACTCATGACCCCGAGATCAAGACCTGAGCTGAGATCAAGAGTCACACGCTCAACCAACTAAGCCACCCAAGTGCCCCGTTTTTTCCAAGGTTTGTAATGTCCCAGTCTTGAAGAAACCCCAATACCAAACCAACTTTGTACCTGAATTTCATCACATTTGATTAGCTTTTCCACTTCTCCTTGACTTAGAAGGATGAATTCTTCATGCTGCACCACTTCAGGAAAATGCTTCTGGCTAAAAACCTCAGCTGCTTGCATCAGGTCAACGCAATTGTGTGTTTCAGCAAAATCCCTGATACCCAGGCAATTAGAGGGGTCCAACTGACTTTCTAAGAATTCACAGCAGGCCTGCTTCACACCTAGGACAAACACAGACAATGAACACTTCAGGGTACTTGACCAGGTGTGAACTGGTCTACATTCTTGGATGGAGACATCTTCTCTACGAGGTAACAGAGGAATCCTGGCTCAACACCTAAGGATCAGATTAGAAATTTTATGCTTAAGGAATTCAAATCCAATTTCTGTCTTATGTGTCATGTGACCGTCAAGCAAGGCCTTTACAACTGTGTCTCTGTTTCAGCTATAAAAATAAGCATGGCAAGACAAATTGCTTCTATGGACACCGGCACAATTAAACAAAAAATACCCTTGGGAATCAAGCTTTTATAAAACCAATCATAATTTAACATAATGTACCTGATTTCTACTCTATATGAAAACTTAACTAAAAGTCCTGCAAAGGAAAAATGAGAGCCACTAACGACAATCCCTTATTTCTTTAATTGCAAAGTTCAGAGGATAAACCTAATGTGTGCACTAAAGTAAAAGCTTCATGCTGTTTTCAATCATATATTAAAAACTGAAAATTTTCAACCACGCGTTTAGAAAAATTGGAAATAACAGAAGCATCAATGCAGGTTAAGAAAGACAGTCTGGAAATAGGAAGGGGGACTATCCAATATCCTATGAAAACATTATATATACTTTCATTTGTGTGTGTCAATTTAAATTTTCAATAGATAATTTACATGGTTCAAAAATTAAAAGTACAAAAGGGTTTACCATGAATAATCCCCCAGCCTTACTATCCACATGGCCATCCAGTTCCCTTTCATATAGGCAATGAATAGTATCAGGTTTTTGTGTTTCCTTGTAGAGCTACTGTATACATACATGTAAGAAAGTGCATCTATTATCCCCTCTCCCATTTTTTTAAAAAAACGGAAGAGGTGTAAATGCTCTCTTCTAAAGAGCCAAATGTTTACATATGGAGAGGTTCTTTTATAACGTGATTAAAATCTGATCTTCTGTGCCACAGGCAGTAAACATGAGCGCCCATAGTGTCTCCATAATTTTCATGATTAAGTTTACATGATTAATTCTAACTATTTCCAAGGCTACCTTGGCATGAGCAATAGCAACTTTATCATCTGTACCTTTCAGTTGAAGCAGACAGGCTGCAGGAAGCAGTTCTTGTACATTCTCCACCGTCACATGTACTGTTTCAGTGTACACAAAGTCCAACAGAATTTCCATGGTAGAAGCAGTTAAACCTTGAATATCAACATAAGGTTTCCCCTTCTCTGAAAGCTGAAAATTCAGAGGGTATGAAATAACAGTGGTTATAATTCCACAAGATAAAGGCAGAAACAGATCCAAGAGCTTGAAGAGATGTTAATATTAACTGAATATATGTCTTTAAAAACTTATGGTCTAATTTGTTTGATTTGTATAAAGCAAATATGGCATATATCTGTAGCTTTTCAAACTTGGGCAGCTGTATGCAACCCAAGAGCACACAGGGAGGTGACACCTTGGAATATGTTTTACCAGTGAATAATTTAAAACACTGCTTTTGTAATAAAACATAGATCTATTACAGAATAGAATGCAAAAGTTCTGTGAACCTACTACTAGTGTCCATGAGCTTTTAAGATAAAACACAAAATTTCAATGAAATTCAAATGGTCTTACAGCTCCAGACCCTCCAAGACTACTCATTATTACTCTATTTGTCCTTTGAGTACATTTATTTTTTTTTAATGTTTATTTATTTTTGATAGACCGAGAGGGAGAGAGTAAGCGAGCGCAGTCGGGGGAGGGGCACACAGAATCTGAAAAAGGCTGTCAGCACAGAGCCTGACAAGGGGCTCAAACTCACGAACTGTGAGGCCATGACCTGAAGTAAAGTCAGACAGACGCTTAACCGACTAAGCCACCCAGGCGCCCCTGAGTACATTTAGTAATGACGAAACATGTTAAGTTCTCTTAAGGGGCATTCTAATCTGACACTGTCTGAATATAACTGAATCAATACTTTTTCTAAATATTGGATTGACTATTTGGGGATTACTGAATTGTTAGTGGTATATTTAGTCTAGAATACATCATTGGAAATACGAGTATCAAAAAGGCCAGGATAATCATAGAAAATTGTTTAGCTAAGAGTGGAAATCTTCAATTTTACAGGACAGTAAACTATCTGAAAATTGATTACCTTCTGAAAATCTTACTACATCTTAACCTTAGTTGGACATTCAAATTACTCACAAAACTCTAGTGCACTTCCATTATGAACTAAACATCTTTATCATCTTTGATTCCCCCATCAGCCCAAAACAATAATAAAAAAGTATTCTCTACCAAAGTCCAGAACAAAATCAATCCCTAACATTAAAAATATCCCTAGTACTCAGGGCACCTGGGTGGCTCAGTCAGTTAAGCGTCCAACTTTGGCTCAGCTCATGAATTCACAGTTCATGAGTTTGAGCCCCATATCAGGCTCTCTGCTGTCCACACAGAACCCACTTTGGATCCTCTGTCTGCCCCTCCCTCACTCTTTCTCTCTTTCAAAAATAAACAAACACAAAAAATGTCACTATAACATTATTTTGGAAAAACATTTTATTAACTCTGCACACAGTATAAATGTTTACAAACAGAAATACAGAAGCACATTTATTCCAAAAATTTCTTATTCAATAAACTATATTCCCATCAAATAATTTAAATATGAAAATATTTCACTATCTACAAACTCAGAGCAATTTAGAGTATCATTTCACACGTATATTTGCTTTACAATTTTTCAGAGTGCTTCTTATTTACCATATTTCACCTGATTCTCAGAGCAACCTGGTAAAGTAGTTAGAGGTCTGATATTATTGCCATTTATGACAAAAAGGATCTAAGGTTCAAAGAAGTATGTGACTTAACCACGGTCTCTTAACTAGCAAGAGACAGATAAAACTCAGGTCCTCTTGCCTCACTCAAATGACATTTTAATCGGACCACATTTGGGGAGCATTTCAGGGTGGGAAGAGAAAAATGAAATCATCTAGTTCAACTACTTTATTTTATAGATCAACCCAGTGCGGTTCCATGGCTGGAGGGTTCACACAACAGTGTTAACAGAACTGAGGCTAAGACCCAGGTCTCTGAACCCTTTCCTTTATGTCAATTACTCTTAAAAATAAAGACAAAACCATCTGACATTTTCTTGCCTAATACCAGTTTTTAAAGAAAAACCATAAAATGGTCACAGGCGAGAAAAAAAGAGAGAATTCTTTCAGTGAACGCCATACGACTTTGAATGTGCAGCCAGAGTGAAGACAGACTGATTTTCCTCACGCTGACAAAGAACAGGACGCACACTATATAATTAGCAGTCAGCAGTCCTGGTCCATTAGTACTGCATGCTCAGCAGCTGCTGAGAGGACTGTCCTTACCAAGCTAAATGCCAACTGCTTCTGATGCTCTTGGGCAGATTTTCTTTCTGGAGGACAACACAGGATACGGATCTGTGATGGTATATTACACAAGAGCATTTTGAGATTAGCCTGAAGTAGCTGGAATGATCTGTCAGGTTTCCACGTTTTTCCTACCAGCCATGTGACCGAGCATTGGCTCAGAAAACCATAAACTATTTTGGCTTTGAAATTAGAGAATACAGGGGCGCCTGGGCGGCTCAGTCGGTTAAGCGTCCGACTTCGGCTCAGGTCATGATCTCATGGTTCGTGGGTTCGAGCCCCGCGTCGGGCTCTGTGCTGACAGCTTAGAGCCTGGAGACTGTTTCGATTCTGTGTCTCCCTCTCTCTGCGCTCCTCCCCTGCTTGTGCTCTGTCTCTCTCTCTCAAAAATAAATAAATATTAAAAAAAAAAACGGTTAAAAAATGTAAAGAAATTAGAGAATATAAAAATCCCTGTACCAGAGGCTAAGGAAGCACGGTAGTTAAAATGTGTATAAAGCAAGTAAGATTCGCGTACAGCAATACAGCATATAGTTGTAGCCCAGATATGGCACATAGGGTATGAGTTAGAGTCAGGAAATTTAGGATTAAACCCCATCTCTATCATTTATAAGCCATGTGATCTTGGGCAAGTCATTTAATATCTAAGACCTTGTTTATTCATTTGTAACATGAGATGGTAACATCTAATCCTGGGGTGAATAAGAGGCAGTAATCACCCAACACAGCACCTGGCCCATAAAGGTAGTTATTGTCATTATTATACTACCTCTGTCACTGTCACTCAGATCCAACAGCAGCAGCTTCACTAAGATGAGATTAACTTTAAAAAAAAAATACTAGTGGTTAAAAAGATTACTAAAGAAGTGTTAACATAATGAGATATTTCAGGCATGTGTAAGTATAAGTACGCATTGGTGTACTCGTCACTCAAGGTTAAAAAATTCAAGAAAATTTATTTAAACTTTACGAAATATCAGACTTGAGATTTTAAAAAATAAAAAAAGCTGCAGTGCTTTCTGCTGTTCAGCTAAGAGTATTTCACAATATACTCAATAGCCTTCCTCTACATTTTAAGAGTTCTGTCAATTACTAAAGCAGTTTTTCTTTTTTTGTTTACTTTTATTTTTGAGAAAGAGAGCGCGTGTGCACGAGTGCGGAGGGGCAGAGAGAGACGGGGACAGAGAGATCTGAAGCAGACTCGGCACAGACAGCATAGAGCCCAATGTGGGGCTTGAACTCATGAGCCACAAGAGCATGACCTAAGCTGAAGTCGGATGCTTGACCAACTGAACCACCCAGGTGCCCCAAGCAGTCTTTCTTAATACCTGTAAGCACAACCTTTTTTCTTGTCAAGCCAACCTTTTCCTTATTCTCTTTTACTGCTTACACTCCACCATTAGCATCTTTCCCCAAGTTATACTGCATATACCTATGCAGTCCCTGAGTCATTTGTTAAGTACTCCTCCTGTCATTTGAAATTACACTAAACTCTACATTGGTAGAATGAATACTGATTTTCTTCATATACTGTTAGGTGGATGAGGACTGAATCCTACTCTCCTCTTTCCTTCCTTCTCCCTTATCCTCCGCATATTCACTTAAAATATTTGACTTTGGGGGGGGGCCTAGGTGGCTCAGTTCGTTGAGCATCTGACTCTTGATTTCAGCTCAGGTCATGATGTTGCAGTTCATGAGCTCAAGTCCCACGTACAGCCCTATGCTGACAGCGCGGAGCCTGCTTTCTCCCTCTGACCTTCTCCTGCTCGCCACATGCATGCAAGCATGCACTCTCTCAAAATAAATAAATAAACTTTAAAAAATAAGTAGAATAAATAAAATATTAGACTTTGGAAGGAGAAAAATAGGAAATCAAATTTTAAAAATAAGTAAAATCCAGGGCACCTGGGTGGCGCCACTGGTTAAGTGTCCGACATTAGCTCAGGTCATGATCTCACGGTCCATGGGTTCAAGTCCCGCATCGGGCTCTGTGTTGACAGCTCAATATCTGGAGCCTGCTTCAGATTCTGTGTCTCCCTCTCTCTCTCTCCCTACCCCTCCCCTACTCATGCTCTGTCTCTCTCTCTCTCTCTCTCTCTCAAAAATAAACATTAAAAATACATAAATAAATAAGTAAAATCCAGTAGCTGATGTTTGTGTTTTACCACATGCCAGATGCTGTTCTAAGCACTTCATATGTGATTTTCTCAAATAATTGTCACAATAACCATAGGTGATTGCACATTGCTATTATTCCTAATTTGGAGATGAGGAAACTAAGACATAGTCAAAAGGCAGATCTTGACCAGAGTCTGTGCACTGAACCACCATACTATAGAAATTCATATTCCATCAAACTTCTATTATTTTATTCACTGAAATGAGACAACTAAAAGGTTACATGTGTGACTTTCATTTGTAAGGTGATAACTTACCACTTACCTCACTGGTGAACATGGCACAGAAGTAATCGCTACAGGCAGCCAGCACAATCCGATGTGCAGGAAAGTCTTTCTGCTCTACTCTCAATGTCACATCACAGAGGGTATTGCTCTTCCGGAGGGAGTTCATTGAATTGAGGATGGATTTAGCATGAGTATTTGTCATTATGTCTTTGGGGGCCATAATGCCTCCCATCAAGCAATATGGAGAAAGAATGAAAGGGGTCCTTGGATTCTGCAACAAGAGAAAAACAAGCAAACCTAGAACATACTTGAAGAACTAATAAAACTAAATATATTCAATTATCTATACAAATTAAGGCTTCCTCAGAGATATAAGTAAAGAGTATTCCTATTACTGGTCTTACCACCACAATCTAGCCACTAATAATCCCAAATAAAAATAATCTCTTCTTCCTCTTAATTCCAATATCAAGTGCCCCTACCACTAGACATTTATTATAATAGATACTCAACTGTATTGGAAATCTAAAGAAACCACACATATCTTGCATGTCTTCACAGTGCTGTTGTCTCAAATGATAAAATGAAAAGATAAAATTTCTTAAAGATGCGATATCACTAAAGAATAAGGAGATAAGTATTTAGAGGGTAGGATCTTGTTTTATATATTTTCATATATTTGTAATATATTTATATGTTTTTCATATTTATATATTTTTCCTATTCTGGCAGGTGTACAGAATGTTTAGAAATCAAAAGCAAGAAAAGAAAAATAGTGTGTTCAACTTAGAGCAATAACGGCCAGTCAGTGAAAATGAACTTTTTCTAAAGAAGTACGCAAAGAGTTATTTATGACTTCCAAATATACCTGGATTTCTTCTTAAAATGACATTTCAAATGAGGAACAATACCTACCTTGAATAATGGAAACACTGCATGCAAGCTTATCTATGGACTTTCACATGATTAAGTTTTTTATTTTAAAATGTTTATTTATTTTAAGAGAGAGAGTGAGCGCATGCCAGTGGGAAAGGGGCAGTGAGAGGGGAAGAGAGAGAATCCCAAGCAGCCTCCATGCTGTCAGAGCAGAGCCCAATGTGGGGCTCAAACTCACAAACATTGAGATCCTGACCTGAGCTGAAATCAAGAGTTGGAAGCTTAACGGACTCGGCCACCCAGGTTCCTCTCAAGTGATTAAGTTATTGAAGCTCTTCTATTGAAGGGTCTTCCTACTCTACATTATTAGTAAATGTCCAGTAGTAATTTTTCTATACTGAAACCAAGAGCCTAATTATTAGGATAGAAACCTATTAAAACTCCACTACTAATTTTACTGCCATAGGCAGTCACTTGCAAAGTTCACTTGTATGCATCAATAAATAAAGTACATTTAAAAAACAAGGTACTTTTTACTTTCTTGATTGTTGACAAGGTTTAGTGACACTCTTTTTCTTTTTTTGCTTCAAGGAAAATTTCTGGGGAATGAAATGGCTATTAAATGAATGAAATGGTTATTAAGACAGTCTTATTGGACTCTATAACTTTCTGAAATAATCCAAGAAAAAAAAATCAAACTACGATCTCCAAGGGTCCACATTCACGACCATAATTTTTGACTAGCACAAACAAGATGCTAAATTCTCATCTACTTCTATATACAATTAGCATGTTATTTTATAAGTACTCTAAAAAATCCCTCCTAAAACTCTGCAAGATCCATATTACAGAAAAGGAGGTGATTCATCCAAGCATACAACGTTTTTCAAAAAGATCTTCCTTAAGTCAACTTAGTTTCAACTCTGGAGATGTAAGAAAAGTCCGAACAGACAGCCCTTTACTGTGTGAAGATTTTTCTGGGGGAAAATCTGAGCGCAGGGCTCGGCCGAGGGCTGGGCTTTACGGTTTCAGTGTCAAAACTGACAGTAAACCCTAAAGCACTGTGGTCTTCCTTCTTGGGGATTCCTGCCTCATCAGGCAAAACAGCCATATCACTGTCATCTTTTTGAGGTTATTTATTCGCGAACTTCCGTTATCACCTGAATAGAGGGGCTCCACCCCGGAAGATTCCGGGAGGGGGCGAGAGCGAAAAGGTGTCACATTTTGCAAAGGCTGAATTTCAGGGGGGAGAAGGGAAGGAATTCCAGGTGGGTGAAGAGAAGGAAGGGCAGTCCCCCCCTCCCCCCGCTGACAACACGGGAGCAGTGCTGGCGGCTCCAGGTGGCGGTCCTGGAGGGGCGCGGTCAGGGCGCGCGGTTGAGAGGGGGGCGCTCCAGGCCAGAAGCGCCCCAGCCCCGCAGATCTCTCTTCGCTCCCGGGCGTCTCTCCGTTCCAACCCGGAGGGAGACGATGGCTGGGGGCAGGGCCGTAATCTGGAACTGGGGGCTAGGAGAGGAAGGGCTGCCTGCCACCACCGCCGTGCAACTCACCTCCGCTCGCGGGCCCACCCAGCCGCGCCCGGTCCGTTCCCAGCCAGTGGGGATTGGGTGGGGCGCGGGGTCAGCAGGCGGCTCAGGAGGAGCCCAAGCGCCGCCGCCGCAGCCCCGACCCGGAGGCTCTGGAGCCGTCAAGGGGGTAGTCCCGGCTCTCGTCTCCGCGGCCGCGCGACGTGATGACGTAATGCAGCTCGAGGCCCGCCTCCCTCCCTGCCCTGGGTCTGCGTCACGTGAGGAGGAGGCGTCACGTGACCCGCAGGTACGCTGGGTGCGGTCTTCGGCCCACTTGGAGGAAGGCGGAAAGAAAAGGTGGGGCAGGGTGGGGTCTGGCAGGGATGGGCGGGGTGTATAGCTCTCTTGCCCGGTGATTGGCTGAGAGCAGATTCTCCCTGAGTCTCCCGAGAAAGGGTATATTGCCAGGATTCCACGTTTCTAAACCGAGGAGCTGGTTGCCGGGAGTATGTGTTACCTGCCAGGTATTCAGGAACCCTCCTCACATCGAGAAAACCCGCGGGGGCTTCATATTTCTTCACGTCTATTGTCCACAATGGCCTTTTCCAGAAGACCCATCGGTGTGGGGAGAATCCTGTGAGCCCTGGGCTCAACATTCTCTGCATCATAATGGGGCCTCCCATCCCCCTTGAGGTGGTTCTCCTCCACTTTTTGCCCTTCAGGGCAATGAAGCGGAAGGAACTTGTGGTCTGGACGTTGTGAGGGAAATTGCAAAGGATCTTATTAGAAGTCCCAGTTGTCATCATCTCCCCTATTGCTCTCTTGCTGACTGTTCACCGGCTCCTGGGTGCTGAGTGTTCAGTTTAGGAATGGTGGCACACTTACCTTAGTGGTTCAGAGGGCAGTGATATCCCTGAATGTCCAAACTAATTGTTTGATTATACGGTAGTTCCCGGTTCTCCACGGCGGATATGTTCCAAGACCCCCAGTGGATGTCTGAAACGATGGCTAATACTGAACACTTCCTACACTGTTTTTTCCTATAGTAGGTATGAAGTTTAATTGATAAATTAAGCTTAGTAAGAGAAGTTTAACAACAATAACTAATAATAAAACAGACTATAACAATATATTAAAACAAAACTGTGAATGTAGTCTCTAAAAATATTGTATGGTACCCACCCTTCTTGTGATGATGCGAGATGATAAAATGCCTATGTGGTGAGATGAAGTGAGGTGAATGAGGTAGACCCCGTGATGGGGCATTAGGCTGCCACCGAACTGGCAATATGTGTGCAGGATCATCTGCTTTCAGATCGCGGTGACAACTGGTAACTGAAATTGTGGAGAAGAGAGAACTACTGTACTATTTTCCTCTGTGGGGCCTTTGATTCTTAACCGATAAAATGATAGCCTAGTGGATAGCAATCTAACTTTACATAGTGTTTCCATCTTTCATATTATACCTCATTTATCGAGAAGCATCCTTTAGATAAAGGATTGGTACAGGTTCTGTTGGGGGCTTTGAGGAAAAGTGCACCAAAATGATGAATGAAGATAACTTTAACTGAAGGGTTTTCATAAATGTATCCTTCCTATATACTCTTGCACATGTAAAATGATACGTGCACCAGATTGTTTGTAAATTTGATTGAAAACAAACTCAATATCCATCAGTAGGGAAGTGGCTCAATAAAGTGTGGTATATCCATACAATCCAATACGAAGTCGTGAATAGTGTATATAGGCTGCTGTTGTTTGTGTAAAATTTTGGGGAAATTTTAATATTCATGTTTGCCTGTATATGTATGAAATGCATCTGGGAAGACACAAAATGTTGGTTTCTTTGGAGAGAGGACTGGTTGATTGTGAGACAGGGTGGGAAAGAGATTTCTCCTCTATATCTTTTTGTGCCTTTTGAACTTTTCATCATGGTGGATTAAAAATATGTACAATTTGGGGCATGTGGGTGGCTCAGTTGGTTGAGCGTCTGACTTTGGCTCAGGTCATGATCTCATGGTTCTTGGGTTCAAGCCCTGATTCAGGCTCTGTGCTGACAGGGCAGAGCCTGTCCGGGAATCTCTGTCTCTCTCTCAAAATAAATAAATAAACTTTCGGTGCTTGGGTTGCTCACTTGATTGGGCATCCAACTTTGGCTCAGGTCATGATCTCGTGTTCCGTGGGTTGGAGCTCCACATCGGGCTCTGTACTGACAGCTCAGAGACTGGAACCTGCTTCTGATTCCGTGTCTTCCTCTCTCTCTGTACCTCCCCCACTTGTGCTCTGTCTCTCCCTCCCTCCCTCCCTCCCTCTCTCTCTCTCTCTCTCTCTCTCAAAAATAAACAAATCAAAAATAAATAAACTTTAAAAATATGTACAATTTAAATAAAAATTAAAAATAGCGGCGCCTGACTGGCTCAGTCAGTGGAGTATGCAACTCTTGATCTTGGGGTTGTGAGTTTGAGCCCCACATTGGGTGTAGAGACTACTTAAAAATAAAATCTTTTTTAAAAAAAAGTAAAAATAATCCCATGGCTTCTGGATGCAAAATAGCACTTTAATGATATTGCCTAATTCCTGTCTGCTAAATTGAGATTTTTCATAACATGAGAGGGAACTTAAGAAAAGAGGTTTTGTTTAGAATATGCCCACATTTTTTTCCAGAGAATAAAAGATGGAGAAACTACTAGCAAAAAAGCTAGCACACTGAGGAAATTAGTTCAAGTTTACCCTATTTTCTTCAGGGATAGAATCTCAGCATGTTTTAGGTCTTTAAGTCATGGGGATACTCTCTTTTCCACACAAGTATATTTCCAGTCATTTGGATATCTGATCCAATTGATACCCTATAGCCCAAACTTATTCTGACTTTTTTAGGCCCATTCTGGAAGGCTGGGGCTGGATAAGGTCAGTCAGTCCAGTTTCATACGTCATCCTGCCTTTATGGTTTGGGTATTTATATTAAAGGATTTCAGTAATGGAACACAAGGAATTGACCTTGGAACTCTAGATCAAGTACACAGAATATAGGATGAGTCGCTAAAACCAGCTAGGCAGAATACATTGCATTTTCGCACCACTAGAGATGGCAGATGAGAAAATGTATCTCTTAAATTACTCACTGAATGTAATCAAAGCAGGGCCCCAGTTGTTGCTTTGAAATTCATCACTGAATTTGCACCCAGGCCCAGGTCATGTCTCCCAAGGACTGGTTACTGGGGCTAGGAGACATGCTGAGGTAGACCCTTTCTAGGGTAAATGGGACTCTTTGTCGGTGGACTTTGGATCAAGGACTTCTCCCAAACAAAGGGCTTTGCTGAACCTTTCTTAGATTGCAAGGCAGCCTGGGACCCTTCTCTCAACAGTCTCTCCCTCATTCCTTCAGGGGGGCTCAGACCTGCATCACAACCTAACAGTTTGCCCTGCCTTCTATGGCTCCGTTTATGTTTTCCCCTAATATAAGTGTTTAGGTATAAGCGTTTCCCCTAATAAAATCTTTGCATATTTAATTTCATCTCTGTAAATGCTTCTGTAAGGACTAGAGTAACAGAGCATTCAAGAATTTCTTTAGATCTTATCTGTTTGTAATAATTTAAGAGTTGGCTACTGCTCCCAAAGTTCTATGTTTAAATTGAAAATGGATGTTCTAAAGATAGAGGTAAGTTAGCCTCTCCCCTAGTTTTTAATTTATTTACAGGGAAGGGGTAGAGTCTGATTCTTAGCTTTTATTCTTGGCCTTTCTTTAATCACAGTTTGGCCGTGTTTTGCCATTATTTACTTGTTCTCCTCTAGTGCCTACTATATATATAGCAGGTCCTGAACGAGTATTTAGGAAGCCAATGAACCGTATGTATGCAGCTAGAGAAAGAAGGTAATATTATTCACTTGCTACTAGTTAGCAGTTCTGATAAAGGCCAGGAAAGATACTGAAATCAGGAGAAGCAATTTTTTAAATGGTCTTGAGCTTTAGTACATGGGGTTTTAAGTCAGCATGATCTGCATTCAGATACGACTCCAATCCTGTCCATCATCTTGGAAAAAAGTCTTGGTCTTTTGGGACCTTAAGTTTTTCATCTGTGGAATGGGATAATACTACCTACTTCACAGGGTTAAAGATTAAAAAAAAAAAGAGAGAGAGAGAGAGAGATAAAATGACATATGAAAAGTACAAAGATGCTTAATAAATGTTCTCAGATCCTCTTTCCTGGGTCCTACTACTGACAAATGAGCAAACATCTGCACGCCAGGGTTCACCACGTGCTCTGGGTCTCCGTATGTCCTCACGTACGAAATGGATGCAGTTGGAGTCCTGTCTCTTTCCCGTTCTACACTAGTGTTTGCAAACTCAGATGCCCACAGCGGCTAGGCCAGCGACTTCGATAAGTGAGAGGCAGCAATACACTGAGAGAGAGCACAAGCCCGCTATAGAGGACCCAGCTGCTATCGCGCTGCAGTTGATTGTCCCCGCTCTGCAGGCCAAACAAAGCATATTCGTGGAGGTTTGCAGCCGGCAGGTCACCACTTTGTGACTCATGCTATCCAGCTCCTTAAGTACTTTTTAAACTTCCAATTGTTTTGTATTAAATAGATGTATTGCATGGTGTGAGCCACCAACTAGTTGAAAAGAAAGAATAAAGGGGTTGTGGGAAGAGGCATTAAGGAATCTACTCTTTTTTATTTTTTTATAGTTTATTTTTGAGACAGAGAGAGACAGGGCACGAGTGGCGGAGGGGCAGAGAGAGAGGGAGACACAGAATCTGAAACAGGCTCCAGGCTCTGAGCTGTCAGCACAGAACCTGATGCAGGGCTTGAACCCACGAACCGTGAGATCATGACCTGAGCCGAAGTCGGTCGCTTAACGGACTGAGCCACCCAGGCGCCCCAGGAATCTAGTCTTGAAATCATTGTTGTACTATATGCTAACTAACTTGGATGTAAATTTAAAAAAATTTAATTAAAAGAAAAGAAAGAATATAAGCTTTACTTTTGACATGTTCTGTGTGCCCCTCTGTTCTAATCCTGTTCTTATTCCTTCAGAGGTAACTGTTTTTCTTAAGTTAATTTACTTATTTTGAGAGAGAGAAAAAGTGTGAGCAGGGGAAGGACAGAGAGAGAGAGAGAGAGAGAAAGAGAATCCCATGCAGACTCCACGCTCCGTGCAGAGCCCAATGTGGGGGTCTATCTCTTGACCGTGAGATCATGACTTGAGCCAGTATTAAGAGCCGATATATAAGACCCGTAACTGACTGAGCCACCCAGGTGCCTCACGGTAACCGTTTTTCTGAATTAATATTTGTTTTGTAAAGTTTTTACTATGTCTATCCCCCTAAACTATCATTAGTTTTACAAATTAATAGCTTTAAATAAATGCGACCATACCAAATACATTCTGTGAGTTGCTTCTCTCCCTCTTCTAATCTTTTTCTCCCCACTAATCTTGAGATTCAGCCATGTCACTTGTAATTGTGACCGCTTGTCACTGTAATTGTCACTGCTAAGTAGTGTTTCATTGTATGAGTAAACCAAGACGAATTTTTTCATGCCACAGTTTTGGACACTTGGCTTGCTTACAGTATTGCTACTATATATAGCTGCAATCAATCTTTTTATACAAGTTTCTCAAGGGCAGTGTTTTTCAAAGTGTGAGTTGTGACCCGTTAATTTAGTGGGTCAGAAGGAGCATTTTTAAAAAATGAAGTGATCTAGGATAGGCATCTCATATCGTAAAGTGTTGTTTCATAAAATGTTTGAGTGTTGTAACATGTATGTAGGCTCTATGCACGTCCACACAAAGTCATCCTACCAACACGTGCTGTTCCACCAGCAGCGTCTGGTCTGCTCCACACCTATACCAACACTCAATATTAGGATCTTTAATTTATGCCAATCCAGTGGGACTTGGACGGTTTATCACTTGGATGTTAATTTACATTCCCCCCATTACTACTTGAGGTTGAGAAAGTTTTCCTGTGTGTTGGACTAGTTGGATTTTTTTTTTTTTATAAGAACCATTTGTTCTCCCAGTTGTACAAACTTGACCTTTGAAGTGAACCCAACTTTGTAACTCAAGAATATTCCCATCTGACTGCCTACAGTTGGTGATTACTGTGGACCTTATGCTACCTAATGAATACAGCACATGTCAGGTTGCCTGCAATTCGCAAAGGCACAGAAAAGTGTGGAATAACCTCTTGATGATACAACCTTAAGCAAGGCAGTTTTAAAAGAATTAAACTTTAAAGTAATAGGTAGCAGAGCTTTGATCACAAGGGATATATTCCCAGCACCTTTGAGAATCTCCTAATCATTGAACACTACGACGGCAAACCAAACGCTGTAGTAAAATGTCCATGTGATAAGCAGAGAAAAATAAAGCTGTATTGAGGAGCTGATGCTAGGAATTCAATTAGACTCATTCATTGGCTCACATACGCCAACCTGTCAATCAATGCCTGTGATTCAAATTTGTATCTCAGCAGAATCTGAAACTATTGAACTGGTTTTAATCCTTTGGAGTTGTGTACAAATAGTTGAGACCACACATGTTAAATCTTGGAATGCCAAGTGTCTTTTGTACTTTCTTTTATTATCATCATAGTCTTTGCATCAAGATACATAGCAATGATAGCAGGTTTCTTTTTAAAGCTTAGTATTAAATATTAAATATCTTTCCCCGTTTTAATTTTACATTACTCTGCCAAGAAAAAAACAAAATTAAAAGTCAAGTTACTTGAAGCCTGGACACACTTCCATGATTAGCCGGGCTATGTAAAAGTCGGTGGCTTTGTTCTTCCTGCTGTAAAAGCAGATCCAGGCCCGAGAAAGATGGGACCAGGTTCTAATTGTTTTTGAAAAGTGTGCTACAAAAATGGATGGCCTGTTATAAGCCAGGTTACAAAGTAAGGATGGGGGTAAGGAAGGGACATTTTCCTCCAGAAACAGGATTTCTGAAGAGTCCCAGTCCATCATTTTTTTTCCCAAAATGGTTGGAGAAGGGGTAAAATCTCAACATGAGCTTCGAAGTACTGTCTCTGTGAGGGGACGGTAGTTGCCTTGCCAACGAGGGGGACTGCAGAGGCGGGGCATGTCTGAGTTGGACCATCCCCACCCTCCTCAGCTTGGGAAATGGGAGAGTTTGTTGCCCAGTGGGTGTGAAAGTGGGCTGAAGCTTGGTTGGTACTGAATTCTCTAAGAGGTTTCTTCTAGGAACAGACAACTCAGACTCTTCCTCTCACATCAACAAAGAAGTTATTTTTAAAAGCACTTGGGAAGTTCCTTCTCCACCCCTCAGGGGGGAAGGCTCAGAGAAGGGAGTCATCAGTACAGCCCCCCTCTAGGCCGTAACGGAATTCTTGAAGGTTGGAGACCCCATAGAAGTGGACGAAGGCTGCTGCCACCACCAGGACATGGAATATCTGATGAGACTGGAACTGCAAGGATAATAAGAGAAGAGCCTTTAGGAGAGTGACAAGGAGAGACGAGAAGTAAGTAGCAGAAAGCATTCTCCTTCTTAAAATTTTTTTTTACATCATAAAAGTGGTATTTGTTTTGTAGATAATTTTTAAAATTATATTTTAAAAATATATCGGAGATATATCAAAATGGTAATACTGGTTATTTCCCTGCCATTTCTCCTTATGTAAATATATGGACCCCCAAACACTACATGATCTCCGTGTCTCTTACCGCCTTTTAGTCAGACCTTTAACTTTGGCTGGTCACACTCATGATCACAGACCCTTCTGGAAGAGTCATTTCTTACCCATATGTCAAATTTTCCAGGAAAGAAGCGCTCGGGAATTCGAGCAGCATAAAGGCCAGCTCCGGTGATGTACATCACAGCCATGAGGAAGAACCAGCCCATCTGGCCCACTGTGGTGGCCTTGACAAAGCCCTCAGCAATAGTAAAGTGCATGGTGGGCACAACACCACTCAAGCCAAGTCCCAGGAACACCCCTGAAGAAAGCAGAGAGAAGACTGTCAAGCAAGGAAACATCTACTACACGGAAGGCACTGTTGTCTATCTCCAGAATTCAGATGTTTATTATGACAATTAGCTATCTTCCATGTTTAGGAAATTGAGCCCCAGGATGGATAACAGCAGACATTTCTTCAACACCCAGAATGGGAAGAAGGCTGTATAAGTGCTAACATTACTATTACCTGGTAAAGAGCACCAAGAACAAGTATCTCCCATTCTTTATTAATTGTTAAGAACTGTGAGGGGGCGCCTGAGTGGCTCAGTCCGTTAAGCATCCGACTTCGGCTCAGGTCATGATCTCACAGTTCATGAGTTTGAGCCCTGCATTGGGCTCTGTGCTGACAGCTCAGAGCCTGGAGCCCGCGTCAGATTCCGTGTCTCCTTCTGTCTGCCCCTCCCCTGCTTGCACTCTGTCTCTCGCTCTGTCTCAAAAATAAATAAACATTAAAAATAATTAAAAATAAAAGAAATGTGAAGCCTCACCCCCCAAAAATAAATAAATAAATAAAAATAAATAAAATAAATAAAGAGCACGAGAGAAAAAGGACTATATCTATCAAAACCCTCTGATGACTGACTTGGATACAGAACCTAAATGGCAAGGCTTCAGGTACATGGCTTGCGAGTCAGAGAGGAGTTGGGCACGTTTTCCATTAAGATCATAAAAGACTTAGGTAACAGGACTCTGACCTCCTGGGTAGACAGATACCCCCAGATCGGAAGTTGTCAAGGCTGCAGGGACACACGTGTAGGTCAAGAGGAAGGGAAGAATGGGTACAACACCATTACGCTACACATAACTGGAGGGCAGGGACAGCCTTCTGCGTTTCTGTGGATGCCCTTGTTAAAGCACAGTGCCTGGCACAAGGTTGGTGCTTGATGTATATTTACTTCTTTTAACTGAAGGTTAAAACACAGTAGATAGTACGAAGTCCAAAGAGCTTAAAGACTAATGGAGGCTATTCTTGCTTCAAGAATAAAGCTTAAAGGGGTGCCTGGGTGGCTCAGTTGGTTAAGCGTCCTACTTCGGCTCAGGTCATTATTTCACGGTTTGTGGGTTTGAGCCCCGCATCAGGCTCTGTGCTGACAGCTAGCTCAGAGCCTGGAGCCTGTCTTCAGATTCTGTGTCTCCCTCTCTCTCTGACCCTCCCCTGCTCACGCTGTCTCTCTCTCTCTCAAAAATAAATAAAAACATTTAAAAAAAAAAAGAATAAAGCTTAAAAGGAGAGTCCAGATGAGCCAACACCAAGATGTGTATGCTGGTAGTTACTACAATAGTTGTGACCAGTGTTTACGCTCAAGGTATTTTTTAATTCACCAAACCAAGCCTTCCATTCCCTTAGGAAAAATAACTCCAGGTGTCTGAATTTTAATCCCTTGGTTTGAGTGCTTAGGACTCAGGTCCTTAAAATGACCATGCTCTGTACGTCTTTTAGCTTTCTCAAACCAAATTGAAGAGTAGTCATTTTTATACTTGCAGTGAACTGATCAGCTTGGTAATCATCCATCCTGGGAGCACGCCACTGAAATAGTATGAAACATGGGGGAGAACTGAACTTTGAAAATCCACGGCGTTTTCTTTTTTTTTTAATTTTTAATGTTTTATTTATTATTTTTGAGAGAGAGAGAGACAGTGTGAGCAGGGGAGGGTCAGAGAGAGAGGGAGACACAGAATCTGAAGACAGGCTCCAGGCTCTGAGCTAGCTGTCAGCACAGAGCCCGATGGGGGGCTCGCCGATGCGGGGCTCGAACCCACGAACCGCGAGATCATGACCTGAGCCGAAGCCGGACGCTCGAAGCCGGACGCTCAACCAACTGAGCCACCAGGTGCCCCTCCACAGTGTTTTCAAAGTTAAACACAAGTCAGGGCTCAGATGGGGTCCCCAAACTGCAAACCTTAGGGCCCAGATTGAGCCTATCAAGCTCAAGGCCCAAATACACATAAGGTTTACACTATGTATTCCTACCCACCTGCTCTTGTCTGCCGGTGCTTGGGAGTGGCAAACCGGTCCCACTGTGCCACAATGATGGCCGAAATGCCCAGGACACAGACGATGGAGAGGTAGATGAGCCGTGGCTGTGGGGAGCAGTAGAAGGAGTAATAGAGCCAGGGGACAAAGCTCCCCATAATCAGTAGAGCAATCCCTGAATAATCCAGTCTAAAAAAGAGCCACAAAAATGAAATGAGTCAGTGTGAGAAATGAAGAAATCCTATGGCTTGTTTACCTTGTTCTTTCTATTCACCTGCTCCCAGATCTGACCATTCTGTCTCCCTCATTTCCCATATGATCTATCCTATATCCTGGATCAAACACCCACCAGCTCAAGCACGTCTGTTTTGCAATGGGAAAGTTTCTACAAATCCCTGATCACAGGACTTCACCCCTTCCCTCCGCTGTGCGCAGCCATATCTTCCCTTAGTGGACACTTCAATTTAGGAGTTCTGTCACAATCTCGATTCCCAGCGTTACATTCACAAAGGGCTCTGAATGTCCTTCAGTTCTGGTAAGTTGAGTTCCCAAAACAAAACCCTTCAATTGGAAGTATTCTTCAGAGGTACTTTTCCGAATTAGTTGACTTTTTTTTTTCTAATGATAAAAACGTATTCCTGTTACCGGTGTTACAGGAAAAACAAAATAACCTGCCATCACGACCAAAACCACACCCCCCACTACCAACAGGCAAATAAACAGAACTCCGAGCGCAGAGTTGGGGAATATGAAAAGCATTAGATGATGGGCATCTAGGGCTGCCAGTGGTGCATGGGTAGCACAGATAAGCTTAACTTGACTGGTGGGTAGGAACGCTGGCAGAACGAAGCGCGGAACACTTTGCCACACCCTGCCAGGCCAACAGGAAGTTGGTCAGACAGTACTGGGTACTTGTGCTCGAAGAGCAGCCCACTGGCATCCCAAGTTCACAAAGGATAGTATTACGCTGGTAAAAAATATATTCCACAATCAGGTTCCATTGGTTGAGGAGGCTGTGGTACATTTTTTTCATGAAGGATTTGAGAGAAAAACTGTACCACTCTACCATGCCCACAAAATAGAAAGCCTTTTTCCTCTGGCACATCAGGGAACCTTCAGGAGTGATTGGAGTTTCCAGGACCCCATCAGCCCTCCAATCACAAGACGCTGACATTAGTACGTGGTCTTTCCATATTGACGTTCTTTCAACTCACTTGGAAAAAGTCCGAGAGACTTTCTCTGAATGACAATAGACGGTGTGAAAGAGCCAGGAGAAGCTGAGGCAGAGCACTGCACCCAAAAAGAACATCCCAAAAACCACCTTCTCCTGTAGAGGGGCCATGAAGTACATATTTGGTCTGAGCATGGTCAAGATTCCCAAAAAGAGAAACAGCACAAAACCTACAGGAGGGAGAAGAAAAAAAAAAAGCCTAAGGAAAAAGAGAGTACGTGCACTTTTGACAGTTGATGGTGTTAAATCAGTACTAAAGCTACAGGGTTTAGCTGTGGGCACTGCAGTCTAACATTTCAGGAGAAAATGATAACAGTCATAGAAACCGTGGACTAAAAGAGCATTTTTTTGAAATGTCGGCATTTTGTTTTGAGAGCGGGAATTTATGAACTAGAAGGGACTGCGTCCATCAAGGACAGTTCTGCCAGGGAGCACATGAGAACATCTAGTTCTCATTTCTTCTCCGGGTTCTAGGCCTTCCTCCTCTAGTCTCAAAGATCAGTGATTAAGGGTCAATCAATCGGAACAACTTTGTTCTTTTCCTTCCAATGGACAAAGGCTACACAACGCCTTGGCATTTGAGAAGACAAAAAAATTGGGTTTCTCCCCCCACCCAAATCACTCACCAAGCAGATGGGTCCAGATGTTGCCAGTTTCTGTATGGATGCGGAAAATGCTCTTGAAGCAAGCCCGGAAGGAGGGCATCGGTGGTCTATGGCCGTGTAACAAGTAGTCATTGTCCTTCAGCCAGTCAGGGAGTACGTCATATGGGATGACCCTCCAGCGTCCCTCCCAGACCTGGAAAACATACACTCTCTCTCAGAAGGGTCTCAGAGAAGGCTAAGTTTCCCCAAGCACAAGGGGTGAAGGACAGCCAGTCTAGGAGAATGTCAAGCACACTTTGGGTGGTCCTAGGTGACAGGCATCAGCCTGGACCTGCAGATAATCCAAGACCCAGTGTCAGTGAGGGTATCAGTACTGTGTATCTCGACCAATTTTTGTTAATACCTTTGTTGTTCGTTCTGTCAGTTTCTCTGGGTATGCTTTATAAAGATTAAGCGTATCTCAATCTCTAAAATTTGAAAATAAAGTGCATGAAAACAAAGAAATAGAAATTAAATATATGGTTTCAAAAAACATACATTTTATCCCTCCTTTTCTTCTCTACTCTAGGGGATTCTGGCTGACCCCTGCTCGATCCTTTCTACCCAGTAGATTTTAAGTCCTTCCTAGGTTGAGATTATGTCTTTTTAGAGCAGTGGTTCCTAACCCAGGGCACATGGACAACGGACAGAATCCAGGAAGTGGATGGACATTTGGATGGAAAAAAAATTATCTTTATTTTCAGTCGCCTCTAACTGAAATCTAACGTTCTTCTCAATTATACATGTGAACATCAAAGCACAGTAGTTCTAGAACTTTTGACTGTCACCAACAGAAATCATGGATATTTTCATACTTTAGTTTTGCAGATATCAAAATATTGTTACTCTTCGCTGCTTAGAACTTATAAGTTTAGATAAAATACATGATCATTTTTCATTAATGCATATTTGGTGTGTTAGTAGAGGAGCCCACATTGAAATTTTAATTTTTAAAAATTAGAAAATTCTGATGACTGCCAAAGGGATCCGTGGCAAAAAAAAAAAAAAAAAAAAGAAGCCAAGAACTTCTGTTTTAGAATATATTCTGAACAACGTCTAACATCTAATGTCTTATTGGTAGGCAATAAGAATTCAGGAATAAAAGTTCTTCAATCCCATGCATGCTTGCCAGCTGGGAACATCCTGCTGTCCTCCCTCCAGGACAGAAGCTATCGGGCTGTACCTTATACACAAACTCCTCCATCTTCTCCATGGCATGGTGGGCTTGTAGGGGAAGTGTCAGTACCCGCACCTCCTCCTCCTCTTCCTGGGGCACTGGGCATGCTTGCTCTTCTTCAGCCTGTAGGGGGGAAAAAAAACCCCCACAAAAACCAATCCTAAGAGTCATCTCATAAACGGTGCTATTCCAGATCAGAAAGATCCAGAGAAACCCAAACTTCACACTTTCTGCCTAGCCTCTCTCCTACACACAGGGCCTTGTGGCTTTTTCTCTAAACACATGATAGCTAGTGAGTTTATAACACTGTAGTTCAAGCTTTATTAAATTAACACTTGGTACATGCTGGGGCGGATGCTCAACTCAGCAGGCAGGAGACTGACAGATGGGGACTGACATCAAAGTGATACAGGATTGGCACACCAGTCCTACATGTTCTTTAAGTCTGGATGGCCCATCCTTACCCCTTGGACAGGGGTTCTCAGCTGTCCCTGATTTCCCAAATATTTCTCTATTCCAGACCACTAAATTCTCAAGGCCACGGAAAAGACAGAGTCACAGAGATTCCCTTAATTTAAATCTGGTCCTAGTTCCCTGGTCACTGACTCTGGGGATTATAGCATGACGGAAACTTCGTATTCCTGGCAGCTCCCAGGGGCATCAGGACCTCCAAACTGGTTCTGTAGAAAGAAGCAGCACTGAGGCCCGCACCCCAAGGAACCCTGCCACAAAGTTGCACACGGGCGAGCACTTCCGTATCAGGGAGAGAGACTTTCCTCTCAGTCCCGAGGCTCCAAACCACAGAGATGGAGAGCCTGGAGGTTCAGTTTCTTCTCTGGGCTATTCTCTTTCTCTCTCCTGTTGATGGGCCCTGGGAAGCAAATGGCCCCTCTTATATTTTGTGATGTTGATTCCCGTTTGCCTACCGCAATACCCATTCTCTCTCTCTTCCTCAGTAAAAAGGTCCTTGGTTTTACTCAGGATGGCAATGTTACTGTGATTTTACTCAGGCCCGGTGAAGAGGCCTAAAGTCCAGTGCAGTTGAATAGAATGATGTAACTAAGTTCTGGCCTATGGGGTGTAAATGGAAGTGTTGTGAGGTACTTCCAAAAAAGGTGGGCCCTTCTCCTCTTTCCCCTTTATCTTTTTTAAAAATTATTTATTTATTTAAAAAGATTATTTATCCATTTTTGAGAGAGAGTGAGCAAGACAGCGAGCATGGGAGGGGCGGAGAGAGAGGGAGATAGAGAATCCCAAACAGGCTCCGTGCAGTCAGTGCAGAGCCCTATGTGGGGCTTGAACTCACTCCTGTGAGATCATGACCAGAGCTGAAATCAAGAATTGGACGCTTAACCGACTGAGCCACCCAGGCGCCACCTCTCCCCTTCCTCTTTTGTGGTGGCTGGTAGGCGGATACGATGGGTAACATTAAGAATGGAGGAGGAGCAAGACAGGGGCCTGACAGTAGTGGAGTCTCTCTATCAGCCTGGGATTGGATACTTCTAGCATTCTTTTACATGAGAGAGTATCTTGTCAAGGCTACAGGGATTTGTGTTTGTTATTAGAAACCAAACCTAATCCTAACTGATGCTTCCTTCCTGCTTTCACCAGCATTCACTAATTATTTATTGGACGTCAGGTCTCATGCTAAGTCCTGGGGTTATAAAGATGAGTGAATTTGCAAAAGCTTACGGTGGGAAAAGAACACAAAAAGATACAGATAATATAGTATGAGAAGGTGCTATGGTTCTTCCTTTGGGGAGAGAGGTGAGATCTTGAAAAAGTGGAGACTGACACAGGCCTAATGAGAGGTTCTGATCCAAAGAATGACTCCTGGGAAGACAACTTACTTTGGTTGGGTTGGCAATCACCCGTTTGCCCTTCTCTTCTAGCAGGGGTCCCAGTTCAGCCAGCTCCACCGTGTCCGTTTCCCTGTTACTGGCAGGAGCCCCATTGCCCTGTGCCACCACAGATCCTTTGTGAGAAGACATCTGGCTGGTACCTCAACACCCTGCAGCTTCAGCTTGGGGAAAGGTTGGGGTCTCTCAGCCCCAGGGGGCAGAGATCTCCCTGTGATGGTAAACACTAAAAGCAAACACAAACATGAAGGGTATTGAGAATTGATTCCTCTTACAGGTTCATTTCCACGAGTCAGCCCTGAATAAGACACAGCTAATCAACTCACATCCTGTCTCCAATTCTAAAGGCCAGTTAATTGCTAAATGAAAATCCATGCCTTGTTCTCCCTCTTTAATATTAGTTTTTATTCAGAACTTCACTAATCTTACAGATAAGGTTGAAAATATAACATCTGGTTGCTTGTCTTCTAAGGATCTGGGGTTGTTGTACCAAACGGTCACCAAAGAAAACCAGCTACTCCCCCGCAGCCCCCTCCCACAAGTGTGGAGCCCATTTAGTGAGAAGAGTCTAGCCTACCATTCCCAAAGCTATTCTGCCCAAGAAACGCTTGGCTCTGAGAATGAAGAACAAAACTATGAAGCCAGCCCCTGGCTGTAATTACAGTTGACCCTTCCACAACACGGGTTTGAACTGCATGAGTCCGCTTACATGCAGATTTTCTTCAGTACATATATGTACAGTACTGAAGAGAGAAATGTATATTTTCTCTCCCTTAGGATTGTCTTAATATCATTTTCTTTTTTCTAGCTTACTTTATTGCAACAATACAGTATATACTACATATAACATACAATATACATGTTAATCAACTATTGATGTTGTTGGTAAGACTTCTGGTCAACAGTAGGCTATTAGTAGTTAACTTCTGGGGAAGTCAAAAGTTATATGTGGATTTTCAACTGTGCAGGGGTCAGTGCCCCTAACCTCTGCATTGTTCAAGGGTCAACTATACTTCAAGACCACCCAAGCCGTAGAAATAAATTAAATGCCAACTGAACTCAGTTGGGCTTTACCTACAAATGCTCTGACAAGTGTGCCTCACGTGCAGAAGGAACTTGGTTGTGAGCTAGATGCCCAGGGGTTAATTTCTTTGCAACGTCTACTAATTCCACTGTAGGATTATAGCCTGGGTTCAACATTTGGATAACAAGCTTTCATCACAATCTCTCCCTAAAGCAAGCAATAACTTACCTGGAAGCAGGAAGTGGAAGACAAAGAGGCAGCCCCAGCCTTGCCCTTTGTCTACACACATACCAAATAACCGGCTCAGCAAGAGCTTGTCCCAACCACCATAGCTCATCATCCATTCTCCACTCAAATTAGTTTTTCAGAAACCAGAGACAGGTGCACAAATCCCTAACCGGAGAAACCTAGAACTCAGTTTTCTAGGAAAAACTTCAAACACTTGAGGTTTTCCTGAGTTGGACTTCAGGGAATGGTCTTTCAATCAGGCCTCGGGGAGATGAAAATGATATTGAAAAGAGAGGAAAGGTGCCCAAAGATGTTCATCATCTTGTAAATTACTAGCCGACCCCCTCCCCCCACAACAAAGGAGCTTATTACTCCTAGCGATAGTAATGAGCAGAATGTTAGCATTTTTATGCACTGGTTATCTGAACCCAATAACCACAGGGCCAATGCAAAGAGGGCAAAGCAATACCTGCACAGGGAGTAGGCTGCATTACTGGAGAGGAAATTTAAGCTTAGGGAACCCAAACCTTTTATAACAGGCAGTGATCATGACTGCTCGTGAGACACTGTATCTATCTCCTACTGCTGTTCCCTATATAAACATCTTTGATATCTTTGTTTCAAGTTTTTATTTAAATCACACGTGTGTGTGTGTGTGTGTGTGTGTGTGTGTGTGTGTGTTTTAAACATCTTTGGTATCTTGTACCCATTCTCTTTTTATCCAAGACTACAGTTCCTTCTCGGGGATTACAATTGGATATATGTAGTCAGATGAGGGCAGTCCTCAAGTTTCAAAAGTCATGCTATGCTCAACTCACAAGCACAGCTGAAAGCAACAGGCAAATCTAGTTCAGGAGAGCAAACAGTAACTCACTGTACAGCAGACCTTTATGTGGTGTCAACACAGAGTTCTTCTTCCTTGAAATGCGCAAGATTCTAACAAGACAGATGGCAGCCCACGGCCATAGCCAACAACTGAGCCCAAGATGAACAGGAAACTGGAGACCCCTGAAAACCTCAGGAAATAGTCAATCCACGTAAGAAACACTGGGAAATCTTTTTCAATAGGTTGACCATAAAACATAGTTTCTCAGAGTGAATAAACAGCTTTACTAAGAAATAATTTATACCGCGGGGGGGGGGGGAAGCTTTGGGCACTTTGGAGAGGTCTGAATAGGGGAATACACTTAGCTTAAAACACTTCTGCCGGTACTTTGGAGACAGGCCACGAAGGCAAAACAAATAAATTAAAAAGAAAAAAAAAAACTCAGGTTCTGTGATATGTATCCTTGATTTTGGTCAGAACCTATATGGTATTTCAAAATGAATGAATGAATAGGGCATCATTCTAGTCGGCAAGCATATGACTTATTAGCTTCTTGTCATTAGCTAAGGGTTTATGTCCTTTTTCTTATGCTTGTCGGGCTTTCTCCTTTTCCTCAGAGTAAGCCAGTACATTCGCTGAATTTTAACAAATATATTTAGCACCAGCACCCTAAGGTATTCGAAGGTACTGTGCAAAATACACGGCTGAACAAGTGTCTTCAAAGAGCCTTTAATCAGATGGCACGAGGTCATTTGTGATATATACAAACTCAGCGATACAATCTCACTGTTCCAGGAGGGCAGTGGAGGGAAAGAGCACAAAACCCAGGATGGCCACACACTAAATTCAGTTATTTCAAACGCTGTGTAACTATTTTACTTGAGGCAATGAGAATAATATAGGCAAACTTTAAGTTGGGCAGTTAGGGTCAGAGATCAAATGCAGAATCCAGCTTCGTATTCATTTCCTCATTTGATCGGCAAAGTTTTTATGCCCTCAAATCTAATATTCTCCCAAGATGATCTTTGTCTCTTGGCCATCATTAGTCTTTTCACTTTCCGTCTAAATCACTCTGTTAATTCTTCTGATTTCCCTCTAGCTCCTCTATCACTAGCTCCTACACCTTCCTCAGCATTGACCGGAGTCACTAAATCTAATAGACATCCTAGCCATCAGCGACAACTCATCACACAAGATATGGCATCATGCATCACGTAAAGTACATACAATGGAGGTCAATGGAGATCATGTCATCATAGTGAGCAAAGTCCAGTGTCCAGTTTGGTCTTCTAAACTGTAGCAACACAGAGACAGGAAAGGGAGAGATAGGGATTGGAGGTCTGGCAAGAGAGGAGGGCAAATAATACCGGGACCTGGAAATATAACTTCTGATAGGGTGACCACTCACTAACAACTGGTGATTGTTACAAGCAAGTGTTTTTGTCTCTATTGCAATAAAACCAGCATAAACCCCTAAGGTGTTAGGACTGATTCTGGAAGCACTCAGGAGTGTCAAATATACTTCAACTTTCTGCCAGCTTTCTACATCCTTATAGATTTTAGAGGAAATACATTTCCCCTCAAACTCGCCACACCCAATATAGCAAATTATAACTGGGCCAAACTCTACCGAGTGCATTTTTGATGGGATTTCTTCAATTCAAGCTAATAAAATCTTTACCACTAAGCTTTCCAACTGGATAAACCTATGATATTAGAGAATAAAGCTGTGGAGGCAGGGAGGTGTTTGTGTTCCTATAAATAAGATAATCCTGTGCCACACTTGGGAAAGAACTGATTCTTAATCACCGGCCAATTAGCTACAGTTTATATCCCTCACAGTTTAGGGAGACATTTGTTCTGTGAACCAGTTCCCAAGTTTTCCAAGCATACTCCTTCCCTGGAGTCAAAGGCATAAAACTTCTGGGAATTTTTAATCTAGAGTCCCTGGACCCTTAGAGATTCTGTGGATAGGCATGGATAGGCTCTATCTACGTCTGCCCGACTCTCTTTTCTGAAGCAAGATTCGTCTAGCAGTAAAGTCAAAGAACACAGCCATCTTCTCTATGTACACCTCTGTTAGAGGTAGTTTCACAACTGTTGGGGGGAAAATGAGCCAAGGCCAAGGCCTATGTTTGAAAATCACCAAATTACAGTAATGGAGCCTTGGCTTTCTCACTTGATGCTAAGCGTCACTGACTTAGAGTCTTTTTGATCCCAAACAGAGACAGAGAATCTTTTCAATGTCATGACAAAAAAAAAAAAAAAAAAAAAAAAATACACGGGCTTATGGAGTTGTATGCCAGTCCCTGTTTTTAATACTTGGCTTTCAGATACATGGTCAATACAGTTATACATCACAGTAGTCACTTTACACTGTGTACCTAAGAAGCCCTGTGCCTAAAAGCCAATCCGTTGGAACTGGTTTGCCTACAGGGCACTTTCGAGGATCCTTTCAAAGATAACTACAAACTTTATAAACCTTAATCATCCCAACATTTCTGAGTAGCAAAAGGGAATCAACTTTGAGCATAGCGAGAGGAACAAAAGCCGGTGGGCAACATTAGAGATAAATGGACGCTAAGGGAAAAATGAATGACTTAGACGAGTATCCGCACTAGGAAAAAACAAACAAACACCATAATTAATAAAGCTTCTGGGTTTAAAGACGACTGTTTAGTTCACCAGTGTGATCACAGGTAGACGGGACAGGATAATATAGCAAGAGTGTTAAAGAGTTTCGGTGTGGCTTTATATTACAGGAGTCAAAGGAAATTTCCTAGGGAAATAGAGAACAAACTTAACTGGCCTAGAAAGAAGCACAAATTCTATTCTTTATCCATCCGACAGTATCTATTGATTATTTACAATGTACATAGCATTGTGGCTACAGAGATAGGCAAAGGAGAATTAGAGGCCTAACATGGTTGCTGACCTCTATTTTAAGGGGGGCAATAATTTTTGTTTTCTACTAACATCACTACAAGGCTAAAAATCAGTAAGTGCAGGAGGAGTTCAGAAGAAAAGTTCAACTTTAGTTGGAAAGATCAGGAAAGGTCTTGTAGGAAGAGTTTAAGGAAGTATCTTGATAGGTAAAGATGGGAGTAGTGGGCATTCCAGAAGCGCCCCTCGTATGAACCAAAGCAGGCTTCAAAGAACGTAGTGCCCAGGGCAGTGAATAATCCACTTTTCCACAAGGGGATCTTCCAAAGGTAAAATGAGGCCAGACTGAAAAAAACTGAAGATAGCCTAAAAGCCTACTTAAGGTGGTATACTGTATCCATTAGCAATGGTGAGCCTTAGTGATTCTTTCCTACCTGCGGGCAAAGTGGTCATTTATTTTTTAAATCCCTTCGGAATCATGTAATTTCTTGGGCACTGAGAACAGAAGGCTTTCAGATTCTACTCTGCAATTAGGTATAGTTTTGTGGAGGTCTACCCTAAGATGGACCTTCAAAGATCACACACCACTTTTTAAGACTGATTCCCCAAGTCCCAACCACTGTATGGAAACATGGAAGTTACCCTGGTAATAAATTTTAGTGGCTGCAAGCTGGGAACTGCTACCCTGACATTGCAATCTATTTGGCACCACTCGGTCTAAATTCCTAGTACTTACTGTATAGATACTAAAATCAGGAACCCTAACAGGTGACTCAATCCCGATCAAGACAGAAAAGCAGTAAAGAGCCTCACTACCGCTTCACTTCAGAAAAGAACCAGCCATTACAGTGTTAATTTAATTAACATCAGCAGCCTATATATTCCCTGCTGTGTTTTCTAGCCTGTCTTCCAAATACTTGGGGGAAATACTATGGTTAATCTAGTAAAGTAGTATGTAGGCCTCCTATTGCTCCCGGCACCTGAAATTGTGCAAACTGAAATTCGCCTCGTCAGTTTCTCAGCAGCCTAGGAAGCCCCAGAAACTGAGGGAAAGCAGATATCGATTTTATTTTCTTAAAAACCAAAGCCTTGAAGACCCAAAATCTCAAACATAAAGATGGCATACATCAATGTGAGATTTCTGATATAATAAAATTCCGTTTTCCCTCCAGTTTAGATTTTGCTCACATTCCAGCTTTTAGGATTACCTTAAATAAAGGTAAATTGTCCACTAATCTCCCTTTCTCCCCCAAGTCGAGGTGAGGACACTGTTACGGTTTGATCTGCCAAAGACTTATGATCCAGGACCCTCGGGCTGCCCTGCCACCAGAGGCTGAGAGAGGCGGTTCTGAGACCCAGGCCCGCACCCCCCACTCCCCACTTGCCTGGCGCAGCGGCCTTGGGACCCGGCTTAAGCTCTGGCCTGGCCCGTCTCGATACAGGGCCGGACTCCAGACGTCTCGACCGCCCAGCGGGGCTGGGAAGACTCGGCACTCTCTGGGACAGTGGCAGTCGGGAGAAAGCTGGAGGACAGGCAGCCCACCCGCCCTGAAATTTTAGTGGAGGCCGCCTCGGAGGCGGTGCGAAGTGGGAGGGGCCGGAAATGTTTACAACCCCGACCGCAGAGTAGCCGGGAGGCGCGGCCGGCTTCTGGGTGGAGGTCTCGAGACCCTTGGGGGGTCTGGGCAAGTCAGTCCCAAGGGCTGTCCCAGACTCAGGCCTGCGCCGAAGCTCGCGGGGGTTCCCGAGCTGCCGCCGATCCCCGCACGCTGGCCGCAGCAGCCCGGGGGGAACTTACGGCCGGCGGGCTGGCTTTGCTGGGGGCCGCGATCCCCGGCGCTACATCCCGCGGCGCTGGAGGCGGCCTGCGGCGGAGCGGCCCGCGGCGGAGCAGCCCCGGATCTTCAGCGCCTTCCCCGCGCCGGAAGGGGCGCGCGACCACTCGGCGTCACCTCCGCGGCCGCGTCACCTCCTCTCGGGCGCTCCCTCCCCCTCCTGACAGGCATTCCTCCCGCAGTCCCAATCACAGGCCCCGTCCCCTCGGCCACGCCTCCCGCGCGCGGGGTACCGCCCATCCGGCCCGGCCACGCCCCCTCCGCGGCAGGCTCCACCCGCAAGGCCCTGTTTCCCGCGCAGGCCCCGCCCCCTCGCTCTGCTCCAATCGTGAACTCCGCCTCTAAAAGGACCACACCCCCAAGCACGTGATAGAGAAGGCGTTTCAGGGAATTAGACCAAACTCTGCGAAGGAATGCCGAATTCCCTACCGCGCACCTTGTCTGCTAAATTGGGACAGTCCCTCCACTTCATTTATTACCAATGCCAGTCGTTTTATCTCCGAAACACTTAATTCCTTCTTCAATCTCATGGCCCCTTCCTCCACTCGAAGCGCTTTTCATGTGCTAGCACTGGGATAGACTTAATTTTGGCTCCTGTTATTTCTGTTCAGAAACAGCCGAACTGTTTCTAACTAGTCTTGCTTGAAAACTCCCTGCTCCAGGTCCGTGTTCCCATATTGCAGCCAGAGTGCTGGCCCCAGAATGCATGTCGGGAGACAATCAGCCCTCATCCGAATCACAGAACACAGAAACTTTGAGGAACTGACAATTTGCTCATTTCTCCCAAGGATAGTACATAGCTGATACTATTCTAGATTCTGAGAGAGAAGGTAGTTTATTATAATCTTAATGGATGCCTAAGGTCAGTGGGATGAAATCTTTTGGTGCTGGTTAAAAGCATGGGCTCAGGAATCTCACAGAACCGAGTTTCTGTCCCTGGCCAGCCTATGATCTTGAGCATGTTACTGAATCCCTCCAAGTAAGAATGATCTCATTTGGAAAATGACAATGAAATAGTGCTATTTCAGGGGTGCCTGGCTGGCTCAGTCAGTGGAGCACCCAACTCTTGATCTCTGGGTTGTGAGTTCGAGCCCCACATTGGCTGCAGAGATTACTTTAAAAAAATAAAATCTTAAAGACATAGTGCTATGTCACTGTCTGTTAGGATTAAATTAGACAATTTATGCAGGCTCTCAGTGTGATGCCTGGCAAATGGTGAATGTTGCATAAACATTAGTTATGTGTTGCACACTGTATAAAACCTCAGAAACTTCCATTGTTCACAGGATTGAGGGTTTTTTTTTAAGTTTATTTATTTTTGAGTGAGATAAAGAGAGAGGTGGAGAGAGAGGGACAGAGAGAATCCCAAGCATGCTCCAGGCTCTCACCACACAGCCTGACAAGGGGCTTGATCCCACCAATCATGAGATCATGACCTGAGCTGAAATCCAGAGCCAGAAAGCCCCCACAGCATTGAGTTTTAAATTTCCTCTTGGTAGCATTACAAAGGCCTCTCTCAGTTGGCTCTCACCTACTCTTTGAACTCTTCAAGCCCTGCATTCCCTCTGGCATTTAGGCCTCAAAGAACTTCTCCTAGTTCTCCAAAGGTGAATTTCTCTTTCATTCCTCCAGGCTTTTGCAAATGCTGATTCTTCTGCCAGATTGCCCTTCCGCCCACTCTTTGCTGCAAGATCCAAGCAATTTACAATGCCCAGTTCTGGGTTTGGCTTTGGACTGAGACAATCCTAGGTTCACATTCTGGCTCTGCCAGCCACTGACCAACTTTATGATTTTTGGCAAATCCTTAATCTTAGACTCACAGGATTATCATAAGGATTAAATTATACAGTCGAGTACTTAGCACGGTATCTGTTACATGGCTAACTCAAAAATGTTATTTCTTTCTTCTCTGAATCTTTTCCAAACCCTTCCCATCTGCATCTTGTATCTCTACTATGCTATTAGTCACACTGCACACTGTGTTAGAATTGTTCATCACTTGTCTATCTTACTCTAGACTGAGTTCTTTGGTGATCTAAGACCAGTGTTGGTCATAATCGTGTCCTCAGGAGCTAGCACAGTGCTTGGAAGGTGGCACTTAAAATACATCCTGTTTATATGTTGAGTGAATGAGGCAGAAACCCATGTAAGACAAGGAATGGTGAGCTTCTGCATGGGAAATATTCTTCGTTGGGCTGCTTCACTATTTGAACCTAACAATCCTGTGCAAGATCTCTTTTTGGAGGCGAGGTGGCCAAGTGTACCTCAGAGAGAACAGTGACATACACAAACTAGTTGATCAAGAAATGTTTGATGGAACCCTCGTAACAATTTATTGACAACTCTGCTATACGGAGGGGTGAATTCTGGGGTCCCCTACAAGCCTTTCTTTGGCGGTCCCAGGGAAAGCCACACATAGTCCTGTGCAGAGAAGCAGGGTCGACCTTCCTCTTGAGGCTGATTCATTGTTCTATCCCAATGGGACTAACAAAGAAGATCTGAGGAAGCTGCCCTAGTCCAACCCTGGGAGAAGCAGGTGGACTGTCAGAGCAGAGGAGAAGGGCGGTCAGGACAGATGGGCCTGGGGGCGGCCAAGCCTATCCAGGCACCAACAAGTCTGGCTGGGGCTGGTGATATCAGGTTACTTTGTAAAGGAGAAAGCTTCCCATCCAAACAGAAAGACAATACTTTCATTTGTTTGCCAGGTACTCCTGAAGGAGAAGTTTGGTGAAGGGAGAGCCAAGAGAAGGCAGCGAAAGAGTGGCCAAACCAAGGGACCCAGTGTGATCATACCAGGGTTCAAAAAGCATCCCCTCTAACTTCGGTTCTCCTCCCCCACCCTTAGAAGCCTCCAGGGAGAAGTTGAGCTTCTGGCTCTGCTGAGACAGCTGTTAAGCGATCACTAAGTTTGGTGGCAGGTCATATTTCAGCACATGGTACCACGGCTCAAAGGTTCTCTGGGAGACCTGGGAGAAATTCACTGCTGGGAAATCCTTCCTCCCAAGATTCTCAGACATGAAAAGCCTTAGAAACAAGGACCCCAGACACAACAACCCTGTAGGTATAACACGCGGGCCTTGGCCCCATTTATTTGCATAGCCAGAAGTTTCTGCCACAAGCAGCAGTCTTAGACTGTAGGTAGCCATTTCCTTCCAGCCTGGGCAGGGGCTAGGAAAGACAGACACACAAATACACATTTCAGATCCTCTTCTCTGAGGTCTGAAGAAATCATTTTCTCCTTTCCTGCCATCTCGATGAGACCACCTCTGTAAGGCTGCTCAACTTGCACGCCCTCACGCATACAGAATCTGCTATGGGTTAAGCACCGAGTATTAAGTAAAACCCATTACACAGATTTTGCCTTTCATCATGCAGAGTGTGATGCTATCAAGGAACTAGTCCGTACAAGGAACGAAGGTACATGCTTCCTTCTTTCTGACCCATGGAAGAGGTGGCTCCACGGGCCTGACCTGGACCTTCTTTCGCAGGGAGATTTGGGGGGCGGGGGCGCCTTTCAGGGAACAACTCAGCTTTGGCCCTCTTCCATGGCTACAAGGATGTCGTTGCTGCAGGTGTCATCCAGATTTCAGCTTCAGAGTAAGACAAAAAGGCCGACACTGCCAGAAAAGGAATCTAGGGCTTATAGCACTTGAGTACTGACTGAGGATGATTGCAGAGAACAGGACCAGGGAGACAGGCCCATGGAGCACGATGATCAGTAGGTGAATCGCATCTTTTGTGAGTAGCCCAGCTTGTCCAAGTTGGGATGGCAGGCCAGCTGCACCATCGGGGGTGGCCCACAGAGCAGCAGCAGCACATCATCCCCTGGGGCAGGCAGGTGCTCCCGGATCATGTCGGCGGTCACAAACCCCTTGCTGTAGGCCCAATCTGCAGTGCAGAGGAGAAGAGAGAGCGGACACTCTAGGCCAGACCCATGCGGGCAAGGGGTGGAGTACCATGAGGTGGGGTGGGGGGGGGGCCAGAAAGCATCTAGAGAAGGTCTTAGGTTGCAGCAGCAGCCAGATGAGGAGACTCGGCCCGCTTCAGCTTCACAGCCATCCCTGCTACCCACCCGGAAAACAGGAACCAGAAGGAAAGGGCCCAGGAGATCACCATGTCTGTGCACGCACACTTGGGAGTTTGGCAGTGTCGGGGAGGGTTTGCTTCACTGAAATCAGAACCCCCGGTGTGGGAAGGCCCTGATTTGGGGATGTCCAGGAACGCGGAGGGTACCTTCTGGGGGGTGATCCAGAGTGAACCAGAGCTTAAAGCGACTGGGATGGCGGGCCTGCAGCTCCTCCAGGTCCTCCCGCAAGATTATGTCCTTCTCAGTCTGAAATGAACAGGGAAGCAAAGTCTCTAGGAACCTCATCGGGTCCACGTAAAAAAAGTTCTCTGCTATGACAACGTTCCAACTGGGACAAAATTAGCCGACGTTCTAGGGAATAATCAAAACTTTTAGAGAGTTAGTGTGAGGGGAGAGAGAGGGGAACAGCCTTTATTTACACAGTATGGAGGAAGAAAGAGGAAATATTTAACAAAGGAAACCCAACGAGCAACTTTTTACACTTAGGATTAGGTTCCTTAAATGTTTCCTTTTCGTGTTTCTTTGGGGGCCAGGGAAGGAATTTGGCCCAATGCTCTGTCCTCCTTGCGGTAGTAGAGGGTCCTCTACCTTGCAGGGGGGACCTTGGGCAAAGGCTATAAACGGGCTCTGGACCAGCTCCGCCTGCTGGTGCCACAACTCTCAGTCTGCCTGCACAACAACTTTGAAAAGCCAGGTGTGAGAAAAGTAAACCAACCTGGTTGGCAAAAAGCAGAGAGCACTGGGTTGGATCTTCAGGGTCTTTCAGGATGGCCCGAATCAGCTGTAGCATTGGGGTGATTCCTGCAAAAAGACAGCCCACCATGAGATAGGATGGCCGCAGACCCTCCCCTGTCCCAGCTCCTGAGCTGCCCAACCTTTCATCCTAATTCTTTCTACCCATTCACCATGCCACTCCATTTTTCCTTTAGTATCCCAATCCTCGAATCCCCTCCTGGATGTCCTGTAGCACTTACATCCCCGGACAGAGATGCCCTTTACCCCACACTCAACTTGATGTCTGGTAGATGCACTGTGGTCATGCTCAATATTCACATAAGATCATACTGTTGAAATCCTTGTAAGGAACCAGTCTAAGACCCTTCCTCTGAAAGTCTATTGTAGGCTAGGACTCAAACGTCACAGGTAAGTACCTACTGATTCACTGATGAGGGTTCTGGAACACTGGACTTGAGGGTTAAGTACGTATGCTTTGGAACTGGACAGAGGTAGAAACTAATCCTGCCTCTGGCCATTACTATTTAATCCTGTGGAAACCATTCAACTTCTTGTGGCCTCCATTTTTTCATCTGTAAAAGGGGAAGACTAATATCTACTTCACAGATACACACATAAAGTGACTAGCATCGTGTCTAATATTTAGAAATGTTCAATGTTTGTTCATTTTCTTCCGTCTCGCCTCTCCTATTTCTAGGTGCTTCTCTATTCTCACCTAAACATTATAGATTTATTCCATTTGAGGTCTTGGGACAGCCCACATGATTAATTTCTCCATTCTATTAGTTAAAAAAAAATTCTTTTTTGGTTTCTACCTGATTATGATTTTGTTTTTCAGATACTGGGGAGTTCTAGGCATTGTCGGGAATCCCCTGATTAACAACTTGGCTATGATTACCAAACCTTCTGAGGGTCACTTGAACGTTTGCATGGCAACAATCAACAACGGTGGGAGAGAAAGGCCCCTCAAAGGACATACACCTGTTCCGCCGGCAATCATTCCCAGTTTCTTCGCCACTTGGGGTTCTGGTGGAGATTTTTTGTTGGGCTGAATGCTAAAATTCCCTGAAAAGTCAAGCGCAGAGAGGGGTGGAGGAAAAAAGTCAATACAGGGGACTAAGGAAAGGAATACAGAACTGAAGATGTGTCCCAGGCCGGTTTAGCAGCTGCTATGAAATCTGATTCTGGAGCTTGGGTGGAGGTTTGAGCTGAGCCAGCCCTGACAATAATACACTTGAGGGACAATGGGGCCAGGACTATCTGTCCCATATTATTAAGTACCAGTCAGTTTAGGGCCACACAGTGAGTCATTAGCTGCCTCTGGCAGAGTGTCACTCCCTGGTGAGGGCGACAGGCATGGGGCCAGGTGTGACTCGATTTTCCCAAGTGGCACAGAGCAGCTCCAGAGGCTTGCTAATGCACGCAGCTGTTCCCGTGGGCAGGAATGAAAGCTAGGTCTGGCTGTCTAAACTGAGACCTAGAAACATTCAGCCTGAGAAGCAAATGTTTGAGGGAGGGAAAGAGACCTAGGTTTGCTTTAGGCATCTCCACAGCGGTCATGGCTGGTGAGTTCCAGTGGGTCGGGGGCTGATCCTCGTGGCAAATGGAACTGAGAAATATGCCTTTCTATACTCTCAGTGCGATGTTTAAAGGAAGGGCAGCTCTGGCCCTTTCCCATGTGCTCACACACATGCACATGCACGGCTACAGTGTGCCAAGTGGCCTAAGTGTACTGGAGAAGCGGGAGACAGGCTCAGGGGGAAGAGAGGCCATTACCTTTCCCAGTGTAAGTGAGCAAGCCACTCGGCCCTCGAAACTCCACCACATCCCCAATCTTCAGGCTGTTTAGGTACTGAGACATCTTCCCTCCCTCAGGAAATTTGGGGTGCACACCCTTCAGGTACACCTGGTAAGACAGAACAGAAAATACTTTATCTGGAATGTCACTGGCTTCTGAGCTGAAGCTAGAGCAGGAATTATGCATGTGCTATCTTCCCCAGTCCACATACTTTCTTCATATGCCCCGAAGACACATGTCTCCTGCTATCAAACAAATCTTGGAAGTTTACAAATTCCAGAAAGAGAGGGCTAAGGAGCTCCTGGGGTTCCTTCCTACCCCCTTACCTTGATGACAAGATCCACGTAGCCTTGGTCCTCGTCACTGGTGACAGGAGTGTATGGCCTGATGACCAGGCTGCCATCGATCCGGGCAGAGAGGTAGACATGTTTGCCTGGGGACCATGTGTGGGGACATAAGGGCTGCTGGTGGACGTGCAGCACTCCTGTCGCCTTTCAAAATACTCAAGGAGTTTTGAGAGAACAAGGATGTCTTGCTTCCTAGGGTGTTTCTGATGAGCCACCAGGCTGGGAGGACCCCTTAGGGCCCTCAGTTAGGTCCCTCAGAAGCTCCCCCCCCCACATTGGAGAAACTCTTATCAATTACTGCCAGGACCTTAGCAGTAGCAGGAGAATTGAGGGTCTGGGCAGTGAGGAAAAAATAAGTGTTTTCTCAGGGGGAAATACAGACAAACCCTGCAGGGAGGAGGAAGAACTGGTGAGTGTGAACGATGTCTGGGGGCACGGAAGCCACACCCTGGAGTGGCCCAGTGGTCAGTGATAGCTCACAGATCCAGAGCTGGGTAGGGAAGACGAATCACTCTCTGAGGATACCAGGGAAAGGAGCCCCACTCCACACTTTCCTTACCTACAGGCAGCCCCAGAACGTGGTGGGCGGTGGGCAGGGCGAAGCGGAACCTCTTGGTGTTGTGGCTCACAGTCTGGCGGATGGACGACACACACGTTTCACCGGGCAGGTCTGGGGCTGCAAGGTGCTTTGGGGCATCCCAACCACAGTGGATGGTCCGGGCTCCTTCCTCTACAACTTACCGTCTTGTCTAGCAGTCGCAGCAGGTACTTCTCATTGGGGTCCAGGAGAGTGACCTTTGGCCGGCGGGACTTTCGAACCAAGTAGGAGCCCAGAGCCAGGCCGAGCAGAGTCAGCAGCCCCACCCCCAGGGAGGCCAGCAGGACTGGGCTCTGTGGGTAGAGAAGGCAGCGTGACCATCAGGCTGGGGAAGAGCCCGCGGAGTGGGTGGTGACTGTCCCGTACGACCAGCCGCCCCGGGGATGGCGATCCGGAGCTCCGGCGCAAGAGCATGTCAGGGCCAGAAGGGTAACCTGGGCAGGGTCCCAAGCCCGACTGGGCGGTACCGGGACCCCGGCATCCAGGGCAGGTGCAGAGCCCTGTGGGGCGGGGTCGGCGGCGAGAGCCCCTGGTCCGGAGCTGAGTGCCCAGAACCAGATGGTGCGGAGTCCTCTGGTGCAGGACACGGAGCGAGGGTCTCACCGGTTGGAAGCCCATGACCGAGCACCTCGTCCTCCACCGCCAGGCCCGCGGACAGGTCCCACAATGCGCCGCGGGGCCTGGCGAGGGCGGGGCTGGAGGGCCGGGTGGCTCTGCGCCCCACCCCTTCGCTCCCAGACTTGGTGGCTGGTGGCCCCCGGACAGCCGAGATCCTTTAAGACCGCCGCTCCAGCCCTCCTTCCCCTCCCTAACCTCCTGTCCCCGCCACTTCGATCCGCTCACCCCGAACAAGAGGGGAGTCCCGTCAAATGTAGAACCACACCAAGTTGGGGGACTGGATCTGAGTCTGGAATACTAAACATAAAGCTCTCTAGCATTGAGCCAGTTGGGCAGGAAAGACTGAAATTAAACATTATACAGTCACCTTAGTTTTTCAGCAGGCTGAACTGCAACAGAATTGAACAGTCTGGCGGCGTCTTCTTCAGGAATGAGCAGTGTGGCATGACAACTTCATTTCCTGGTCCCATTTGGTTTTGCTTACAGCGCCAGGCCTTGGGGACCATTCAGTAGCTTCCTTTGGGTCTAAATCAAGCTTCTTGTCCTGATCTGGGCTCTCCTATCCTCAGGGTCAAAGACCCTGCCTTTGGAGGCAGACTGTAATGAATAAGAATCTCGCCTCCAGCCCTTACTGGCTCTGTGACCTTACTTAACGTCTCTGCAATTCCTCATCTATAAATGGATATATACTATCATCTGTCTAGTCCATAGGGTTGTTATGAGGCTTAAATGAGATGTAATGTTTCTTGTGTACTGCCTGTCAGAGCAAAATACTCGACCGATGTCAGCGACTATAATGGCTCAGAAGATAGCACCGACAGGGTTTTAGAAGAGAGCTCTGTCGGCAGCAAAATGGGACAAAGGGAGTCAGAAATAGACACTTGACAGCCACCGGAGCTGCACATTTGCCAAGATGGCCGTTCTTTCTCTACACAGTTTCCCAACCAGATTGACATTTGCCCTTGATTCCTTCTGCGGTCTCCTGCCTTGGCTTATAGATAGACATCTTTTGGTATTTTCACATGGTCTTATGTATCTGTGTGTTTTTTGTCCTAATCTCCCTATAAGTACACTAGTCATATGGGACTAGGGCCCACCCTAATGACCTCTTTAAAGGCTCTATCTCTAGGGGAGCCTGGGTGGCTCAGTCAGTTGAATGTCCAGGTCTTGATTTTGGCTCAGTCATGATCCCAGGGTCATAGGATTGTCCCCCATGTTGGGCTCCACACTGAGCATGGAGCCTGCTTAAGATTCTCTCCCCCACCCCGCTCTCTTCCCCCTCTCTCTTCCCCTCTCCCACCCCTCCCCCTCTCCCTTGCTCACACTCTTTCTCTCTCTCAAAGAAAATTAAAGACTAGCTCCAAATACAGTTACATCCTGAGGCTACAGGCTAGGACTTCAGTATATGAATTTGTGGGGGAAGATGTGACACAATTCAGGCGATTATGGAGGAGGGGTGCTATTTTAAATGCTAGTGCTTCTTAAAGTTTTGATTTCTACTTGTACATTATTATATAGAAATAGGTTGATTTCTGTGTGTTTACCTTGTATTCTGTGATCTTGCTAAACTCATTCATTGTTCTAAGAGGGTTTTTTTTTTTTGTATATTTCTTGGAATTTTTTATACAGACAACCATGTCATTCATCTGTGAATAGGGATAGTTTAAATTTTTCCTTTCCAGTCTATATGCGTTTTCTTTTACTTGCCTTATTGCACAAACTAGTACTTCTATTACTAGTACTGCCTTGTTCCCGATCTAAGGGAGAAAGCATTCAGTCTCTCACCATGCAGTGTGATGTTAGCTGTAGGTGTGTGTTTTGTAGCTGCCCTTTATCAGTTTGAGGAAGTTCCCTTCTATTCCTAGTTTTCTCAGTTTTTATATTTTTCTAAAAATAATTTTGTAATGTTTATTCATTTTTAAGAGGAGGGGCAGAGAGAGTGGGAGACACAGAATCCAAAGCAGTCTCCAGGCTCTGAGCTGTCAGCACAGAGCCCAATGCAGGGCTCAAACTCACAAACCATGAGATCATGACCTGAGCCGAAGTCGGACGCCCAACCAACTGAGCCACCCAGGCACCCCCCAGAGTTTTTATCTTGCATGGATGCTGAAGTTTATCAAATGTTTTATTCTCCATCAATTGTTATGATCATCTTTACACTATAATATAGTGGATCATGTTGGGTTTTTTTCGTTGTTGTTAATATCGAACCAGTGTTGCTTTCCTTGGATAAGCCCCACTTGGTTCTGGTGTATCATTCTTTTTACATTTTACTGTATTTGATTAACATTTTGTTGATAGTCTTCACAACCATATTCATGAGAGATAGCGCTCTGTAGTTTTCTACTTTCTGTACTGTCTTTGTCTGGTTTACATTTTAAATGCATTGTTTGAATCAGGGTTGAATAAGGTTTATCCATTGAGATTTTTTTATGTCTCTTAGGTATTTATAAAGTATAGATTTCCCCTCCATCTCTCCCTTGCCTTTTTTCCCCTTACACATTTTATATACTGAAAAATTGAGAAGGCTGCATTCCTAACCACTGTAATATGCTGCTTGTAGAAGGTATTTGGGACCCAGTAGTCAAAGGCACAGCAATTTATAAGTCTATGGCTAGTCCTGGGTGAAGTAATTCCCAGGGGTCCTACTGATAAGTAGGAAGGTGAATGGTTGTTATCAGGGAGCTCTGCTTCAGGATGGGAGAGGGAGCACTCTTAGAGTGTAGATCATAGAAAGATATATGACCATTTAGTGTGGGGGTTGAAGTCAGGAGGTCAGGGGATGGATTTCAACAGGGGTGCTAACAAAAGTTTCTGAGGCAGGCAGGAGCAGCTGGATTGTGAAACCAGGGGGAATCCAAGAAATAGAAAGTTGTGGGGAAAATGATCACAGAATACACTTGCTGAGGGCTTATCATGTTTCGGGCACTATTTTAGGCATATAGAATTCAACAAGACACAAACCCGCTTTAGGGGAATGAATAATCTGGGTCTCCAATCCATTAAAAAAAAAAAAAACAACCACCATTCTTGGCTTCCCATTGTTCTTAGAATAAACATCAGACATAGTCTCTAGGCTACCTAAAAGAAGTGGTCCCTCTCTAGCTTTTCTTCCTCACATGGTGACAGACTCCATCTGCTTTCTCCCCTTCAGTGACACTCTTTTCCATTTTCTTGAACAATCATGTTATTAGGGTCTTCGTTGTCTTTGCAAGTACCATTTCTTTTGTCTGGAATGTTTATCTCCCATCCTTCCACCCACCTTTCACCTAGGTTTTCCTAACTTACTCATAGATTGTTATAGGCACAGTTCTAAGATCGCTCCTAAGATTATCCACAATAACCCCATCTCATTAGACATCCTGACTCTGCACTGCTTTTTCTTAGCTCTTACCACAATGGTTATGTCTGAACCATTTTGTAGTCAGTTATTTTCTGTTTCCTGCCTAAATTTTCATCTCCATGGGGTGGGGACCGACATATTTCTAGCACCTCACAAAGTGTTTTCATACATTAGGGGTTCAATAAATATTTGGGGATTATACGGGGTATTACAGACAGCACAAGAAAGGAAAATTGTTTACTCTCTATGAACATAAATGTAAAATTCATAAGTAAAATGTTAGCAAATGATATCCAACCATTAATTAAAAAAAAGAAACCATAATCATGTTGGGTTTACCTCAGTGACAGAAAGATAGGAAATCTCTCTATAAAATTCTTTGTATTAATAGAGTCATGGAAAATGATCACATGATCATATCATTAGTTGCCAAAAAACGTTTAATAAAACTCAACCCCGTAATTTTTTAAAAATTATTTTTAAGGCTTTTAAAAATGTTTTATTTATTTATTTTGAGAGAGAGAGAGAGGGAGAGAGAGAGAGAGAGAATGCGTGCATGAGCGCAGGTGGAGGGGCAGAGAGAAAGGGAGAGAGAATCTCAAGCAGGCTGTGTGCTGTCTGCTTGTTCGGTCCCACGAACCATGAGATCATGACCTTAGCTGAAATCAAGAGTTGGGCGCTCAACCAACTGAGTCACTCAGGAGCTCCCAAACCCATAATTCTTAGGAAGCTAAGAATAGATAAGAACTTCCTTAATTTGATAAAGATTATATACCAATATCCTACTGCAAATATCATACTTTAGATACATTTCCTTTAGTCAGGAGCAAAGCTAGAACATTTGTCATTGATGCTATTATTTAATATGGGATTGGAAATCCTTGTCCAGGAGTTGGCAAACTTTTTCTGTTTGGGTTGAATAATAACCATTTTAAGACATACAGTCTGTGTTGCAATTATTCTTCTGTGCTGTTGTAGCATGAAAGCAGTCATAGGTAATACATGAATGAATGAAAGTGACTATGTTCCATTAAAACTTTACTTATAAAAACTGGGGCACCTGGGTGGCTCAGTCAGTTAAGTGTCTGATTCTTCATTTCAGCTCAGGTCATGATCCCAGGGTTGTGGGGTTGAGCCTCGCGTCGGGCTTTGTGCTGACTGAACGTGGAGCCTGCTTAAGATTCTCTCTCTCTCTCTTTCTCTCTCTCTCCCTCTGCCCTTATCTCCCCACTTGTGTGCTCTCTCTTTACTAAATAAGAAACAAATAAACAAACAATACAAAACAAAAAGAAAAACTTTATTTACAAAAACAGATAGTAGGAAATATTTGGCAGGCAGGTCATAGTTTTCCAATCTCTGTTCCAGCCAGTGCAACAAGATAAGAAGAATAAATGAGGAATAAGAACTGAAAGTGACAAAATAGTCATTACTGGCAGATAGTGTGCATCTGCATGGAGAGTTCAAGAGAATCAGTGAGCTCACTATTATAAATAGCAAGAAAATTCAAGATGATTTCTGGATACGAGATCAAACTAAAATATTAAATAGTCCACTATACTGTAATTGATGAATATAAAATGAAATATTATAGTAATAGTTTAATATGTTAATATCAACAGAAAATATGAACTATGTAGGAATAAATGAAATGAAAGAGGTGTAAGGGCCTGATGAGAAAATTATCGAACTCCCTTAAAAGACATATAAAAAATTCTTTCCCACTTCAGTGGAGGGCAGCTCCATCTTTCTGGTCATTTGGTCAAACACTTTGGAGTTATTTCTGTTTTCTCGAACCCTAAAACCAATCATTCAGGAAATTCTCTTGGCTCAATTTTCTTTTTTTTTAATTTTTAAATTTTTATTTATTTATTTAAAAAAAATGTTTATTTATTTTTGAGACACAGAGAGTCAGAGTGTGAGCAGGGGAAGCGCAGGGAGAGAGAGGGAGACACGGAATCTGAAGCAGGCTCCAGGCTCTGAGCTGTCAGCACAGAGCCCAACGCAGGGCTCAAACCTACAAACTGTGAGATTATGTCCCGAGCTGAAGTCGGGCACCCGACTCACTGAGCCACCCAGGCACCATTGGCTCAATTTTCAAAATACAGTAAAAACTTGGCTTGTGAGCATAATTCATTCCAGAAACATACTTGTAATCCAAAGCACTTGTGTATCAAAGTGAATTTCAAGAACCATTGGCTCAGTTGTGATCATGTGACCTTTGGCATCACGTATTACTTGTATTGCAAGATATCGCTCGTTTATCAACTTAAAATTTATTAGAAATGTTTGCTCGTCTTGCGGAACATTCCCAGAACAAGTTACTCGCAATCCAAGGTTTTACTGTATATTAAAAATAGGACCACTGCCACTGCCACCACTCTGGTCTAAACCATCTTCTGTCACTTGGATGCCTGCAGAAGCATCCTAACGAACCCTGTCTCCATCCTTGTTTCTCTATAATCTATTTGCTACATAGCAGCCAGAGTAATTCTTTTATATCTTTGGTCAGATCATGTCACTCTTTTACTCAAACCCCAGCGATCTCTCTGCCTCGCTTATTTATTCTGTTCATTGCCTCTCCTACTTTAGTATATGTGCTCCACGGGGGTAGTCATCTTGTCTGCTTACTGATGCGTCCTGAGTGCCTACAACAGTCCAAATAATAAAAGAGATAACCACCAGCTTCAGGGAAAAATTAGACAGGAAAGAAAATATAATCACAGATTGCTACTGTAAAATCAAGCAACCAAGTAATCCGTAAGCACAAGGTAGCTGCTAGGTTGTCTTGCCACACTTCCTTCCATAAATCCAGTTGCTAAGGAAACAAAGAAACCATTACTACCCATGACACAGCAGGGAGCCTGGACTTCCTGTTGCGACAATTCCCTTTGCTCCCTGCCCCAAGTTCTTCCTGGGAAGAACAGTGGATCTGTGTCACAGCTGAGAAATGTTAATCTTAGGAAACTCTCAATCTTATAAGAGCACTGCTGGCAAACCTGCCCAAACTTTGCCCCTCAGGGAGACATTATCTTTATTGTCCTGGTTAGGAAACATCTTCTCTGAGGACAGAAGGGAGACCTTATGATGCTGCAGTGTCTCTGGAGTACTATATCTCTAAATCTCTACAGAGAGAGCTTCTGTCTTTTAAAACAAATTTGCCCTCTCCTGGGTGGAAGACACTAGTTCTAGGTTCTAAGCCTGTTTGCTGTACAAAGATCCTTGAAAAGAGAGCCAGAGATGTGTAGAAATGCCTTGGAGAATTGCCTGCCGAGGACTAGTCCAGCAGTGAATGAATACTTTACAAAAGCATTAGAATGTGATGGTCAAGACTATATTGGAAGAATGGGGGAAGGGGAAAGGGCCTGTTTGTGCAGTGACGTCAAAGGGCTACTACCTTAGCTGTGATGGCAAGGAATTGTATATAAAACTAATCAAAAAATGATAGTGTAAGTATATGGCGATAGGGACGCAAATAAGCACCTGAAGGAACAGTTACGAGAGCTGAAAGTAGTTATGTCACGTCACACTCGCTTGGTTTTCCTCCTACCTGTCTAGCAACCCTTTCTCACTGACCCTTGCTGGTTCGCCTTCATCTATTCCGCCTCTTCATGTTGAAATGATCCAGGGCTCCATCCTTGGAAACCTCGTGGCTTATATATGCTGACAAATTTCAAAATTTGCGACGAAGAGGTCATCGGCAATCTTGACAAGAGCAGTTATGGTTGAGTGTAGAGCAAAATCCTGACTGGAGAGGGTTTGAGAAATTCACAGATGTATAAAGTATGGATATCGTCCCTTCGGGGATTCAGATGATCTTTCTATTACAAATCCCAAGCAAAATCTTATATTTGACAAAAGACACACAATTCAAATGTAAAGAATCATAAAAACTTACAAGAAATCCTAGTAGAAATTCCTTAAAACTTCACACTCATAAATTCTGTTCTTCACAGACATTTTTCTAGACAGATTTTACGCATGTCATGACTTACTGAACTAGTGGTTTTGCCTTTTGTGGATAAAACAAAATTTTCTTTGCTCCTTCTGCTATGTGATAATTCTATTTTCTCCTTATGTGATTTGGACAATTTCTGCTTTTGAAAAATTATTTAGAAGTCGTGTCATCCTGTCAGTATGCTGCTGCTGATTCATTGAAAAGCTGGGCACTATCAGCATTTTGGTGGGATATGTCTGTGTTGTCAGGGCTGTTCTCTCTGTTGCGGTTGTTTAGCAGCATCCCTGGCCCCTTTGTGCTAGATGTCACTAGCATACCCCATTGTGACAACCAGAAATATCTCCAGATGTTGCCAAATGTCCCCTGGGTGCAGGGGGGTGGGGGGGGCAAGGCCAAATCCCTTCCGGTTTAGAACCACTGTTGTAGAGAGGATCAGGGAACAATGGAATGCAGGGAGGCTGAGAAGAAGGTACATATACAGTGAGGGTAGAAGGGAAGTGAGGAAGCAAAACCAAAAGCTTCTATGTTATCTCATTTTATTTTTGTCTTAGTTCTGGTCTTTGTCGCTTTTTGTTACTTAAAACAGTCCCCAGTCCTCTGGGAATGCTGTCTGTGTTTCCATATCTGTTATACTTACGGCACCGGGTGGGGGTAAAAAGCCAATATTCATCCTTTCTCTTCTCTTCCTTTCCTCCCACCCTCCCTCCTTTCCTCCTTCCCTCCCTCCTTCCTCCCTTCCATCCATCCTTCCTTTTTCTTTCTTTTCTTTTCTTTCTTTTTCTTTCTTCTTTCTTTCTTTCTTTTCTTTCTTTTCTTTCTTTCTTTCTTTCTTTCTTTCTTTCTTCCTTTCTTTCTTTCTTTCTCTTTCTGTCTGTCTGTCTGTCTTTCCTCAACTGCTTCTGTAACCTTTGTTTCCCCCCCACACACTGCTTCTTGTTTTGGGTGGTACTGTGCCTAAATCAGTCTTTGCTAAGGACAATTGTACGAATCAAGTCCGAATTCTTCACGCCCTTTTGAACATGATAGTTTGTCAAAGAATAAAGGGAAAAATGGTATTTTGGGGAGTAAGTACGGCATAGGATGGCCAGTAGAGGAGAAGTGGCAAATGAGCTGGTCATGGTTAGCTTGTGTTTTCACAAAAGAATTAGGGATTTCCTTTAAATGATAATACTAAAATCATATAAGTAATAAAGGTAATGATAGTCATAACTAAAATAAATGAGCCTTTAGTATATGCTTGTTACTATTTTAAGTGTCTTTTATGAAGTAACTAATTTAATGTTCACAACCCCATGAGAACATACGATTTTTATTCTCATATTAGAAATGAGAAAATTGGGGCGCCTGGGTGGTTCAGTTGGTTAAGTGTAGGACTCTTAATTTCAGCTTAGGTTATGATCTCACCATTCGTGAGATGGAGTCTCTGTGTGGACAGCCCAGAGACTGGAATTTTCTCTCTCTTTCCTCTCTCTGTCTTCCCCCCAACCCCATAAACATTAAACAAATGAGAAAACCAAGGCCCTGAGGGGGTCAAAATAACTTGTCCAAGAGTCAGAGCTGTGTTTTGAATTCATACACTCTGCTTTCAAATCCAAGTTCTTAAACTCAGTGTTATTTACAAAAGACATGGCCATTCTTGAAAATGCCAGTGACACTAAGAAAGGTTCCTTATGGAACTTGGGATTGCTGTGCCTGATTTGTTTTGCTTTTGTGATATCTATAGATCCGTAGTTGCTGGGGTGTTTTCAGTGGGGAGATTTCCCCCGGTTCTTGGGTAAGGCTGTGGACAATCATGACAATCATGTCTTTTTTTTTTTTTTAATTTTTAAAATATTTATTTATTTTTGGGAGAGAGAGAGAGAGAAAGATAGACAGAGCGCAAGTTGGGGAGGGGCAGAGAGAGAGAGGGAGACATAGAATCCGAAGCAGGCTCCAGGCTCTGAGCTGTCAGCACAGAGCCTGACACGGGGCTCGAACCCACGAACCCATGATCCGTGATAGCATGACCCCATCCAAAGTTGGATGCTTAACAGACTGAGCCACCCAGGTGCCCCAGGCCCCTCATGTCTTTGAAAAGACATCACTGACACCATGTATTGACCCGCACATTGAACTACTTTGAGTTTCCCTACACCTCACTCCCTTGATGTCATTTCTGCCGTGTTTACATAGATTCAGTTAAATGGTCCATCTCCATAGTCACTGCTTTATATATACTTGGAACTTCTTTGCCTCTCTGTTTGTGGTACAAGCTTGACAAATCCATAACCAATGGTCTGTTTAAATCCAATGGTCAATCTTCTCTGTGTGTTCTGTTCTGAGCTGACACCTACTCAGCTGACAATGGCCAGAAGACACATGCAACCATGCTGATGAGTGTCACTTTGAATCCATGAATGTGAACCCTGAGTGGGCCCATAATGCTGCCTGGAGTGCTTTCCTACTCTGTTCTCTTTTACTCTCAGAATATTTCCCACCTTTTCTGTCCTCTCAACCTCCAATCCTTCTCCCTCCATCCTCACTCTCAGTTGATCAATTTGTTCTTTTTTTCAGAGAAATTAAAACAATCAGAAGACGACTTCCAAAGACTTCCTCCACCGCATCTACCCAACCCTCCCACTTCTGCATCTTAAACTCTATCGTCTCCACCTGTCACCATTGATGGATAATCTAAAACCATACCTTCTGCTTGGGCATCAGATCCCACCCCCCTACACCTAATCTAAGATATGGCTCTAGCAGTTCTTCTTTCTACAGTCTATATCATCAACTTTTCACTTTTACTGATTATTATCATTAGCATTCTGAAAAAAGAAAGAAAACGTCTCTTGTCTCCACTTCCTCTGACAGCTACCTCCTCATTTTTGGGGGGTCTTCCTTTGTAGCAAAACTCTTCCAAAGAGTTGTTTCTAGTTTTCCAGCTTCCAACATCTCCTCTCCCACTCTTCTTAAACTCAGTGGAATCAGATTTTTTACTTCTGATGTGCGACCAAACAGATGTCAATGACTTTTCACCAAGTGAACGTACTCATAGAAGTGGAATGTCAGCGTGCCTGGGTGGCTCAGTTGGTTAAGTGTCTGACTCTTGATTTCAGTTCGGGTCATGATCTCATGGTTCATGGGTTCAAGCTCCACATTGGGCTCTGTGCTGACAGTGCAGAGCCTGCTTGGGATTCTCTCTCTGCCCCTCCACTGCTCACATTCTCTCTCTCTCTCTTTCTCTCTCTCTCAAAATAAATAAATAAGTAAAAAAAAAAAAGAAGTAGAATGTCGCTGGCATCTCAGAAATCTCTGTGCTCACTCCCATTCACTGCCTCTCAGAGGTAACTACTATTCAGACTTCTAACACCACAAATTCAGTTTTGCCTATTTTAGGAATTTATATAAAAGGAGTAATACAGTATGTATTCTTTTGTATATAGGTTCTTTTGCATTGTTTTCAAGATTTTTCCATGTTGTTGTGATAGTGGTAGTTTATTCATTTTCAATGTTGAGTAGTATTCCATTGTATGGCTAAATCAAATTTATTTACTGATTCTACTATTGATGTACATTTGAGTTGTTTCTAATTTGTGGCTATTACAAATAATGTTCCCATATACATTAGTGTCGCACTTGTATTTGTATTTCTGTTGAATAAATACAGATGTACCTGCTCCATCATAAGTACACAGATGTTTGACTGCAGGTAGTGTAGTATCTGAAAAAGTAGTCTTTGGAGAACTATTTTGCCACAGTGGTTGTATCACACTGAGTGTTCACATTTCCCTATACCTGAAGTTGACAAATATTTTCGGTAAAGAGCCAGATAGTAAATCGCAGCTCTCAACTCTGCCCTTACAGCCTGGAAGTGGCCATAGACAATAGATAAACAAAATGCCTATGGCTCTTCTCCAATACGGTGTTATTTGCAAAAAGAGTTGATGGGCTGTATTTGGTCCAAGGGCCTCAGTTTACCAACCCTTGCTCCAAGTCCTTTCCAACACATGGTACCGTCTGTCGTTTAAAATTTAGCCTACTTGCAGTTCCCTGGGGAGAAATGAAATGATTCCTTTTGAAACACTTCCTCTTTTGTGAAGTTCCCAGTTGAAGGTTTTCACCCATCGACTTGTCTGTCTTTTTCTTACTGATTTGCGAGAATTCTTTATATATTTCTGGGTAGACATCCTGTGTCTGTTACACGTATTGCCATACTCTTCTCCCAGTCTGTAGCTTGACTTTTCATTCTCCTCAAGTTTCCTGGTATGTCATTAAACCTTACTAAATAAAAAAAATTTTTTTAGATCTGTCAGTTACTGAGATATGAGTTAAAATCTCCCACCATGATGGTGGATTTATCCACTTCTCCTTGGGGGTTTTGTCAATAATAACTTTGTTTCTTTGAGGTAAAGTCTTTAGTTATTTACATTGTTCTATTTCCCTGGTGAGTTGCATCTTTTATCAAGCAATCCATGAGATATGCCTGATCTTCTCCTCTGGTAATGCCTTTTTTTTTTTTTTTTTTGCCTTGAAGTCTTTTTTCTTAATTAATTTTTTAATGTTTATCTATTTTTGAGGCGGGAGCAGAGAGAGAGGGAGATACAGAATTTGAAGCAGGCTTCAGGCTCCGAGCTGTCAGCACAGAGCCTCAATACTCACTGACACTCATTGACCGGGAGTTCATGACCTGAGCTGAAGTCAGATAATTAACCGTCTGACCATCCAGGTGCCCCACCTTAAAGTCTATCTTGTTCAATATCACTTATTTTGGTTGTATTAGCTAGTTATATCTTTTTCTGTGCTATCATTTCAACTTTTATGTGTTATTAGGTTTCAGCTCTTATAAATTGGAAAAGCTGTATTTTTTCCAACCAAGTAAGACAATCTTTTTTAGCTAATGAGTTTAGTTCATTTGCATTTATTAGATTATATTAGTGGATATATTTATACTATCACATCTGGAATCTTCTACCTTCTATTTTTCTTTCTTCTCCCTCTCTTCCTGCCTTCTGGGAGAATTGGTTGAGTTTTTCTTTTTTTCCTCATTACATTTCCTTTTCTCTATGGTTTTGGCATGGAATACTATTTGTAGTTATTTAGAATAACTTGTAGAGTTATTCTAAAAGTTTAACATGAATATTTACTTAATGTTTACAGTTAGTATATTTACTCTCCCATTGAACGAGAAAGTTAGAGTACTATAACTCTGATTAACACTCCCTTCTCTATATAAATGTGAACGCACACGCACAAATTGAATTCATTCTCTAACTTCTCTCTTTTTTGAACCCAGATTGGAATTATGGTTGTCATTCACAGTCTTCTAAATTTCTTAAATCCTCTCTCATATTTTTTCCTATCTTTTTATCCTGTGCTGTGCATTATGGATAAAATCTTTAATTCTTTTAGTTTACTAATTTTCTATTTGATTGTGTTTAATCAGATTTTGAACTTTCCTACTAGGTTTCACATTTCAATCATTACTTCTCTCCCTTGTTAGAAGTTCTATATTTCAAATATTTGCAGTCCCTTTTCCTTGTCATTTATTCTTTTTTTTAGAAGACTAATATATACTTCTTTTTTTAAGTTTATTTATTTTTTTATGTTTTTTTTTAAATTTATTTTTTGAGAGAGAGAGAGAGAGAGAGTGAGCAGGGGAGGGACAGAGAGAGCGGGAGAGACAGAATCCGAAGACAGGCTCCAGGCTCTGAGCTAGCTATAAGCATAGAGCCTGACGTGGGGCTTGAACTCACAAGCCGTGAGATCATGACCTGAGCCAAAGTTGGACGCTCAACCAACTGAGCCACCCAGGTGCCCCTTTTTTTTATTATTTATTTATTTATTTATTTATTTATTTTTAAAAAAGTTTATTTATTTTTTTGGGGCGGGGAGGGACAGGGAGAGAGGGAGACACATAATCTGAAAGAGACTCCAGGCTCCGAGCTGTCAGCATACAGCCTGGCGTGGGGCTTGGACTCACGAACCATGAGATCATGACCTGAGCCAAAGTCAGATGCCTAACCGACTGGGCCACCCAGGTGCCCCAGTCTCTGAGGGTTTCTTATATTATTTTCTTTTCATTGATACACTTAAAAACAGCTTTTAAGTATTATGTGTAGTATATTTAGTTGTTTAAAAAAATTTTTAATGCTTATTTATTTTTGAGAGATAAAGAGACAGAGCATGAGCAAAGGAGGGGCAGAGAGAGAGGGAGACACAGAATCCGAAGCAAGCTGCAGGCTCTGAGCTGTCGGCCCAGAGCCCGATGCGGTGCTAGAACTCACAGACTATAAGATCATGACTTGAGCTGAAGTTGGAAACTCAACTGACTGAGCCACCCTGGTGCCCCTATATTTAGTTGTTTTAATCAGGAGAGTTTTTATAGGATTCAGAGTCAGACAAATTGCCAGTAACATGATCTTCTGTAGTTTTTTTGTTATTATACTAAATAAAAATGCATAGATTTTTTTTGCATGAATGGATACTTTTGTATATATTGTATTGAAGCTGGAGTTTTTTCATTTCATGGTGTGTCTTGAAGATCTTTTCAAGTTGTACATAAAGGTTTTTTTTAGAATGGCAATCTAGGTAATTTGCAACTTCTAATGGAAGACAACTAGAAAAGCTGAGCAAAATATAAATAGCATCTGATTGAAAACAATAGCAAAGTAACAAGATAAAGAATTATTATCAGGCCAATGCAAAAAAAAAAAAAAAAGGTTTATGCCAGTCAAGATCAAGAGTTGGATACTTAGGGTGCCTGGGTGGCTCAATCCTTAAGTGTTCAACTCCTGGTTTCAGCTCAGGTCAAGATCTCATAGTTTTGTGAGCCCAAGCTTGGTGTTGAGCTCTGCACTGACAGTCTGGGGATTACTTGGGATTCTTGCTCTCACTCCCTCTCTCTCTGCCCCTACCCACCACTAATGTTGTCTCTGTCTCTGTCTCTCTCAAAATAAACAAATAAAGTAAAAAAACAAAAAGAGTTGGACGCTCAACTGACTGAGCTACCCAGTTGCCCCTCTAGTGTAATTTTTTTTAATGTCTATTTTTATTTTTGAGAGAGAGGGAGGGTGTGGGGCAGAGAGAGAGAGAGGGAGACAGGGGATCCAAAGTGGGCTCTGTGCTGACAGCAGAGAGCCCAGCACAGGGCTCAAACTGATGGACCATGAGATCATGACCTAAACTGAAGTTGGATGCTTAACCAACTGAGCCACTCAGGCACACCCCTCCCCCTCTTCTAGTGTAATATTTAATAGTGCTTCCTTTCATTCTCAAAAGTGTGCTGGTTTGGATTATATATTTCACGCTCATCCTACTCAGAATGAGCAGGCCTTGATCAATTTTAATTTTAGCTTTATTTCTGGTCAGCCATGTAGGTTCCATTCCCAAACCCTGCCTTTCCAGAATTCCCACTGTGCTAACTCTCCTCTTCCTCATGCCGAGTCCAGACTTTGATCTGCCTGATCAGGAGCCAAGACTCTTGAGATGCTAGCACAAGCAGTCGTATACAACTTAACTCCTCCACAGAATCTTCTTCATAAAATACCCTCTGGTCTAAATTTCCTTCCACCAGTGGACCTAGAAGGGTATAGCGGGTGCAGCCTCTGGAATTCTCCAAGGGATCATAGCCCAGTTCCACTTGCCCCTGCTGTAGCCAGTACAGCCCTTTTTTGTCAGAACCTGTCAGCACCTCTATCCGGATGACTTTTTGTGGCTTCTCCAAAACCACTGTCAGGTAGTTGCCTCTTACAGGATTGAGAGTAGAGTAGCACTCTTTGTTCAGGGTATAAGCATATTGTGGAATAGTATTCATTTCCACCATCATGTCAGTGAGGACTATGGCAACAGGGTTGTCTGGTTCACCAAACACCTCCTCCTTCTCCACAGGAAAGCATGTGTCCTCAAACGCAGAATAATTGCCTATGTGGTAGAAGACTGAGGGACTGAAACGAATTGGAACATTTTGGGTCAAGAGTAGACGGAATTCAGAGAGAAATAAATGAATGGGAATATCTTTATGGAAAAGGAGAAAGAGAGAGGTCAGACGGGAGAGGTCACTGGTGTGGAAAACTTTCCCAGAGAGGCTTAGGCTGGAGAACTCTAGAATTGCCCAAGGTAGTTCTTTCCAGGCTGATAATGCCCAATAGATGGTAGAAATAAATTTGGAAGTGCAGTAAACATAATCTTCTATCATCAGAAAGTATTCAGAGAGGTTGATAGCAAAGTTCATAAGGAGGGCATAATTGACTTTCTGCCTGGAATAATGTGCTTCACAGTGTGAGGTGTGACTAACATTGTTCAGATCTCCTGGGAGAGGAGAGTCACCGAGACTCCCATGGATCACAAGCAGCTTCTGGGCCTCAATATGTGGTTTGAAGGGGTCTGAGATACTGGCAACGGTTCGTCTGAGCCATTCAGGGTCAGGATCGGACAGGTGGACCAGCACCACAATACAATTCAGCTCATGTTCTGAGGAAGCTTGGAACAGGGAATGCAGGGTGCCCAAGAGGTAGCTCCCATTAGGGTGCTGCTCTGAAGAAATCCCTATGGTCAGCAGTTCTAGGAGTGGAAAGAGATAGGGGAGACTTTAGCACTTCAAGATGGGGGAAAGGTTCCTAGGACTCTCCTCTCAGGTCTTTCCCTTAATGCCACACCTGTGACAAATTCACATTTCCTTTCCTTGGGAGAGTGTGGTCCGGAGGTGAGGAGAATCTCTGGTTAGGAGTTGTGAAGTGGTTTTATTTGATCACAGCTTTTAAAGGCTATTGGTGGAAACTTTATGAAAAACAAGCTTCTCTCTGGCTGTCACGTACCAGAGGTAAATTTGCTGGCTTGGCCAGGTAGCCAGGCCTTGACCTCAGAGTTTTTTCAGCTACCCTGGATCAACAAGGCCCGGATTAGAGGATCTCCAGGGACCCATGTCAACCCAAGGGTTCTGGCAGCCTAGTGCACAGCTAGTCAACTTTCACCCACCCTTTTTTCCCTCTACTCAGTGCTTTTTACCATAGCTCCCTCTGGGTCCTCTCTCCTCCTGTCTTCCCCTCCCTGGGGAGCCATGAATGAGCTTCACTATGGGATGGCTCCTTAATGGGAGCTATGGATTTCTCAACTTGTTAGTCATTCAAGGGGGGTGGCCAGTGGTAAGAAAGTACACTCGGAATTATGATCCACACCAAATTTCATAGCATGGCCCTCCCTCAGAGCATCCTGCTTTCCCCACCAGACACCAGCCCATGTCCCCTTTTTATCCACCTTCCTTTTTCTTTTTTTTTTTTAAGTTTAATTATTTTGAGAGAGAGAGAGAGGGACAGAGAGAATCCCAAGCAGGCTCTGCACTGTCAGTGTGGAGCCTGACGCAGGGCTCAATCCCATGAACCATGAGATCATGACCTGAGCCAAAATCAAGAGTTGGATGCTCAACCGACTGAGCCAACCAGGCACACCCACCCCCTCCCCCGCAATCTTCCTTTTTCTTGTTGGAATACCTTGTCTGACCTTCTCCTAGTCTGACCACTCCCTCCCCTATACTCACTCTTTTCCTGGGGAGGGGATCCAGCCAACAATTTGTAGTTGGCCTGTTGGAGTAAAGGGGAGGCTTTCTGCATGTCCTTGAAGTTCTCTAGATGGTTCTTGCTCTCAGAGGTCATTTGCTCCTGAGTGAGCTGTCGCAGGATTTTCTTCTTTTCCTCCTGCTGAAGATAAGATGAGCGTCAGCCCTGATATTCATCCCTAGGCCCCTGGAGACAAATAAGGGGCAGACCCCCCTTTTAGGACAGGCAGGGCAAGCCCCAGGATCTGGTCACCAGGGAGCCCACGTGTTAGGACTCAGCTGACTGCTATCCCCACCTTGCCATGAGAACACACAGGACTTTCCAGAAGGAGTGGTGGGCCTTGGAGTCAGGTAGGAAGTAAGAATGCCTATAGGAAGGTCCTAGACTTATGCAGAGTAAGGACTTGCCTGCCCTACACTGCCCCACGTCTAATTTCTCCTACCATTATCAGGCTGGCAAAAAGTCATCTAACTCGGCTTAGACTGTGCTAGGTTCTGTGGCAGGTGCTGAAGACCAATGCCGGTCCTGTCCTTCAGGAAGTTACCCATGGTGCCTCAATTGTAAAACCCTTTCTTTGAATCCACTCTGACCATGCACACATTTCTGAACTGCTTCCCCACATCACTTATGTTTTGCTCTTGTTGGTTTGAGGCATTAAGGAAAAATGTAGACTTCCGAACCCTGAACATTTGTTTTTCTCTGCTTGCAGATGTTGTACACGTGGGAGAAGTTATTTTGCGGCTTTGTGTCTCAACCGCTTCATAAGACAAATGGGACAAACAACCTCTCAGGCAAGGCTCTGGGGAGGAAAGTGGCCAGCACCCGGGCAGTCCTTATCACATACAGGTCCTGCCAGGCAGCATGGTTTTCTAGAAGTATCTGTGCATTGCTCTCTCTGCACTTAAACTGCCCTCTCTTCCTCCTCGCCTTTATTCAAACCTTCTATGTCTTTCAAGGCTGGTTCAATGTTTATCTTTTCTCTGACAGTCTCCTGATTCTTCAAGTGCCCTCTTCTTAGAACTTCTATGATGATAACTAGAGTGTTTGCATAACTGGAAGCCCATCCCCCACTAGCGAAGGATTGACAGACACTCCAGTCTCAGTCTCTGGGTCTTACCAATGATAAGTTATATGTAGGACGCTCTTCATTATGCTCTTGGAGGAGGAAGCTCAGGAAGATTAAGGACACAGCAACTAGGATACATTTCCATAGGCAATGATGCATGGTGCTGGGGCCTGGAGCAGCTCTGCAAAGAAATGTGAGCAGGGTATGGGTCCTCAGTGCCTCCAGCTTACAGAAGCATAAGGATGTGCTCCTCCCACCAGGAAGCCTCCTACTTCTTTCCCCACTTCCCTCCTCCTGGACCCCACGGCCAGATTATATCTGTAGTCTTTTCTCCACCCACTTCAACTCTCCCTCCTACTTGTAGCCATTGATGGAGAGCCAAAGTCAAGGAGTTTGATTTGGTTCCACTTTTACCTTCTTCACCTCCTGGGTCTCCAGGTGAAATTGGAGTAGCTTCTTTTGTTTATCCACTCTTGGAGCAGAGACCCAACCATGTTGCCAAGAGGAGGAAATCAAGGGTTAGGCATTAATCATATTCTTCCCTAAACTCTGAATTCAAGTCAAAGACTCTACTTTGATGTTATTGATCAATACATTGGGTTTTGTCTGTTAGCTCCCTGTTTACTTTTGTGCCTGATCCTTTCCAGGATTATGTTAGGCAGATTATGATGTTTTGAATCAAGTCAGAGGGACCAAGAGAAACTCTTGTTAGTATATCTTCCCCCCCCCATCCTGGACTGGAAAGTAGGTTGGAAACTAGAAGTGACCAGAAATTTCTAATCACACAAAAGTCTTTACCATGTTTGGAGTGCTATGTCCATTGGAGTCTTTTTGTTTAACAGAAGATGTGGCTTGAGGGTTTATTGGAGAGCTGGAATTTCTCTGAAATCAAGGAGAAAAAACTTTAATATTTTTATACATGCAGGATAGCGTCCCACAGTGGCTCTCTTGAGGTAGCAGAAACTAGTCACCCCTCCCAGGAGACCCTGCTTGACAACCATTGTCCACCCTGAATGGGGGGCTGGTTACCACTTCAGCCTCGCATCAAGCACCTATTTCTGGATAAGGTGGGGCTAAAGTGTTATTTATTTATTTATTTTAACATGTATTTGTTTTTGAGAGACAGAGAGAGACAGAGCCTGGACGGGGGAGGGATAGGGAGAGAGGGAGACAAAGGATCTGAAGCAGGCTCCAGGCTCCGAGTTCTCAGCATAGAGCTAATCGCAGGGCTTGAACTCACAAACCATGAGATCATGACCTGAACTGAAGTCTGACTGAGCCACCCAGGTGTAGTTTTAGAGACTGCTTTCTAGTCTTTTACCTCAAACCCAGAACTGTGGAAATAAACTGTCAGTTTAAATCTAATTGATGAAAGTGGATACTGAATGTTTCCTTCCCCTTTCAGAAGGCTGCCACAGAAGATTCCTGGAGGAGTCATTGCTCCCATTCTGCCCCCTCCCCCACCAGGCTCTGTCACACCATGTGGCCTGGTGGGTGTGGCCATCACCACAAACTGGCCTCAAATCTGAAGTTCTTACTTGGGCCTCCACTTTCTGAAACTGCCCAGTGGGCTTCTGATGTTTCCTTTTCTTCTCTTTATCTGCTCTTTCTCATTACTAAGATAATATTTCCAGTTCTTCCTTGTTCTCCCCACCCCTTCCCCCACCATGCTTGACTTGACATTAGGCAACATGAAGATTTGACCTCTAATAAGAAAAGAAGATAACCAAATGACATCGGTCTCTTACCAATTGAGCTTTTTATTTTTTATTTATTTATTTTTTTTAACTCCACAATTGTCAAGTGTGTTTATTTGTGGTTTTAATATTAGTTTAACAGGACTTCCAAAACAAAAATATTGAATTTTATATCATTCTCTTGGATTTCATGTCTTTTACATGTTCTGTAAATACAAAATAAAAATACTAATTGTTTGGAATCATGGTTGATTTCAGTTCAATTGAGCTTTTTAGATATGAAAAACAGAACCTGCATTCAGGATAATATTTTACTTATAATACTGTTTTTTCTCTTTCAGCTTTTCTAAAGTTTATTTATTTACTTTATTATTAAAAATTTTAAAAATGTTTTATGTTTTGAGAAAGTGTGAGCGGGGGAGGGGACAGAGAGAGAGGAGGACAGAAAATCTGAAGTGGGCTCCATGCTGATAGGCTGACAGCAGCAAGCCCAATGCTAGGCTCGAACCCACCGAACCCACCAACCGTGAGATTACGACCTGAACGGAAGTCCTATGCTCAACCTGAGCCACCCAAGACGCTCCTATTTATTTATTTTGAGAGAGAGACGGAGCATGAATGAGGAAGGGGCAGAGAGAGAGAGAGAGAGAGAGAATCCCAAGCAGGCTGCGCTCTGTCAGTGCAGAGCCTGCCTCAGGGCTCCATCTCACAAACCATGAGATCATGACCTGAGCTGAAATTAAGAGTTGGAAGCTTAACTGACTGAACCACCCAGGCACCCCAATTTTTCCTTTCAGTTTTATTGAGATACAGTTAACATACAGAACTATCTAAATTTAAGGTGTACAGCATAATGCCTTTACTTACATATATTGCAAAATGATTATGGGCGTATGTTTAGTTAACATCCATCATCTCAGAGACACACACAGGCACATACACACATTTAAGAAAAGAAGATTTCTTTTTCTTTGTGATGAGAACTTTTAGGATGCACTCTCTTAGCAACTTTCAAATATACCATGTAACAGAATAAATATCGTCTGTTTTTTCTGTCATCATACCGTACATTATGTCCTCAGTACTTAGTTCTCTTATAATTGGGAGTTTGTGCATTTTGACCACATTCCTCCACTTCCCTCTCCCCTCAACTCCCCAGTCTGGTAACCACAAATCTGATCTCTTTTTTGGCCAATTTGTTTGTTTGGTTTTTAGATTCCACACATAAGAGAGATCATACGGAATTTGTCTTTCTCTGTTTGACTTAATTGCATTTAGTATAATGCCTTATAAGTCCACCCATGATGTCACAAGTGGAAGGATTTCCTTCTTTTTGATGGCTGGTTAGTGATACACACATGCGCATGCACACACACACAATTTTCTTTACCCATAATAGTGCTGTTTTGAGAAAGCTGTGTATTTAAAAACTGAAGTCTTCTACCAGGGCACAACTTCTTCGTAGTAAAACCCTCTTTTCTTCCCCTCTCCTCCCCTCTTTGAATCTTCTTCTTTCAATTTTTCCATTCCCCTCCTTTCTCCTCTAGGAACCAAAGAACAAACAAGCAAAAGATACAAAGCTATTTAAGATGGTTAGAGAAAATCTAGAACAATATTTTTGAATTAAAATTATGTATAGTTTTGATGTTCAGTTTATTACTTTTTTCTTATATGGTCAGTGATTTTTTTTTCCTGTTTAAGAAATATCACACACTACAAGGGTGCAGAGATAGTTTCTTATGTTTCCTTCTAGAAGTTTTATAGTATTAGTCCCCCCCCCCACCGATTTATTGAGGTACATGATAATTGACAAATAAAAATCATATATATCTGAGGTGTACAACTTGATGTTTTGATATATGTTTACATTGTGAAATTACCACCACAATCAAGCTAAATAACATATCCATCACCTCACACCACTTTCTTTTCCTTTTTCTTTCTTTTTCTTTCCTTCCTCCCTTCCTTCTTTCTATTCTTTCTTTCTTTCTCCCTTTTGATGAAAGCCCTTAATATCTACCCTCTTAACAAATTTCATGAATACAATATTGTATTGTTAACGATAGTCACATTGCTGTGCATGAGATTGCCAGAGCTTATAAAACTTGCATAACTGAAACTTTGTACTCTTTAACTAAGTTCTCCCCATTTTCCTCTTCCCCCAGCCCTGGCAATCACCATTTCACTCTCTGCTTCTAGGAGGTATGCACTGGTATCTCATTGTTTTTTCTTTTTTCTTTTATAAACTATGATACAAAAGATACATTTTATATGGTAAAATCACCTTTTTATTTTTTTTAGCATAGGGTTCTATAAGTTTTGGCATACATATACAGTCATGTAGTCACCACCATATTCAAGACAGAGAACACGGTCATCACCTCCCCAAATGTCTTCATGCTATCTTGTAGTCAACACTTTCTCTCACTTCCAGCCTCTGGCAACTATCATCTGTTCTGTATTCGTAGTTTTGCTTTTCCCAGAATGTCCTATCAATGGAATCATGTAGTACATAGAGTTCTGAGTCTCGCTCTTCTCAAATACCATGCTGCGTTTGAGATTCATCCATGTTTTTGTGCAGATTAGTAGCTCATTCCTTTTTACTGTTGAGTCTGTCATATTCTACTTTACAGATGGACCACAGGTTCTTTCTTTCTTTCTTTTTCTATAAGTTTATTTAATTTTGAGAGAGAGAGAGAGAGAGAGAGAGGGAGAGAGAGAGAGAGAGGCAGAGAGAAAATTCCAAGCAGGCTCCGTGCTGTCAGCATGGAGCCCGATGCGGAGCTCGACCTTACGAACCCTGAGATCGTGACCTGAGCTGAAATCAAGAGTCAGATGCTTAACCAACTAAGCCCCCCAGGTGCCCCCACAGTTTCTTTATTCATTCATAATTTGATTGATATTTGGGTTGTTTCCAGGTTTTGGCAATTACGAATAAAACCACTAAAAATGTTCCCTTTCATATTTTTGTGTAACATGATATTTCATTTCTCTCAGATAAATACCCAGGAGTGCAATTGCTGAGTCATATAAGGGCATTGTTTACTTTATAAGAAACTGCTAGACTTTTTTCTAAAATAGTGGATCATTTTGAATATCCCCCAGCAATGTATGAGGAGAGCTCCTGTTTCTCCCAATCAATACTTGAATGGTCAGGTTATTTTTATTTTTTATTTTTTTTATTTTTTTTTAAAGTGTCAGAAGTGTTAATATTCTTTATTATTATACAGAAACCACACTACAATGCCTTTCATTAAGCAAAAGGCAACATTTTAAATGCACGGAATTTTAATTAAATTGCCATAGTTAAGACTAAAAAAAGATAAAGTGGACATTGCCAGCTGATAAAACTTGTTAGCCTGTTAAAGGCTAACAAACACAACTTGAAACACAGCCGAGTCTTGCTGTTCTGATACAGTGAAGGGATTTCCTCAGTATTTAAATATATTAATGTAACCAGTTATATAAATCTAAATATAAAACCAATCTCCTACAAGTTTAGAGATGGCATTTACCATCTCTGTGAAAGGCTGAACATCTAATTAATTCCAATCATATTTTTTGAAGGGGAAAAGAGTGACAGCACTTGCTGAACCAGAATTACTATCAAAGTTCAAAAAGCTAATCATATTCATTTAACCACAAGCCAATCTTATTTCAATCAGAACTGTCCAAAAGAAATAGTCAATCAGCCATTCATGATCCAAATTCTGGTGTATGAGATCAATTTAAATATGGCACACATAAAAAAGTCATGAGACATTTTTGTTTTGTAATAAATAAGGCAACAGCCAACTATTACTCCTTAGTAGCTTTTTTGAGATAAGCTATCAAGTCTGCTCTTTCCCCTGCCTTCTTAATGCCAGCGAAGATCATTTTTGTTCCAGGGATGTACTTCTTGGGATTCTCCAAATACTCCATCAGTGTCTCCTCTCCTCAGGTGATGCCTTTGTTCTTGTTGGCATCCGTGTAAGAAAATCCAGGGGCTTGACCCGTTTTTCGCCCAAATAAACCATGGAGATTCTGCCCAGTCTTGTGCTTGCCTCCCTTTTCCACAGTATGGCACTGGGCACACTTCTGAACAAAAATCTTCTTGCCCTTCTCAACATCACCCATTTTTAAATCACTCTTTGGTCGCCCGCGAAGCGAAGGTGCCCGCTCACAACCCGGACGTCCAGCTGTCTCCTGGTCAGGTTATTTTTAAAGCATTTTATCCCTTCTAGTAGGTATAGGGTAGTATCTCATTGTGTTTTCAATTTGCATTTTCCTAATGGTTAATGTTGTTGATCATTTCCCCTCTAAAATAAGCTTTTAAAGCTATATACTTTATTCTAGGGAGCTTTAATTGCATCCCATAAATTTAGATGTTGTGAATTCATTATTATTCAGTTCAAATAGTTTCTAATTTTATTTGTAATTTCTTATCTGACCCATGAGCTATTTAGAAATGTTGCTTAGGGGCACCTGGATGGCTCAGTTCATTGAGCATCTGACTTTGGCTCAGGTCATGATCTCATGGTTCATGGGTTCAAGCCCCGCATCGGGCTCTGCGCCGACAGCTCAGAGCCTGGAGCCTGCTTCGGGTTCTCGGTCTTTTTCTCTGCCTCTCCCACGCTTGTGTGCTCTCTCTCTCTCTCTCTCTCTCTAAAAAATAAATACATAAATTTTAAAAAATGTAATTTTTTACAGGGAAAAAAATTTCAGGGAAAGCTATCAGGGACAATGTTAGAGGGGCTGGGCTGGTTTACTGAACCAGAGAGCCCAGCAGAACAGCCAGATGCTCTGTCAGGGTTTGAACACCACTGGCCTCATGTTCTCATTTGCTTTGCCCCGTCCAGGGCAAGCATCTGTGTAGATTGGGGAACTGACGCAGCCGGGCTGGGATATCAAGACAGCAAGTAGTGTCATGCCTGAATCAACATAGGATGAATAATAATACATGTCCTCTTTTCCTTAAGGAGTCATTTTGTGTCTTTGAGGAACAATTGGGCGATATCCTATCACTAGACCTGTATTATACTCAGGGATGGTTTTATGTGGGTACTTTCTAGATGGATAAACTCAAATGTTCTTCAGAGGGAAAGGGAAGACTGTCAGGTGACGCTCTTAATCATATTTTAGTCATAAGACCTCTTTGGACCTTCTCAGAAAAATGCATAAAACATATACAGCCACTCACTCACTCCCCAAGACCTACTTATACAAAGTTCACAGCTCTTCCAACCACCGATACATGCACCAATTCACATCCTCCACACCCCTGCACATATATCCACTCCCACATGTCCATACACACATCCACACATCAAACCCACACACCTGCATATGTATCTACTCACACACACAATATACTCTTCTCACTAACACACTTACCCACTCACCTACCCGCCCACCTGTATACTCCATATATGCCCATACAGGTACCTCCTTGCAAAAACCACACACACACATATCTCACACACACTTTTGTATTGAGCCTCAGGTTAACTTCAGGTTAAGAACTTGCCATTATAGGATGTCTTTTCACAAAAGTCCCCTACTCATAGAATTCTGTAGCTGACAGCCTGGAATTTAGGATCCTGAAGAATCTCTTGGGATAAACCATCTACCCTTTGGAGCAGTGTGGGCTGGGGCCCCTCCTCTTTGCTGTCCTTACTCTGTGCTTATCTCTAACTAGCATTTCCTATTATATGAGGATAAGATGTTTTAGAATGTTATTAATCTCGCCACTAGTCTAAGTATCTTGAGGCCAGGGTCTGTATCGCCAATCTTTGCATCCCTGGTGCTTACTTAGCACAGTGCTTAGCACATAGAGGGCACTCAATTAATTTTGAGAGAATGGGTGACTTGCTTTCTGACTGCTTGAATGACACTCATTCATCTATTCAACAAATATATGTTGAATTTCTTTTCGTTGCTAGGTGTTGCACTAGTCATGTAGGGGATGAAAGGAATAGCAGGACTTTGCTTAGTGATTTTTGGAGATCTTGTCAAATGTGGGAGACAGGTAGACAGAAAATTATAATATCTGTAGGGTATTTCTTTGCTCAATTCTTATGACATGGAAGGCACTCAATATATTTCTTTTTAAAAGATTTTTAAAACTTTTATTTATCTTGAGAGACAGAGACAGAGTGCAGGCAGGGGAGGGATGGAGAGAGAGGGAGACACAGAATATGAAGTAGGCTCCAGGCTCTGAGCTGTCAGCACAGAGCCCGATGTGGGACTTGAACTCATGAACTGTGAGATTATGAACTGAGCTGAAGTCGGACGCTTACCCAACTGAGCCACCCAGGTATCCCAATATATTTTGCGATTGAAAGAAGTGTTATAGTAGAGTTCAGCATAAAATATTATGAAAATAGCAAAAAGATGTTAACTTTGTCTCTGGGTAATCAAGAAAGTCTTCACAAAGGAGATAACATTTGAGCTGGAATTTGAGAGCTGACTGGGAATTTGCCAGGTGAATCTAAGGAAAAGGGCATATTAGATAATCTGAATTTTGGGGGCAGGAGGTAGAAGGATATGCATCTAAGAAGTTTGATCCAGATTGTAAGACTCTTATGAGTAATACAGGGTTGATGTTCAACCCAGTTACTGACCAGTTAGTAAACTCTTGCCCTTAGGTATGGCCCAGTGTCCCAGGAGGCATCTCTTTCTCTTCCTTGAGACTCTCCAGACTTTCCATGACCTAGCAACAAAAGTTAAGAACTGGCACTTCAGGTGACTTCTAGGACCCTGTCCTCGTGCTGGGGCCAGTGCCTGTTTTAATTGAAGGGTGCTGTTCCATGTAGATTTAAAATTTTCAAGTACCGCTTCTGATAGAATGCAAAGAAAAAGAGCCAAGACAGCTAATATTTACTGAGCAACTTTTGTGGCAAACATGGTGGTGATGGTAATGGGAAGTCACTTGCTAATGTGTTCTTATTGAGTCCTCATAAATGCCATTGAATGTCTATACTATTATCTCTACATCAGATATGAGGAAATGAGGCTAAGAGAAGAAACATTTATTAAGGGTCTGCTATTGATAGATGCTGTCTCGCTCCTGCCTTTGGCCATGGGTCTTGTATTTGCATTTCTAGACTCTAACTCTTGGGAGATTTAGCTAAGCTGTCTCAGGATACCTCAACTTAATTTTGACCCCAAGGACCAACTGTGTTTTCTGATCAGCTCACAACAAATAGCTTTTAAAAACAGAAGGTCAATAAAAGCTTGATGTAGAGATTCATATAAAATGGGTGGTGACAATACAGTAAGAGAAAAACAAAAAAGAAGTATTACTGAAAACAGGACTGGGTGCATTGGAGTTTCTTTTTAAAAAATTTTTTAAAAAATATTTATTTATTATTGAGACAGAGGGAAACAGAGCATGAGCGGGAGAGGAGCAGGGAGAGAGAGGGAGACACAAAATCCGAAGCAGGTTCCAGGCTCTGAGCTGTTAGCACAGAGCTTGACGCAGGGCTTGAACCCATGAACCGTGAGATCATGACCGGAGCCGAAGTCAGACGCTTAACTGACTGAATCATCCAGGTGCCCCTGCACTGGAGTTTCTTACTTGAGCTCCTTTCTACCTTGTGTATTAGAAAAATAAAAAAGGACTGGCAGAAGCTCTAAGAAGCAAATTAGGGGTGCCCATCAATTTTTGCATTGATTTTTGCCTTGTCCCAGATATTTTATTTTTACTGTTTTATATTATTAAAGTATTTAAAATTTTATTTTTAGTTTTTATTTTTCATCTTTTTTCCTGTTTGTTTATTTATTTACTTTAATTTACCCTGAAGTTAGTTAGGATATAGTGCAATAATGACTTCAGGAGTAGGATCCAGTGATTCATCACCTAAGTATAGCACCCAGTCATCCTCACAAGAGCCCTCCTCAATTCTCTTTGCCCCTTTAGCCTATCCCATCACCCAAAACTCCTCCAGCAACCCTCAGTTTGTTCTTTGTATTTATAAGTCTCTTATGTTTTGTCCCCTCCCTGTTTTTGTATTATTTTTGCTTCCCTACCCTTAAGTTCATTTGTTTTGTATCTTAAATTCCACATGAGTGAAGTCATATGATATTTGTCTTTCTCCAAATGACTAATTTCTCTTAGCATAATACTCTCTAGTTCCATCCATATTGTTGCAAATGGCAACATTTCATTCCTTTTGATTGCTGAGTAATATTCCATTGTATATATATATATACCACATCTTCTTTATCCATTCATACATCGATGGACATTTGGGCTCTTTCTGTACTTTGTTTATAGGACTGCTATAAACACTGGGGTGCATGTACCCCTTCAAAACAGCACACCTGTATCCTTTGGATAAATATCTAGTAGTGCAATTTCTGGGTTGTAGGGTAATTCTATTTTTAATTTTTTGAGGAACCTCCATATTGTTTTCCAGAGTGGCTGCACCAGTTTGCATTCCCATCAGCAGTGCAAAGTGTTCCTCTTTCTCTGCATCCTCACCAACATCTGTCATTTCCTGAGTTGTTAATTTTAGCCATTCTGACAGGTATGAGGGGGTATCTCATTGTGGTTTTGATTTGTATTTCCCTGATGGTGAGTGATGTTGAGCATTTTTTCATGTGTCTGTTAGCCAACTGGATGTCTTCTTTGGAAAAGTGTCTGTCTATTCATGTCTTTTGCCCATTTCTTCACTGGATCATTTGTTTTTTGGGTGTTGAGTTTGATAAGTTCTTTATAGATTTTAGATATTAACCCTGTATCTGATAGGTCATTTGCAAATATCTTCTCCCATTCCATCAGGTGCCTTTTAGTTTTGCTGATTGTTTCCTTTGCCATGCAGAAGATTTTATGTTAAGGAGGTTCCAATAGTTCATTTTTGCTTTGGTTTCCTTTGCCTCCGGAGACATGTTGAGTAAGAAGTTGCTGTGGCCGAGGTCAAAGAGGTTTTTGCCTGCTTTCTCCTCTGGGATTTTGACGGCTTCCTGTCTTGTATTTAGGTCTTTTATCCATTTTGAGTTTATTTTTGTGTGTGATGTAAGAAAGTCGTCCAGCTTCATTCTTCTGCATGTTGCTGTCCAGTTTTCCCAGGACCATTTGCTGAAGAGACGGCCTTTTTTCCATTGGATACTCTTTCCTTTGTTGAAGATTAGTTGGCCATATAGTTGTGCATCCCTTTCTGGGTTTTCTATTCTATTCCATTGATCTATGTGTCTGTTTTTGTGCCAGTACCATACTGTCTTGATAACTACAGCTTTGTAATACAGCTTGAAGTCTGGAATAATGATGTTTCCAGGTTTGCTTTTCTTTTTCAAGATTTATTTGTCTTCAGGGTTTTTTGTGGTTCCATTCAAATTTTAGGATTGTTTGTTCTCGCTCTTTGAAGAATGCTTGTGTTTTTTGATAGGGATTGCATTGAATATGTAGATTGCCTTGAGTAGTATTGACATTTTAACAATATTTGTTCTTACAATCCATGAGCATGGAGTGTTTTTACATTTTTTGGTGTCTTCTTCAATTTCTTTCATAAGCTTTCTATAGTTTTCAGTGTATAGATTTTTCACCTCTTTGGTTAGGTTTATTCCTAGGTATCTTACGGGTTTTGGTGCAATTGTAAATGGGATTGATTCCTTGATTTCTCTTTCTGCTGCTTTATTATTGGTGTACAGAAATGCAACCAATTTCTGTGAATTGATTTATATCCTGTGACTTTCCTGAATTCATGGATCAGTTTTAGCAGTTTCTTGGTGGAATCTTTTGAATTTTCCACATAGAGTATCATGTCGTCTGTGAAGAGTGAAAGTTTGATTTGCTTTGGATGATTTGGATGATTTTATTTCTTTTTGTTGTCTGACTGCTGAGACTAGGACTTCCAAAACTATGTTGAATAACAGTGGTGAGAGTGGGTATTCTAGTCATATTCCTGACGTTAGGGGAAAGGTCTCAGTTTTTCCCCATTGAGGATAATATTAGTGGTGGGTCTTTTGCATACAACTTTTATTATATTGAGATATGATCCTTCTATCCTTACTTTCTTAAGAGTTTTCATCAGGAAAGGATACTGTATTTTGTTAAATGCTTTCTCTGCATCTATTGAGAGGATCATGTGGTTCTTGTCCTTTCTTTTATTGATGTAATGTATCACATTGATTGTTTTGTGGATATTGAACCAGCCCTGCATCCCAGGTGTAAATCCCACTTGGTCGTGGTGAATAATTCTTTTAATGCATTGCTGGATCCGTTTGGCTAGTATATTGTTGAGGATTTTTGCATCCATGTTCATTAGGGAAATTGGTCTGTAATTCTCCTTGTTAGTGGGGTCTTTGGTTTTGGAATCAAGGTAATGGTGGCTTCATAGAAAGAGTTTGGAAGTTTTCCTTCCATTTCTATTTTTTTGGAACAGCTTCAAGAGAATGGGTGTTAACTCTTCTTTAAATGTTTGGTAGAATTCCTCTGGAAAGCCATCTGGCCCTTGACCCTTGTTTTTGGGGGAGATTTTAGATTACTAATTCTATTTCTTTACTGGTTATGGGTCTGTTCAAATTTTCTATTTCTTCCTGTTTCAGTTTTGGTAGTTTATATGTTTCTAGAATTTGTCCATTTCTTCCAGATTGCCCATTTTATTGGCGTATAATTGCTCATAATATTCTCTTATTATTGTTTGTATTTCTGCACTGTTGGTTGTGATCTCTCCTCTTTCATCCTTGATTTTATTTATTTGTGTCCTTTCCTTTTTCTTTTTGATCAAACTGGCTAGTGATTTATCAATTTTGTTAATTCTTTCAAAGAATCAGCTTCTGGTTTCATTGGTCTGTTCTTGTTTTTGTTTGTTTGTTTGTTTGTTTTGGTTTCAATAGCATTGATTTCCACTCTAATCTTTATTATTTTCTGTCTTGTGCTGGTTCTGGGTTTTATCTGCTGTTCTTTTTCCAGCTCTTCAAGGTGTAAGGTTAGGTTGTGTATCTGAGACCTTTCTTCCTTCTTCAGGAAGGCCTACATTGCTATATATTTCCCTCTAATGACCACCTTTGCTGCATCCCAGAGGTTTTGGGGCTGTGGTGTTATCATTTTAATTGGCTTCCACATACATTTTAATTTCCTCTTTAACTTCTTGGTTAGCCCATTCGTTCTTTAGTAGGATGTTCTTTAGTCTCCAAGTATTTGTTATCTTTCCAAATTTTTCTTGTGGCTGATTTTGAGTTTCACAGTGTTGCGGTCTGAAAATATTCACAGTATGATCTCAATCTTTTTGTACTTGTTGAGGGCTGATTTGTGTCCCAGTATGTGATGTATTCTGGAGAATCTTCCATGTGCACTGGAGAAGAATGTGTATTCTGCTGCTTTAGGATGAAATGTTCTGAATATATCTGTTAAGTGCATCTGGTCCAGTGTGTCATTCAAAGCCACTGTTTCCTTGTTGATTTTATGTTTAGCTGATCTGTCCATTGCTGTAAGTGGGATGTTGAAGTCCCCTACTATTATGGTATTATCATCAATGAGTTTCTGTATGTTTGTGATTAATTGATTTATATATCTGGGTGCTTTCATGTTTGGAGCATAAATGTTTACAATCAATTGTTAGATCTTCTTGGTGGATAGACCTCTTAATTATGATATAATGCCTTTCTTCATCTCTAGTGACAGTCTTTATTTTAAAGTCTAGTTTGTCTGATATAAGTATGGCTACTCCGGCTTTGTTTTGGCAACCATTAGCATGATAGATGGTCCTCCATCCCCTTACTTTCAATCTGAAGGTGTCTTTAGGTCTAAAATGGGTCTCTTGTAAACAGCATATAGATGGATCTTGTTTTCTTATCCATTCTGTTACCCTATATCTTTTGATTGGACCATTTAGTCCATTGACATTTAGAGTGAGTACTGAAAGATATGAAGTTATTACCATTATGTTGCCTGTAGAGTTGGAGTTTCTGGTGATGTTCTCTGGTCCTTTCTAGTCTTTGTTGCTTTTGGTCTTGTTTGTTTTTTTCTTTGTTTTTGTTTTTGTTTTTGTCTTTTTTCCATTCAGAAAGTCCCCCTTACAAGTTCTTGCAGGTCTGGTTTAGTAGTCCTTTAATTTTTGTTTGTCTGGGAAACTTTTTATCTTTCCTTCTATTTTGAATGACAGCCTTGCTGGATAAAGAATTCTTGGCTGCATATTTTTCTGATGCAGCACATTGAATATATCCTGCCACTCCTTTCTGGCCTGTCAAGTTTCTGTGGGTAGGTCTGCTGTGAACCTAATCTGTCTTCCTTTGTAGGTTAAAGACTTTTTTCCCCCTTGTTGCTTTCATGATTCTTCCCTTGCCTGAGTATTTTGTGAATTTGACTGTGATATGCCTTGTTGATGGTCGGTTTTGTTGAGTCTAATGGAAGTCCTCTGTGATTCCTGGATTTTGATGTCTGTGTCTTTCCCTAGGTTAGGAAAATTTCTGGTATGATTTGCTCACATAAACCTTCTACCCCTTTTCTCTCTCTTCATCTTCTGCGACCCCTATGATTCTGATGTTATTCCTTTTTAATGAGTCACTGAGTTCTCTAATTCTTAAATTGTGCTCTTTTGCCTTAGTCTCCCTCCTTTTTCTGCTTCCTTGTTCTCTGTAAGTTTATCATCTATATCACTGTCTCATTTCTCTGCTTCATCCATCCTTGTGACCATGGCATCCATTCGAGATTGCAGCTCAGTTATGGCATTTTTTATTTCATCCCGACTAGCTTTTTCTTCTTTTATCTCTGCAAAAATGGATTCTGATCTATTTTCAACCCCAGATATTATTCTTATTATCATGATTCTAAATTCTGGTTCAGACATCTTTCTAGTATCTGTGTTGATTAAATCCATGGCTGTCATGTCTTCCTGTTTTTTCTTTTGGGGTGAATGCCTTCATTTTTTAATTTTGAAGGAAGAAAATGAATTAATAAAGTAAAAAAACAATAAAAATTAAAAAATAAAAACAACACAAAATAATTAAATAAAGGATGCTAGAGCCTCGGTGTGTTTTGGCCCGGTTGTTGAAAGAAGCTTGGTAGATTAGAGAAAAAGGTAAAGATAAGAAAAGGAAAAAAAAAGGGAAAAAGAAAAAAAAAGAAAAAAAAAAAGGAAAATGTTTGAAAATTTGAAAAAATAAATACAATCAAATATAATAAAATGAAAGGATAGAAATAAAATAGAATTGAACAAATTTACAAAAAAGAAAAAATATAGTAGAAAATAAATTAAAGAAAAATCTTTTTAATAAAAACGGAATATAAAAAATATTTTCTTTCTGTATTCAAGAATAGGAAAAGAAAAAATTGAGTAGATGGATCAGTAAACAGATTGAAATACGATTGAAATTACATCGGTTTCCCCCAGAAGTCAAACTATGAAGCACTTTATAGACCATAAACTAAGCAGGTGGAGACACTTGTGGTCCTCAAAGAGCACAATTGGGCTGGTTGGGCTGGGTTTACTGTAATAGCTCTATTTTCCACTAGATGGCGCTGCTTAGCTTACTGGGGTGGATTGCTGTGGTGCTTGTAGGTGTGTATGTGCATGTGCTGGAGAAGTGAAAATGGCGTCACCCAGCTACCCAGTCTCTAGTATAAGGACTCTGTGCTCTCTCCGACAGGCAATCAAGCTCATCTCCTTTGTCTCTGGCTTCTGTCCACTCCCTGCTTTTACACTGTCTGTGACCAAGCCGGCAGGCTGCCAGGTGGTACCTCCCTCCTGAGTTTTATCTCAGATGCTGCTATTTCTCAACACCTCACTTCCGAGGACTGCGGCTTTGACTTGTTCTCACCCTCTGGGGGAGGGTTTCACCAAGCAATGGTTGGGTGTCTTCCTGCCCCTGGAACGTTCGCGAGACCGTGCTGCTGCCGATGCCCAGAGACTGCGGCCAGGTGCCAGCCTGCCCCAGAAAAAGTTCACTCGATCATGTAGCAGCAGCGTTTCAGGGATTCTGGTAAATCACAACACATATCTGGCACCAGGTTTCCCCCTTAATGTCCTGTTCCAGCACCAGGGAATGTGGTTGTTCTCCTGGGTCCACTGGGACATTTGCCTGCAGGGAGGCTGCAGAGCCTCCACCGAATGTCCTCCCAGCAAGGGAATTGCTTCTCCCCGTTTGGCCCAAGGACCCCGAGAACCTCGCTCTCTGTTCCTGGGGATTCACCCTTCTACCAGAACACAGCCACACAGAGAGAACACAGCTCTCTACAGAGCTGCAGAGTTTGACTCTGTGCTCCCGTTTATAGAGTCTTAATGGAATTCAAACCCTGTCCTTTCTCCCTTTTATTGCTCAGTCCCTTGCATACTCTTCCTTTCCTTTCCAGCTGCTTTGGGGGGGATGATTTCCCATACTTCCCCCCCACAACGTCTCCATCTCCTCTCGCAAACAAAAAAAGCTCTCTGCCCTCCGCAGCTTCTCCCTCCCCCAGTTCACCTCTGCACTGCATACCTGCAGAGTTCTGTGGTTCAGGTTGTGCAGATTGTTGTGTTAATCCTCAAATCTGCCCCAAAATACAACAGATTTTTGTGTGTTGACTTTGTATCCTACTTTTTCACTGAAATAGTTTATCAGTTCCAACAGATTTTGTTTGTGAGGAATCTTTAGGGTTTTCTGCCTATAAGATCATATCACCAGCAAACAGAAAATTTTACCTCTCCCTTTCCAATTTTGGATTTTTTAAATTTCTTTTTCTTGCCTAAGTTCTCTTGCTAGAACTTCCAATACTATATTAAGTAGAAGTGATGAGAACAGGCATCCTTGCCTTTTCCCTAAACTTAGAGGAAAAGTTTTCAGTCTTTCATCATTGAGTATGAGTGTTTTTATCATGAATTTTATCATGAAAATGTGTTGAAATTTTCAAATGTTTTTCCTGCACATGATCAATTGAGATGATTATGTGGGGCTTTTTCCTTCATTCTGTTGATGTGGCACATTACAATGATCAAATTTTGTATGTTGAATCATCCTTGCATTCCAGGAATATATCCTACTTGGTCATGGTACATATACCTTTTAATATGCTGCTGAATTTGGTTTGCTAGTATTTTGCTGAGGGTTATTGCATCAATATTCATAAAAGAAATTGGGCTGTTTTTTTTCTTGTGGTGTCTTTCTCTGGCTTTGGTATCAGGGTAATGTTGGCCTCATAGAGTTTCCTTCTCTTCAATATTTGGGAAAAGTCTGAGAAGGATTGGTATTAGTTCTTTCAATGTTAGAATTCATCAGTGAAGCCATCAGATCCAGGGGATTTGTTGTTGTGGGGAGATTTTTGATTACTGATTCAATCTCCTTACTGGTTATAAATCTATTCAAACTTTCTATTTCTTCATGGCTTAGTCTTGGTAGGTTTTGTATTTCTGGAATTGAAAACTTCACTTACATTATCCAATTAATTGGCAAACAATTTTTCATAGTACTCTCATAATTGTTTTTATTTCTGTAGAATCGGTAGTAATGTCCCCACTTTCATTTCTGATTTTTGTAATTTTAGTGTTCCCTTTCTTCTTAGTCCATGTCGCTAAAAGTTTTTCAATTTTATTGATCTTTTAGAAGAACCAGCATTTGCTTTCATTGATTTCTATTCTATATTTCATTGGTCTTTGGTTTAATTTTTATTACTTCCTTCCTTCTGCTATCTTTGGGTTAAGTTTGTTTTGCTTTTCCTAGCTCCCTGAATTGTAAAGTTAGGTTATTGATTTGATATTCTTCTTGCTTTTTGGTGTAAGCATTTATAGCTATAAACTTTCCTCTTAGAGCCACTTTCAGTGTGTCCCATAAATTGTGGTATATTGTGTTTTTATTTTCATTCATTTAAATATTTTCTAATTTTTTTTCTGATTTCTTGTTTGATCCATTGGTTGTTTAAAAGTGTGTTATTTAGGGGTGTCTGGGTGGCTCAGTTGGTTAAGCATCTGACTTTTTTTTTAAATTTATTTATTTTTGAGACAGAGACACAGAGCGGCGGAAGGTCAGAGAGCGAGGGAGACACAGAATCCGAAGCAGGCTCCAGGCTCTAAGCTAGTTGTCAGCACAGAGCCCGACGCGGGGCTCGAACCCACGAACCGCGAGATCATGACCTGAGCTGAAGTCGGACGCTTAACCGACTGAGCCATCCAGGTGCCCTTAAGCATCTGACTCTTGATTTCAGCTCAGGTCATGGTCTCATGGTTCTTGGGATCAAGCCCCATGTTGGCCTTCTGCTGACAGCACAGAGCCTGCTTGGGATTCTCTCTCTCACGCTCTTTGCCCTTCTTCCTCCTTACTTGTGCTCTTTCTCAAAAAAAAAAAAAAAAGTTTTTTAAAGTGTGTTATTTAATTTCTCCAATTTTGTGAAATTTCCAGTTTTCCTTTTGTTATTGATTGCTAACTTTATCCCATTTTGGTAAAAGAACATACTTTGTATATCTATTTTTTAAAAAATGCATTGAAGCTTAATTTGTGGCCTGACATATGGTCTGTCTTGGAAACTGCCCCATTTGCGCTTGAGAAGAATGTGTATTCTCTTGTTGTTGGGTAAAATGCTCTGAAATGCCTGTTAAATCTAATTGGTTATTGTGCAGTTTAAGTTCTCTATTTCCTTATTTATTTTGTGTCTAGTTGCTCTATTCGTCAGTGGGGTATTGAATTCTTTAAATATTATTGTATTTCTCCCTTTAATTCTATCAATTCCATCAGTTTTTGCTGCTTATATTTTGATGACCTACTATTAGGTAAGTAAATGTTCCTAACTGTTGTATCTTTTTGCTGTGTTGAACACTTATTAATGAACACTTAAAATGTCCTTCTTTGTCTCTTGTAAACGTTTTTGATTTAATGTCTGTTTTGTTTGATATTAGTTCAGCTATCCCTTCTCTTTTGCTTACTACATGCATGGAATATTATTTTTCATCTTTTCACTTGCAACCTGTTAGTTTCTTTGGATCTGAATCTCTCATAGATAGCACATAGTTGGATCCAACTTTTAAGTCAATTCTGCCAATCTCTGGATTGGAGACTTTATTCAATTTGCATTTATAAGGAGATGCTTACTTCTGACATTTTGCTATGTGTTTTCTATAGTATTTTTGTCCCTTATTTCCTGCATTACCATCTACTTTTGTTTTTAGTTGGATTTTTTATAGCAAAATGTTTTAATTATCTTCTCATTTCCTTTTGTGTATAGTTTATAGCTATTTTCTTTGTGGTTGCCATGGGGATTATATTTAACACCCTAAACTTATAATTCTTTAATTTGAATTTGTACTGGTTTAACTTCAATAACACAGAAACTGCTCCTTTACAGCTCCACTCTCCCCAGTTTTGGTTGTTGTAGTCATAGAATTCCATCTTTATACATTGTGTGCCACGATCTAATACTTCTTTTAAATGCACTAGTCTCTAGTAGAAGTTATCTACTTCTAGTTATCTACTAGTTATCTAATAGAAGATTTAGAGTTACAAACCAAAGTTAAAGCAATACTAGCTTTTACACTAATGGTTTTTATTTAAGTATATTAGTCTCTTAAGTCATGTAGAAGACAAAAAGTATAATAAAAAACCATTGTTACAATAATACTAGCTTTTATAATTGCCTGTATATTTACCTTTATTGAGATCTTTATTTCTCCATATGGCTTCGAGTTACTGTCTCCTGTTCTTTCATTTTCAAGCACTTGCTTGAGCATTTCTTGTGGAGCAGGTCTACTACTTGCAGATTCCTTTGGCTTTTATCTAGTAATATCTTAATTCCTCCCTCATTTTTGGACAGTTTTGCTGGATAATGCATTCTTGGTTGACAATGGTTTTCCTTTTAGTACTTTGAACATGTTGGCCCACTGTCTTCTTGCCCCCAAAAGATTCTGATTAGAAAGGTGTTAATAATTTTATTGAGGATTGCATGTATGTGAGGATTGCAGTATCTTTTGCTGCTTTCAAGATTCTCTCTCTGTTTTTGGCTTTGAAAGTTTGATTATAATGTGTTTTGGTGTGAGTCTCTTTGAGTTCATCTTACTTGGAGTTTTGAACTTCTTGGATGTTTATAATCATGAAAATTGGGATGCTTTCAGCTATTATTTCTTCAAATATTCTCTCTGCTCTTTTCTGTCTCTTCTCCTTCTGAGACTCCCACGCTGGTTATGTTGGTCTGCTTTCTGAGCTGAGATACCCATTTTCTGCCCTCAGACATTGACATGCCTGGTTCTCAGGCATTTGGACTCAGACTGTGATTACATCATCTACTCTGGTTCTTGGGCCTTCGAGTTTGGACTGGAACTACACCACTAGCTTTTCCTGACCCTTCAGTTTGTAGATTGCAAGCTGTAGGACTCTCAACCTCCACTCCATAACTGTGTGAGCTAATCCCTCATAATAATCTCTTTTCATCAATCAATCAATCAATCAATCATCTATCTCCTATTGACTTTGTTTCTCTGGAGAACCCTGGCTAACACAGGCACTTATTATGGATCTAAGGTTATTAATGTAATCAAGTCAGATCCAGGAGACACTCTCTCTTTCTGACTTGAGACTTCCATTCCCTCAAGGCTTTTGATAAGGCAATAAGGAAGTTATATATATATATTTTTTTTTTCCCCCCATATATATAAAAGTTTCAACCACAACACATGAAAGTCCTCACCTTTACTGGAGGTATAGTTCTGAGGCTTTTTGGGGGGGCGTTCAGAGGAACTTAGCTTCGCAACTCTTGAGAGTTCAAGATTTTGCCCAAAGTCAAGAAGAAAATATAATGTTTGTGGGAGTTAGGATGAGGCCAGAATATGCATCCTCTGATGCAAGACAAAGTTGGTCACTGCTTTCAGGTGACACTCCACCTGACCACCATTGCTCTCTCTGAATGGGACCTGTTTGCCCTTCTAACTTCACACCAAACACCAGCTCTTTGGTGAGGGTTGCAGGGAGATGGTGAGGAAGTTCTGACATCAGCTTCCTGGGATTCTGCACTAGATCCAGGACTGTGGACTGGGCCACATTTTTCTCCAAATAGGAATAGTTTTATTGGTATTTCTCCCAAATTTAAATACAATACAAGTTTAATGTTAAAACACTGGATCACTTACCAAAAAAAAAAGAATAAAAATGACTCAAAATCCCAATGGCAGGAGATAATCTTTGGTTAGCATCTGGGGAACATCTAGAATCAAAATGAGAAGGTAGATTGAAATCTGGCTTTATGGCAAAAGAAGTCAAGTCACTCAGAAGCTCCCCAAGAAAGTCATTTGGGCAACAACTTACCAAGTGTGGCAATCTCTTAGAGAGTTTAGGGAAGAAGTAAATCTATCTCCACAAATTTACCAATTTCAATTTCCTTGCGCAATTTTCAATTCCCATTTATTCCAGACTTGCTGTCTCTTCCCCTAAAAATCTCCTTTCACTTTATCTTGTCATCTTCTTTGTCATCATTAATAATTAATGTCCTAAGTCTGTCTTTCCAACCTCCAGCTCCCTCCCACCATTCTTGGACTACTCTGAATAAAACATACACTCAGTCACTATCTAAGAAAAAATAATGTAAATAGAATACTATCATTTTATACGTCCAGGATTACAGCGTTTTCTTTTAAGAATATCTCTCCAGGGGTGCCTGGGTACCTCAGTCGGTTAGACTTCGGCTCAGGTCATGATGTCATGGTTTGTGAGTCCGAGGCCTGCGTCAGGCTCTGTGCTGACAGCTCAGAGCCTGGAGCCTGCTTCAGATTGTTTTTTTCCTCTCTCTCTTGGCCCCTCCCCTGCTTGCGCTCTGTCTCTCTCTCAAAATAAATAACGTTAAAAAAAAAATCTCTCCAAAAGAACTAAGTCTGCAATAAGAACCAGCTTTTTTTTTTTTTTTAAGAACCAGCTTTTATTTTGCGATGATGTGGCTTTGATAAATCCATTTGCTTAAAAATGGGATTCCCTCTTTCCTTCCCCTCTTCTTCTTTTTGATTCAGGACCCCCTTCCTCTTAGCTTCTTAATCTATGGTATCCCCTTTATATTCTTTTGTTTTGCCTCCCTGTAGCCAAAGACCACTTTAAAAGAATTATGTTGAGGGGCACCTGGCTGGCTCAGTCTGTAGAGCATGCAACTCTTGATCTCAGGGTCATGTGTTCAAGCCCCATGCTGGGTGTAGAGATTACTTAAAAAAAAAAAAAAAGAAATAAAAGAATTATGTCAAGAATAATGGACATAAGGAGCCACAGGCAGAGTGTAACCTCAGCAGGAGGAGGCTGTGGCCAAGGCGTGGTGTATAGGTACAGACTGGGTAGGGCATGGCTGTGGCCTGGGCCCACAATGCCGGCTCATGGTGGCACCCTGGAAGCTTCTTCAACATGCCCTCAATGCTGGTGGGGCCTCTGGGGTCTAGCAAGGGCTCGGGCCAAGGGCAGAGTAGGAGGCTGGTGGGTACCACCATCTTCCTTAGAAGAAGCAAAACACATCTATCTGCTCTGTTGTAGGACTGATGCTGTGGTTGGATACTTAGAGGACATTATCATGGATGAAGAGTTCTGGGTGTTCCAGAGAAATTCCATGACAAATACTATCAGGAATTTGAATACAGGAATTATAAAATTGCTCATGCTGCTTATTTTTTAACAAACATATTTACTTAGTAGAAAAGCATATGAAAGAACAGCTGTGGGAGCTTTCCTGGATTTAACTTGTGACTTTCACATTACAGCCCCATAAAGATGAAATGGTTGGTGGCATATTTGACAGGTAGCTCCCATTTATGAATTTTATGTCTTTCAAAGAAATGTTTCTGGACTACAAAGCAGAAAATGGAGGTCTGGTATAGGAAACAACCAGTGGTTTAGTAGCTACTTCATTGTGAAAATTATCTTTCTGTCATCCAGAGCCCTGTAACACTAGCTTTCACCTCCAGCCAATGCTTTGGACACTACAGCCCGATAGGTTGGGAGAAGATTAGGCTAACAGTGATGGAAGAATAGGTCTTAGAAAACCTGAATTTGTTTGTACCTGTTCATTAATGCTAAGTATTGGTGAATTAAAAAACCCAGACGATTTCATGCTATTAAGACAACAATACTCCCCAAACTGATATGCAGATTTAACACAGTCCCCATCAAAACTCCAAGATAAAACAACTCTGTTTCTCCTTCTAGGCTACTCACAACACTTCACTTCTGACACCAGATGTATGGGTTTTTCCACAACAAGCGATTTAACTCAAGTCTGATACTATCTACCCGGAGTTAACATCAGATCCCATAGGTTAAGGGCTCAGTCCCACAAGACTGCTTCCCACTTCAGATGCCAATTGCAAGTTTGGGCCTCTGGTATTTCTGACCAATAGGTTATAAATTGGGGATTCCCACAGTCCCGTCTTTGGATCTGGTAATTTGCTAGAGTGGCTCACAGAACTCAGAGGAACACATCTGCCAGTTTCTTATATAATAAAGGATACAAATGAATACCCAGATGAAGGTGTACATAAGGCATGATCTGGAAGGGTCCCAAAGATAGGAGCTTCAGTTCTTATAAAGTTGGAGTGTGCCATTCTGTTGGCATGTATTCACCAACCTGGAAGCTCTCCAAACCCCCTACTTTAGGGATTTTTATGGAGGCTTCATCATGTAGGCATGATCAATTATTAATTCCATCTCTAGCCCCACTTCCCTCCCTAGAGGATGGAGAGGGTGTAAGACTGAAAGTTCCAAGCTTCAACTCATGGCTTGGTCTTTCTGGTGACTAGCACCCATCCAGGAGCCCATCAAGAGTTGGCTCATTAGAACAAAAGACACTCCTATCACTCAGGAGATTACAAATGTTTTAGAAGCTCTGTGTCAGGAATTTGGGGTATATGTATATGTATATGTATATGTATGTCTATCTATATATGTCTATATATGATTTAACAATTCCAACTGCTTTTTTTTTCTTCTTCAAGAAATTGACGACCTGATCCTAAAATTTACATGGAAATGTAAGGGACCCAGAGTAGCCAAAACAATCTGGAAAAAAAACCCATAAAATACCATCAGACAAATTTCGAGGACTCACATTTCCTGATTTCAAAACTTAACTACAAAGCTGCAGTAATGAAGACAGTGTGATAGTGGCATTAGGGCACACAGATTAATGGAATAGAAGGAAGTCCAGAAATTGCCAAGATAATAAAATGAGGAAAGAATAGATTTTTTTCAACAAATGGTGTTGAAATTGAATATCCACACGCAAAAGAATGAAGTTAGACTACTACTATACAAAGACTGACTCAAAATAGATAAAGAACTAAATTTATAAAACTCTTGGAAGAAAACATAGATGTAAATCTTCACGATCTTGTTTTAGGCAATGGTGTCTGAATCATGACAACAAAAATGTAAGCAACCAAAGAAAAGTAATAAGGACTTCCTCAAAATTAAAAACCTTCGTGCTTCAATGGACACTATGAAGAAAGTGAAAAAGATAAGCCACAGAATGAGAGAATATCTGCAAATCATATATCTGACAAGGGACTAGAATCCAGACTATAAAAAAAAGTTACAATAAAATGACAACTCATTTATGAATGGGCAAAGTATTTGAATAGACATTTTACCAAAAAATATATACAAATGGTAATAAGCACCTGAAAATGTGCTCAATATCATTAGTCAATAGGGAAATGCAAATCAAAACCACAATGACATACTATGTCATATGTATTAGAATGGCCATAATAAAAAAGATAGACAATAACAAGGTTGGTGAGGATGTGGAGAAGTTGGAACCCTCATACATTGCTGGTGGGAATGTAAACGGGTACAACTGCTTTGGAAAACAGTTTGACAGTTCCTCAAAGAGTTAAACATAAAGTTACTGTGTAACACAGCAATTACACTCCTAGGTGTATACCTAAGAGAAATGGAAATATATGTCCACACAAAATTTTGTACGTGAATGTTCAAATCAGCATTATTCAAAATAGCCTAAAAGTGGAAGCAATCCAAATGTCCATCAATCGATAAACAGATAAACAAAACATGATATTCCATACAATGGAGTATTCCGGCATGAAAAGGAATGGAGTGCTTATACATGCTATAACATGCATGAACCTTGAAACGTCATGCTAAGTGAAAGAAGACAGACATAAAAGGCCACATATTGTATGATTTAATTTATATGAAATGTCCAGAATAGCAGATCTATAGAGACAGAAAGTAGATTACACGTTGCTAGCAATTTGGGAGAGGGAGAATAAGGAAAATTGATAATTTAGGGAGAAATAAGCCCACTGATCCAACCAAAGAAGGGATGTGGAGATTCGGAGCACAGTGAAGCAAGGCTTTAATCAACGTTCTTCCAAGAGCGGGTGTCTGATGGACAGGCGCACTCGGGGCAGTAACAGCAGACAATTTATCTCCTAGAATGCAAGTCCCTCCCCTGATTCCTCACTGGCTGAGTACTACAGAGGTTACAGCCTTACCCAGACATCGTCTATGCCCATGTAAGGCAAAAAGCAGTCTGATTGGAACAAATGTACATTTCCTGAGGTGACACAGAGACTTTGAGTTCCTCCTTTTGTTCTTTGGTGCATGCTCATTGCAAAGCCCATGAAAATAAGCCCACGAAACAGAGAGGGGAAGAAGACCAGAAAGTGAAGTGTCTAAGGGTTTGGGATTCCGTTATGGGGGGTGGTTCATATATATTTCCAATAGATTGTAAACCTACTGTTAACTAGACAGCACGATTTTATTTAAATTTCTGAAAATGAATCATCTCCCTTCTCACAAAACAGTTTCTTTTGGGGGTGATTAAAATGGTGATGCAACCCTGGTGATGGCTGCACAACTTTGTGAATATGCTAAAAAAATCCCTACTGAATTGTACACTTTAAAAGGGTGGTTTTTATGGTGTATTAATTATATATCAATTTAAAAAACCCCTTAAGGGACTGAAAACAAAATTATCTGACTCTTCAGGGACTGCTGTTTCATCTAAAATATCTTCTTGTATTCTGTAACTCCAGTATTTCTCCCAGAGTAGATACCTGTCCCAGGTGTTTCTGAGTCAAGCTACTTCAGAGTAAGTTGATGTTGAACATTCCACTTTCCTCCAGCACACATACTGAACCCTCTCTTCCAAATACCAGAGACAGGATTTGCATGAATCTTTTGTGTGTCCATAGCTGTTTCACTTAGGCAAGCATTTCAGTTTTTCAGCCCCAGAGGCTCAGCTGTGCAGTGATTTTGAGTGTTTGGGAGTGTTTATCTAAGGTGTTACTCAAACTAACTGCCCCTTCTTAAGTTTTATGAAGATCCCATTTCTGCCCACCATTCTAAGAAAGTCACAGCTGGTTTTGGTTGAAGATACCAGAATATATATAGAGAGAACCCTTGGACTGCTTAAATGAGAGGGGGAAGGTTAAGGGCAAAAGGAGGGGAAAAGACATCCTTTAATGTAAAAAATCCTTTTGAGAGCACTTGTTATGGAATTGGGTGGGGAACAAGCAGAGGAAAGAATCCCATACTCTAGGAGTTATAGATGGAGGTCATAGGACATGGATGATGACCAAGACCTAGTAATCTAGCTGTCCATTCTTAGGCTCTCCATGTTCATTTCCCATCCCACACCCCAACTTGCATTACTGAACCATGAAGAATTTATGCAGTTGTCCAGTTTTGTAGCAGTAACTGGAGAAGAGTGGCTCCCTGCTATGGGTGGTGTAGGAACTAATGACAGAGTCCCCCTCTAGGTGATGGTGACACTTGGGGAGGCAGAGTCAAGCTACAAAGTTTAGCTGTCCCTCTCTCCATGAGATTGTCTCTCCTGAGCCAGTCCTAGAGGAGATAGAATTTGGGGCTTCCACTGGGGCTCATCCAGACAAATGAAGGCAAGGGTGGAACTAAAGAAAGTCCAATAGGGCTTGAAGGTCAAAGTTGGTTGCCCCTGCCAGGGTACACCCTTCTGACAATTATTGCTCTGAATGGGGGTGGGGGATGAGCAGAACCTTCACCTTTATTCCAAGGGTGGGGGTTCCTTGAAGGAAGGAAGCTCTGATGCCCAGCACACACACCCTTTGGTGAATACGGTGGGTTTGTCTGCCCAGCAGCTAGTTCAATGTTTTTCTAAATGTGCTTCCTTGTTCTGCAGAGGCCAGCAAGCTAAAACCTACATTTCTCAGATTCCTTAGTAGATAATGGTCCAATACTATTTAGATTTAGATTTATTTTATTTTTTAATTTTTTTATGTTTTGTATTTATTTTTGAGAGAGAGAGACAGCGCAAGCAGGGGAGAGTCAGAGAGATAGGGAGATATGGAATCCAGATAGGCTCCAGGCTCTGAGTTAGCTGTCAGCACAGAGCCCAACGTGGGGCTTGAACCCATGAACCACAAAATCATGACCTGAGCCGAAGTCGGACACTTAACCGACTGAGCCACGCAGGCGCCCCTAGATTTAGATTTAGATTTCTATATTTAGATGGACATGTATGAGATCTCACTGAGGTAAAAAAAAGTTACATTTATAAAATGAGGATGATAATAATACCTACTTCCTTGGGTTTGATGTCCTATAGCTATATGCTTATACAGTATTAACTATATTTAGTATATGCTATATGGCATACTATACATATACGGAGAGTATATATATATTATATATGTGAAATTACTATATATATAGCCATTGTATAGTTATATACCATGTTTTATATATATAGTATAATAGAGTATCTGGCTCATACTAAGCAGTATATGTATGTTAGCTATGAATATATTAATATTTTAAGAGCTGTCCAAGTGATTCTAAGATGTAGCCAAGATTAGAAACCACTGATTTAAGACCTTATAACCATGGTTAGAAATTTGGGCTTAAATTTAATGCAATTGGAAAATATGGAAGGGCTTTAGGTAAAGAAATCATAGGATTTTATTTATATTTTTAAAAACTGCTCAGGCTTCAGTGTAGAGAGAGAATTTGAGGGTGGGCAAACAGCAGAAGGAAGAAGAGACTTTCATATTACAGATGTTCAGGCAGAAGATGGTAGTCTTATAATGGAAACAGAAAAACAGTTGGGTTTGTGATGTTTTGGAAGTGGATTTGACCAGCAGTACCGATGGATTGAATGTGGGTGTGTGAGGGTTATGTGGCATACCCAAGTTGGTTCAAAGGAAACGAATCAGAATCTCAGGGGCATCACCAACAGCATCTCAGTCTGCCAGACATAAGAGCAATACCATGGGGTCGCTGGATCATAGGGCCCAAGTGGCAGGGTAGTTTGCTCTACAAGCTTACTGGTTACAAAACTGTTTATTGCTCCAGGTCCTACTCAAAGCTAGCAGTGGTACCATTGCTTTTCCCATTGAATAGACAAAAGGATAACCAGAAGAGGTTAAATAATCTGCCCCCAATCATGCAGCTGGGATAGTAGGAGAGCAGATATATGAACCCAGGGGATGCCGCAGCCTGTCCTTTTAACCACTGTGCTGTACTACTTATCATAAACAAGTGTCCTGTTTAGTTTGGTGCTAGTTGACTAATGTTATTTTCAAGGAGTCTTTTTTTAAATGTTTTAAATGTTTTTTATTTATTTTTGAGAGAGAGAGAGAGAGAGAGAGAGGGAGACAGCGTGAGCAGGGGAGGATCAGAGAGAGAGGGAGACACAGAATCCGAAGCAGGCTCCAGGCTCTGAGCTGTCAGCACAGGGCCTGACGCGGGGCTCGAATCCACAAAGCGTGAGATCATGACCTGAGCCGAAGTCGGATGCTCAACTGACTGAGCCACCCAGGCGCCCCTCAAGGAGTCTTAACTAGTGTGCATACTCTGATTCCTGGCACTGTTGGCTGCCCCTTCTTTCCTAGAATGCTTAGACTCCCTTTGCTTTGGTGAGATGGCACTCTTCTGGTTCTCATATCTTCTCTCTTTCCTTTCTGGTTCCCTCTCCTTCCCTCCCTCCACTCTTTATATAGCAGTTTCCCCAGGCACTGTCATTGTTAGCCCTCTGCATTTCTCACTGCACACTCTCTCTAGGCCTCATCTCTCATCGTACTCTGGCTAGCACTTTTGTTCCCATACCCCTGTATTTACACACACACACACACACACACACACAGTGTCTTTACATGTGCTGTAATGAAGAGAAGATCCAAAATGAATGAAACAGTGGGGAGAAAGTACAACAGAGAGAATGAACAAAGCTAATGGTTAGTACTTTTTAAAAAGCAGTAACATTGATAAACCTTTAGGCAAGACTGATCAGAAAAAAAGATAAACAAATCTCCATGGATATTAAACTACTAGCAAGATAATAAACCATAAATTTGACAATATTTTAGATGAAATGGACAAAATCCTCGAAAAACTTATAAAAATTAACACAGGAAGAAATAGAAAATCCTATTAGCTCTATATTTACTAAGGAAATTGAATTCATGATTAATTTCCCCCCCCACAAAAAAGTACAGGCCCAGATACCTTCATGGGTATCTCCTAAACACTTAAGGAAGAACTAATACTAATCTTAAACCAATTCTCTCAAAAACTAGAGGAGGTACTGCTTCCCAACTGGTTTTTATGAGGCCAGCATATTTTAATACCAAAATCTAACAAAGATATCATAAAAAGGAAAATTACAACCAATCTCTCATGAGAACATAGATATAAAAATCCTAAGCAAATATTAGCAAACTGAATCCAGCAAATATAAAGAGTATAATACATCATGAGTAGATGATAAATTTTCCAGGAGTTATCATCTTGATAAATGAAGAAAAACCACTGGGTAAAATTCAACATTCACTCATGGTAAAAACCCTTAGCAAGTAGGAAGAGTGGGGAGAATACCTTAATCTAATTAGACTATTTACTCCTCTCCCCTAAAGTTCTTAATGGTGAATTCTTATTTACTTATATTTATTTTTAAAGTGTACAACATATTGATTTGATATACCTATGCATCGTGAAATGATTCCCAGCATCAAGTTAATTAACACATTAATCACCCTATAATTTACCTTTTTTGTGTGTGTGAGAACACTTAAGTTCTATTCTTTTAGCAAACTTCAATTACACAATACAGTATTATCAACTGTAGTCACCATGTTATACATTACATCTTCAGACCTTATTCATATTTTTATTATATTATTTTTGAGAGAGAGACAGAGAGATAGAGAGAGAGAGAGAATGGCAGAGGCAGAGAGAGAGAGGGAGACAGGATCTGAAGCAAGCTTCCCGCTGTCAGCACAGAGCCCTACCTGGGGCTTGAACCCATGAACTGCGAGATCATGACCTGAGCTGAAGCTGGATGCTTAACTGACTGAGCCACCCAGGTATCCCATTCATCTTTCTTTATAATTTTAATTTTAATTTTTTTTTTTTAGAGAGAGAAAGAGAGCACAAGTAGGGGAGAGGGGCAGAGGAAGAGAGAGAGAGAGAAAATTTTAAGCAGACTCCACACTCCCAACACGGGGCTCAATCCCAAGATGCTGGGATCATGACCTGACCTGAGCCAAAATCAAGAGTGGGATGCCCAGCTGACTGAGACACCCAGGTGTCCCAAGACCTTTTTCATCTTATAATTGAAAATTGTACTTTTTTTTTTTTTTTTTTTTTTTTACCAGCCTTACCCTGTTTTCCCCACCCTTTAAGATCCTGGCAACCACCATTCTACTCTATTTCTATGAATTTGCCATTTAAAAAAAAAAGATTTCACATATAAGTAATTATTTGTCTTTCTCAGTCTGGTTTATTTCACTTAGCATAATGTCCTCTGGGTTTATCCATGCTGTTGCAAATAGCAGGATTTCCTTTATTTTTCAGGCTGAATAATATCTCAGTATGCATGTGTGTGTGTGTGTGTGTGTGTGTGTGTGTATGTGTATGTGTATGTGATAGTAAATTATTGAAAGCTTTCCCACCTCTGAGAATGAGAATAAACAAGGATGCCCTCTGTCATAACTTCTAGTCAACACTGTCTGAAGGTCCACCCAGTTCAATAAGGGGAAAAAGTAAGAAAAGGCATATGGCTTGGAAAGAAAGAGATAAAACTTTAATGTGATTTTATACAAAAAATGTAACAAAGAATCTACAAACTATTAGAATTAATATGTGAATTTAGCAAAGTCACTGAGTACAAGGTCCATATATAAATGCCAATTGTGTTTTCTATATACAAAACACAAATAATCAGAAAATAAAGATTTTCATGATAGCATCAGAAAATATCAATCCTATGCAAAAAGTCTCAAAATAATACTAGCAAATCTAATTCAACAGTCCATTAAAAAAATTCTTTACCATCATCAAATGGGATTTATTCCTGGGTAGCAGGGCTGGTTCAATATTCACAAATCAATAAACGTGATATACCACATTAATAAAAGAAAGGATAAGAACCATATGATCCTCTCAACATATGTAGAAAAAGCATTTAACAAAATCTAGCATCCTTTCTTGATAAAAGCCCTCGAGAAAGTAGGATAGAAGGAACAAAGATACTGGAGAAGCAGGCCCAGAGATCATTTTATGGCTGTACCTTATGTTGGAAGTAGCTTGTTGGGCTGAGCTCGGTCAAATTAGATCAAGATTGGAGCAAAAGAGTGAGATAGTCCTTGCTACAGATGAATACCAGATAAACCCTTTCTCTCTTTTTTATTTATTTTTTAATGGTTAGTTTTGAGAGAGAGAGAGGGAGAGAGAAAGGAGGAGGAGGCGCAAAGAGAGGGAGACACAGAACCTGAAGTAGGATCCAGGCTCTCAGCTGTCAGCACAAGCCCAACGCAGGGCTTGAACTCACAGACTGCAAGATCATGACCTGAGCCAAAGTCAGATGCTTAACTGACTGAGCCACCCAGGCGCCCCACCCCTTCTCTTTCTTATCCACTGGTCTTTGGGTTCCGTAAGTTAAGAATAGGTGCTGAACTGCTCTTATCCAGTATTCTCTGGAAATTATTGGACAGCCTTCATTATCCAGAGGCTTGCTACTCCAGGACCACTGATAACTTGTCCAGCTTCATACAGACGTCTTGGAAGGACAGATGTTGTTGAAGAACTCTCCCTTTAGAACTTTGACTATAAATTTCTCAAGGTCATCTCGGAGGTGATGTGGCCCAGATAAGGGAGTCATGAGAGGTTAAATGGGCACATAAGTCAAGACGTCATCTAAACGGATGACAACTATTCTATGAGGCCATGAGAAATCCATTCATTAGTCTGAGGAAGAGTACAAGGTCATCTGTCATAAGAGCCCAACATACTCTTTTGGCTAATACCGAAAGATGGATATTCATTAAAATCTAAGGTCTATGGAGATGGCCCAGAATGTTGGTCATCTGTTTAAGTTGTTTGCCATCCTGTTGAAGCTGCAGCCTTCTTAAAAATGGGATGTTTTTCTTGTTCACAAAATGTGCCGCCCTCCTGCCTCCAGGGGGAGCCAGTGGCTTGCTGAATCTGTACTGCAAGTTGGTACAGGTAGGTTTCAGGCTTAGAGAGCAAAGCAATCAGGAGTCATTAGTTACAAACGGAAAGAACCAACTCAAAGTAGCTTAAGATCTCAGGGGTGTCTCCTGAAAACAAGTAAAGGAATGCATCTGGACCTCGTGAGGAATTGTAATGACACAGAAACCTAGTTTGAGTCAGAAGTCTAAGAAATACCATCTTCATCACATGTGCTGTGTTTCTTGGAGAATTTGCTTCCTTCTTTCTTGCCAGATAAGCTTTCTTATACAAACCATATCCGCTTGACCAGAAAGCAGTCTCTTAGAACCAGTATATCCAGTCATACTTAAGATGCCTGGATCAGTTTCTTTTACTTCAAGTTAAGAAACATCTCCTGGTATGTGATTATTTATCTACACTTCTGATAACAAGGCAGGATAGGGATGTTGCTTTTGATTTGCAGAGTATGTAAGCTGATGTATGAGGTAAAGTAGAAGGTTTTGGTATTTTAGGTAATAATATGGTTGTCAGTTTGAGCCAGAGTCTGAGGGTCTAGGGGGTAATGTGGCCAGCATTTCAGAGTTCTCCCACATGCACAGTGGAGCTGTCAACTCATCCTATGTGGCTAACACTTGGTCCTCAAAGCCATTTCATGTAGCTCAGTTTATCTTAGCATTCACTGAGAGGTAGAGCAACCGAGCACCCAGGTGCCCGTCTTTGTCTTCTTCTTCTCCTCCCCCTCTTCTCCTCCTTCTTCTTGCATATCACAGAGCTCCTATGTTACCCAGAAGAAAGGAACAGAACAGGTGTCCCCTAACAGAGGATACAGTATAAAGGTCTCTAAGGTTAGACTTGAATCTAGCCCTCAAAGTTGACTGGGGTCACAAAGTGTGGGCTTATGAGGCTAAGGAAGGTCTACTCCCTGACTTATTATGGTCTGCCCTTTGGACATGATGGTTGATCAAACCTCTTCAATTAATATCAATTCCTTCTTACCTGGTCCCATTTCATACTAAACCATGGCTGCCCTTGTAAGTTAGCAACCTGACTCCCAAACTTTGTAGGGCTGGTAACAATTTACAAAAGCAAAGCAGGGCACCTACTTGGACTGATACCCATCCTAAACAGAGCATATTAAGAGAATACAGGTTAAGGGAGAAGAACAAAGAGCTTTTTCACTGTGAGAGTGGCCAGATAGCAAGAGAACAAAGAATGTGAAGTGTCATGGAATAGAGGGTTTCAAGGAGGATAGGGTCTCAATAGAAACAGTAGAATGAGAATTCATAAAATGCAATTAGGAGGTGATTGGTGACCCTAGAGAGTAACCTTTCAATGAACAAATGAGTTTTGAAGCCAGAGTTCAAAGACACCAGAAATGACTAGGTGCTGAAGAAACAAAGGATATGGGTAAAAGCTATATTTACTAGTTATGAATGGTAGACAGAGGAGGGATCCGTGTTTGGCATAGATTTTTTTTTAAAAAGATTTTATTTTTAAGTAATCTCCATACTCAACATAGGGCTCGAACTCACAACCCGGAGATCAAGACTCATATGTTCTACTGGCTAAGCCAGCCGGGTATCCCTGGCATAGATGTTTTCAAGACAGAATAGACTTGTGCATGATTGGAAACTGTGGAGAAAGGAGCTTGTAGATAGGAAAAATATATTCATTTCTATAATTGCTGATATGTTTAGTTTAGCAGAATCAATTTTCAAGTTTTATTGTCCATAAAATCTTGATCCTGTAATGAAGCTATATCGCCCCCATGTGGCTGTAGGCTACCCAGCAACTTCATGCTAAACTAGGAATTGACAAACTTGCTGTAAACAGTAAATATTTTCGTTTTGAATGAAACTAGCCACAGATAATACATAAACAAATAGCTGTGACCATGTTCCACTAAAATTTTAAGTAATTTGCTCAGCGTTGAGGGGGTTAGAATATGCCACCCCCAAATATGCCACTTTGGCATAAAGATTAAGCTAAGGGCATTTGAGATTCAACAGATGGAAACAAAGGCTTCTTAGAGCTTTTCTTTTCTGACTAAAAGTTACAGCTTCTGGGAAATAATACTACCATAAATTCTTCTTGAGGGAAGATCTACCCCCAGAAGGAAGAATGAGAATAAAATCTATCTCAAATCCCTTATTTAGGGAAATTTTATGGCCCTGAGGAAGATGAAAACACCACTCATACAAAGATAGAAAAACATTATCACAAACTTTTTACTTCCTGTTTGTTCTCCTGAAAATCATTTATTTCCAAAAAGTCATTTGTTTTCCTGTGCCTTTCTCCTCCTCTCCTTTACCTAGTAAGGTGGTATATAAACCCCAAATCTTAATCACTTCTTTGAGTTATCACTGACATCTCACTGACGTCTCCCACATGTGCATGTGGCACATGTAAATTAACTGTTTTCCCCCCTCCTGTTCACTTGTCTTTTGTCAATTTAATTTGCAAGACTCCAGCAACAGAATATAAGAGAGCAGAAGAAAAGTTTTTTCTTCACCTCCAAGGTCAGGTAGCTATTAAGTGGAGGAACAGGGATTTTAAACCCAGATATCTACTTCTAGAAACTGAGCTCCCCCTTACTAAGCTACTCTATTTATTATTATTTTTAACTGAAAGAGACTCCATCTTAACATAAACTATTTTTGCCATACACTATATATTTTATTTTTTAAATGTCTGTTTATTTTGAGGGAGAGAGGGAGAGAGAGCAGAGAGCAAGCGAGCGCCTGAGTGGGACAGAGGCAGAGAGAGAGGAGAGAGAGGATCCCAAGCAGGCTCCGCACTGTCAGCACAGAGCCCAACTTAGGGCTCGAACTCAGGAACTGTGAGATCATGACCTGAGCTGATAGTCAGATATTGAGCTGATATTGAGTCAGGTACCTGCCCCTACCATACATTATATTTTAAATTATGTATATAAAAAATTAGTCACGAGCACTTTTCTCCAGTTTAATTACTGTACTTTTTCTAGTGCTACTGAATCTTATTTTGAATCAGATTCTTCACATACCTTGTCTACAGCTTGGGCACATCATAGAAATTCAGTAAGTACCTTTCAGTTTGTTTTCTGTCTTATAGACACCCCCCCTCCCCCAGCCACTCTTTGACTCCACATCTGTTTAGGCTATTAACATTATTCGAAGGCAAAGCTTTCATATGATCTTCTTCATTTTAGAGGTAGTAGAGAACCGTGGTTTTACATATGAGCTTTGAAGCCAGACAGTCCTCAGTCTAAATTCTGGCACTGTCACTGCATGGGAAGTACTCAAGAAATATCAGCTAGTCTTTTAGCATTTCAATCAACTAGAATGTATGCCTTGGGTCAATTTCTCCATGTTTTCTCTCTTGATGCAGAAGCAAAAAGAACCTTAGTGGTCTCAGGTCCCTTTAAAAAACAACTACGACCACAATTTTAACTATCACCACTGTAATAATAGCTGACATTTACTAAGTGATTACTATGTATTATTTTTTTTTCCAAAATTTTATTTAAATTCAAGTTAGTTAATACACAGTGCAATATTGGTTTCAGGAGTAGAATTCAGTGATTCATCACTTACATACAACACCCAGTGATCCTCATAACCAGTGCCCTCCTTAATGCCCATCACCCATCTAGTCCATCCAGCAACCTTCAGTTCGTTTTCTCTAGTTAAGAGCCTCTTATGGTTTGCCTCCCTCTCTGTTTCAACCAATTTTGTTTTCCCTTCCCTTCTCCTTTGTTCATCTGTTTTATTTCTTAAATTCCACATATGAATGAAATCATTTGATATCTTGTCCTTTTCTGACTGACTTATTTCGTTTAGCATAATACACTCTAGTTCCATCCACATCATTGCAAATGGCAATGATCCTTCTTTTTGAGGGCTGAGTAGTATTCCATTGTGTATTAGATACTTTCCATGAATTAATTTTATTATTTCAATAACCCTATGAAGCAGGCATTATCTTTAATTTATAGACAGAAAACTGAAGCCCAGGGAGATTGAATAACTTTTCCAAGGTCATGTGGATAATAAGAGGCAGAGATATTTTTTGAACCCAGGTAAATCTGGCGTCAGAATCCATACTCTTTATTACTTTTCTCTATTGCTTTACACTGTCTCCAGTAGGAAATTCTACTGTTATGTATTTCTTCAGATTAGAAGGAATCATTTTCCAATGTCTCCAAAGCAATGGTTACTAGGCCTTAGGATTTCACATGCTATTAAAACTTAAAATATTCTGATTAACAGCATAGATTTGCCACCTTTAAGTTTTGACAAAAAAGGACCTCAAAACAAAACAAAACAAACCACCACTATCACCACTATCATTTACTATTAGCCTAAAATAAAGGATGATTTAATACCAAAAAAGTATGAGAGCTATAACCTAGAACTTCCACTTTGGTGAGGACAAAGATGTTGGAACAATATTCTCCTTCCTTCTTAATACCAGATTAATAGCTACATGCTACTTGCATTTATATATAACAGCTCTTTCAGTAACTTTTACAACTTGTCTTTCCAGAAAGAACCTGTCTTTGAATCTGAAAGCCAAGAGTGTCATTAATTAAAAGTTGTTGCTTTTTAATAAAAAGTGGAATAAAAGATCTGTAAGGGCTTTTGTTCCACTAAAGTGGCCAAAGGACATTAACAGTCTGAGTGGCCTTACTTCTATTCTTAAAATTTTAAAAGATGAAATAAACAGTTTCGGGATTAGACTTCTTTCATTCCAATGCATTAGAGGAGAAATTATAGTTGGAAATGAGAACATTTCAGTTAAAACCTTATTATTTTTTGCACCTTCGATTTCCTCCAGAATCCCAATGCCAGAGTGTTTTCAACCAAGTGCCACATCAGCAGAAATCAACTTGAACCACTGGCCTTGTTAACTTTATTGATTACACTGTGCCGGCTGCATTTTGAACTTGACAACAAACATGAATTATGTACACATGGAAAAATTTGGAACAATTTTCTGTGAGTTAACAGTCTAATAGACGCTTGTTTTATGTTATACTTTAGATAAATTAAAACTGAATAGTTCAATCATAATCACTTATATTCAGCTTCAATTATAATTCCTAATTGATTCAAGCCTATTAGCACAATGTTAATACAAGGCCAGTGGTTTGCTCCTAATTAACTTTTATGTACTAGGTAATCATATTAAAAACCAGAGTCTCCTAAATATCTTAGGGTGGCATTCTCTAGTGGGCCCAGCAGTTTGGACGTCAAGACCAGTATTAGCATCTTTTGGGAGCTGCAAGGAAGTCAGAAGGACAAAGAATATAACTTAGAACACTACCTAACTTCTTATACGTACTAGCGCTTAGTCCAGGGTCCTGCTTTAACCTTCACTCAGTGACTTTTTTTTTTTTCTATGAATACAAAGACAATTGTCTTTCCTCATCGATCCTTCTAGTATTTTGTTTGGAGGACGGTGGTACACCGAAAAACTTTTAAGAACCCCCTTCTCCATTTTGAGAGCTCAGAACTTTATAACTTTTGTATAAGACATCAGAGTGAAGATTCTTAAAGACCCAGGTTGGACTAGCAAGCACAAAGCTGACCACGTTACGGATATTTGGGTCTGAAGTGAACCTGGAGCGGACAGAGGCGGTAGCAGAAAAATCGTGGATACCACGGCGTAAACTCAGTTCCAGTCAACGCGGACGTGGGTTCCGGGTCTGGGACACCAACCACCTCTCAAGAGGTGCGGCGAAATCCCACGGTGCCCAAAACCACAGCAACCCAGACTCGGGTCGGTTCCGCACGGAAGCCAGACGCAGGTGACCCGTGGGCCCTGGATGATGACGTACTCCGCAGAGCAGGCGGGGATTGGTTTCCGGTTGGGGCGTCGACCGCCAACACGGCGCGGAGCCCTGGCCCAAGTCCTCGCGAGAGCGGCGGACTCCGGTGCGGGATGGCCGCTGAGCCGGGCGGAGCTGGCTCTCGGCTCCCGGAGCCGGCTCTCCGGCCCGAGACATGGCCCGGGGTCCCGGCCCGCTAGGCCGGCCTCGCCCCGATACGGTCGCCATGCCCAAGAGAGGGAAGCGCCTCAAGTTCCGGGCCCACGACGCCTGCTCTGGACGAGGTGGGCGAGGGGGCGGGGGCGTTGAAAGGTTCATTGCTGGCCGCGGGGAGGGGGGCTGGACAGCGCCGAGGCGAGCGCTCCCTGCAATGGGAGCTGCGGCCGGGGACGTGCAGGGAGCAGGAGGTCTTGGCGGGGAGGACGCGGGCGGGAGAAGGCCTCCTCCTTTGAGGATGGATGCTGTATTTCAGTGACCGTGGCGGATTATGCCAACTCGGATCCGGCGGTCGTGAGGTCTGGACGGGTCAAGAAAGCCGTCGCCAATGCTGTTCAGCAGGAAGGTAGGCTGCCGACGAGTCTTTGAAGACACAACGAGGTGTTTCATTCTCCTGGGATCCTGCCTCACTGTTTTTCTTGCAACCCTTTGGGCATCTCCCCACAAACGTGTTTGCTGCCCTGAATAGCCGCTCATGTATTCGGAGGAGGGGAAAGGGAGGATTAGCCGAGAGCAGTAGCAGTTTCTGTGGCAGAAATATTTTATTTCTGTTTTTGCATCCAAAAAAAAAAAATCTTTGGGTACTTTTCTGTAATTTTCACTGCTTTCTTCTTGGGTGTTCTTTTTTTTCCTGTGGTTCACATGTACTCTCAGTTATTCTGCAGTTTGCTTCTTTGTGTGATAACCTTGAAGCATGCTTTTCCTTTTCTCATGCTTCTCTTACTTTCAAGCCTTTTACTCACAGGCCCCTGAGACTTGTGCTTTTATGGCACTTCCTGACTCTAGCTTAAGAACAGGGTTAAATTGGACTCATTTTCTCTCAAACATTGCTCCTTAGAATTTATGCAAATGAGAATAGCATTCACCTTTTCCTGCAGGGTTTATAGTGGAAGAAGAATAATGCACTCCCTTTTCCTTCAGGTCTGAAGTTGAGACTTTTAAAAAAAATTTTTTTTTAACATTTATTTATTTTTGAGAGATAGAGACAGATCGTGAGCAGAGAGAGGGACACACAGAGGGACACACAGAATCGGAAGCAGGCTCCAGGCTCTGAGCTGCCAGCACAGAGCCTGACTCGGGGCTTGAACCCACAAACTGTGAGATCATGACCTGAGCCGAAGTCGGACACTCAACCGACTGAGCCACCCAGGCGCCCCAAGAAGTTGACACTTTTAAAGAGTCAATCTCTGCACCTTTGAAGTCAGTTTGCCCATTTGTTTTCCAGGTTTTTTTTTTTTTTTTGTATTTAAATGCTAAACTTTCTTCCTTTTTGGTTCTCAGCCTTCTTCAGACTCTACCCCCCCCTTTCCTTTTTCCTCATGGATGCTGATATCCTGCCCTAAGTCATGTCATTTGTATTTCTGGATGGGACTCTGCCATCTCATTCTCTCCCTATTTTCTTCTAGTAAAATCTCTTTGTGGCTTGGAAGCCTCCCAGGTTCCTGCAGTGGAAGCTCTTTCTGGGGTTGGTGAGCCCTGTGACATCATTGACAGCAGTGATGAGATGGATGCCCATGAGGAGAGCATCCATGAGAGAACCGTCTCCAGGAAAAAAAAAAGCAAGAGGCACAAAGGTATAGGGCTTGCTCGCTTCTGGTGTAGTCCTGTCTGTCGTGATACCTTGAAGCTGTTCACTTTCTCAGTGAAGCCAGTGGAGAACCGGGGTTTGGATCTTAGTAGTGGGACATGTTTAATATCCTAGCGCTTTCTACTTTTGTCTAAATTTGAGAGGAAAGGAGATTGGTAAGAGTCAGTAGGTTTCTGGAGCTGTAAACTCGACTAGAGTAGACGTCCAGTGAGAACGTGTCATTGTTAGGTAAAAACCCACATGGCAACATGAAAACAAAGAACCTTTGCATTTCTGGATTTCTGAACAGGTAAGGAAGCAAAGATGTGACCACAAATGTTTTCCTAAATATGCACGTTGTATATAACCAGTTTCATTTCAGCTGAAGTTAGATATTACTGTGGACTTTTGAGTGCTCTGCACTTGTTAGTGTCTGCTTTATGTCTAATAGATACTGTGGGAAATAGAAAAGTATGTGATTTTATACTTCAGTGCCAATAAAATTCATACAAATGAAACAAAGGAAAATAAACTAATAGCATATAATGTGCCCAACTGTCATGTGGTGGTTCGCTCTAAACTTAATGAATCAGACTCTCCTTGGGAACACCCAGAATAGCTATTCTTAAAGCCACAGTGGTTCCAGTGATCAGCTAGAGTTAGGGGAAGCCAGTGTATAAATGATATGTGTATTTTTGATGTTAGATCTACCAGAACTTTGACCTGTACTTGAGAGTCAGATAACAGATATTTGTATTTATTAAAATATTGAAATAATCAATAATTAGCAAACTGACATCGCTTTGCAATTATGCCAGTTATTGTCAGCGATACTACTCTTTTCCAGAAGGCCAAAGTTAATACTGACATTCCTCACATTTGTTTGTTCCTTAATTTTTTGCTTGAAATCCCAAGCATCGCCATGCTGTTAGAGATTTATCTTGCTTTGTTTTGTTTTTGGGCACACTCCATACAACAGCTTACAGACATTTAAAATACCTTTACTGACATAAAATTCACTCTTTTAACGTGTACAGTGGTTTTAGTATGTTCACAGAGTTGTGCAGTCATCAACATGATCTAAGTTTAGAACATTTCTATCATCCCAAACCTATCAGCATTATTCCTCATTTCCTCTTAACCCTCCTGCTCCCCCTAGCCCACTCCCCAACCGCTAATCTACTTTCTGTCTCTATAGATTTGCCTGTTCTGGACATTTCATATAAATGGAATCATATACTATGTGATCTTTTGTGTCTAGCTATTTTCACTTAGCATATTTTCAAGTGCATCCATTTTGTAAGCTATAACAGTACTTCAGTTTTATTTATCTGGCTATTTAAAAAAAACCATTTAAAAACATTTTTTTTTTAGTGTTTATTTTTGAGAGAGAGGCACACAGCGTGCGAGCTGGTAGGGGCAGGAGAGAGGGAGACACAGAATCTGAAGCAGGCTCCAGGCTCTGAGCTGTCAGCACGGAGCCCGATGTGGGGCTTAAACTCACAAACCGTGAGATCATGACCTGCCCGAAGTCAGACACTTACCTGACAGCCACCCAGGCGCCTTATCCTTTGCCCATTTTTAAGTTGGGTTATCTTTTTATTACTGAGCTTTGAGAATTCTTTGTATATTCAGGATACTAGTCACTTATCAGATATATAATTTGTGGCTTACAGACTTAACTATAATTCATCTTTCAGTTCTTTGCTCTGCTTTACTTTCATTAAGTTCTTTCGTTCTATCAGACTGGTCTTTTTTTTTTTTTTAACCTTTTTTCTTTTAACTTCTTTTTAATGAAACAAATACAGAAGAAGAGAAAATAGTATAATGAGTCCCATATAGCTATTACCCAGCATTAACACTTAACAACTCATGGCCATTTTTGTTTCAACCACTACTCCTCTACCTCAACGCACACACTGTGGGTTATTCTGAAACAATTTCCAGGTATCCTATTATTATCTCTAAATATTTTGGTAGTTCCCTCCAAAAGACAAATACTGTTTAACAACAACCAAAAATTAGTCATGTCTGAAAAGGTTAACAGTAATTTCTTAATATTATCAGAACGTTGTTAGACTTGTCTCTTTATTGCTGTCACTTGTGTTTTGTTTTTCTAGGTCTCTGTTTATTTCACTTGGAATACTTTTCTCTTAACCTATACCTGTCAGAGTTCTTTATGTCCTTCATGGCTTGTCTCCATGAAGCTTTCTTTTACTGATTCCATTTCCTGCATCTTGAAATTTCTTAATAATGATGTTTAAAACACTGACAGTTCTTCAGTAGTTACTGAGTTTTGTCCCTACCGATGGAACATTTTTAAATAGCACTCTGCTTTGTAAAGGTCCTTATGGGACTCAGTGGGAGAAATTCTGATAGTCATTTACGTTCTTCTTCAGGGAGAGAGTTAATGTGGGAGAAGGTGGGGCCCAAACATGGTAGACTGAACCTTAAATGGTTACCAGAAATTATAAGGATGAATTGGAACCAGGAAAGAGGATGTTGTTTTGGAGGCATTGGTCTCTGTCACAAAGAATCTAATGCAGTAACCTGATAGAATCATATAGCTGCAGAAAGCAGTTAGCTAAAAAAGTATAGGCAGCTTTGGGGAGGTAGCGTAGGGTCTTTTTGCCCAGGAAAGAGAACGAAGAAAGCTGATTTTTGGATAGTTCTGTGACTAGGTCTGAATTACAGGTTAGGGTTTGTCCAGATGCAGGTATCTTTATAGAGTGTGAGTTTTCATTTGAACTTGAGACATCTGGTGGACCTCAGGGTTAAGAGAATGAACCCTAACGAAGTCTGAAGGAGGAGGAGATGGGGATACATTGTCACAGGGCATCTTTGAGTACTGAATGCCCATGATTATAGGTCAAACTGGCAACGAAATGAGGAACTAGAAGGAAAGAAACATGTCTACAGGCATTTATTGAGTGATGAAAATACACTGTAACTTACCTGCTGTTTTCTTTAGTTTGCACTTTGAGGTTTCATCATACGGTCTTAAAATCAGTTTTTGGGTTTTTTGAATGACTGAACTGAAGAAAATGTTTGGTGGATGGGGACTGTGAGGGAAATCAAGGGCAGCGGTTTTTGTTTTATGTTTTTTTAAGTAGGCATCATGCCCAGCGTGGAGCCCAACATGAGGCCTGAACTCATTACCCTGAGATCAAGACCTGAGCTGAGATCAAGAATCTTTTTTTTTTTTTAATTTTCTTTTTAAGTTTATTTATTTTTGAGGGAGAGAGAGAGAGGGACAGAATATGAGCAGGGGAGGGGCAGAGAGACAGGGAGACAGAATCTGAAACAGGCTCTAGGTTGTCAGCACAGAGCCTGACGCGGGGCTTGAATTCAGGAACTGTGAGATCATGACCTGAGCTGAAGTTGGTTGCTTAACCGCCTGAGCCGCTCAGACACCCCTGAAATCAAGAGTCTGATGCTCAGCTAACTGAGCCACCCAGAGGCAGAGTTTATAGTGCAAAGCTAGAATCTGGAGTAGAAACTGGGTTTTGTTTACCTTAACCTAGTGCCAAGGTTATGTCTTATTACTAATAAAATGGGCACAGTAATATTTTCCTTATTTTGGTTGAAGAGTTATTAGAGTGGAATGACATAATGTATGCAAAGGTACTTTGGAAAACTTCAAAATAGTGTGTGAATAGTTGTTAAAAGCTTTTTAAGATATGACCTAGTCACTTGGGCAACAGGAAGCAAAAGTTTCTAGCAGCTAGAATAAGCAGGAAATGATGAGCCTGAGAGGCTTTCTTGGACCTGTTTAAAAGTGGTTTTTTTAGCTGTGTAAGCCCTGGGAGAATTGAAATGATTGGGGATCTTTAGGTATGTGTGTAATAGAAGGTTAAAGATTATAGTTCTCTTTTCTGTTTCAGAAGACCTGGACGGGGCTGGAGGAGAAGAGTATCCCATGGATATTTGGCTATTGCTGGCCTCCTATATCCGTCCTGAGGACATTGTGAATTTTTCTCTGATTTGTAAGAATGCCTGGACTGTCACTTGCACTGCTGCCTTTTGGACCAGGTTGTACCGAAGGTGCGACCACAGAGAACTCACTCTGTTGTCTTTGTCACTGATTTCATTGCTCAGTGTGATTTGGAGCTACTCCCTGGCTGGTGACCTGTTTTCACTTTCTCTACTCCATGCCGGGTGTGAGCCTAGCTTTGGACTCCTTGAGCCCCTCTTTAAGTTAAAATTGGTGTTATTAATTCATCCAGGTAATTGTCTTCCCTATGGTTGCCCCCTCCCCCATCCAGTATCCACTTTCAACAAAAAGTCTTGCTTCAGGTCTCAAAAAGAACTGTCTGACTTTTTTCAGAAGTTTATTTTAGCTAGAATTTTCAAAAGCTACAGATGCGTATCTGCTTATCTTTCTAACTGGGTTCGTTGTTTCTTAGTTTGCTAGTTGTCTTGAAGTATCGTAGAGTTTTTGTACTCATGCTGCCCTATGTATAGTTGTAGAGGTGAGAGTGAGGAGAAAGTGAATGATATGATTAGTAAGACAGCTAGCTTTTGATACCAGATGCAGAAATGTAATGAAGATTATAAACTGTCAGTAAGGATGTTGTGGGGAGAGATGTTGAGGTGGAAGGGTGTAGAGAACTTGCTGAGACATAAGGCACCAGAAGTGGGTGGCTCTTCTCAGGTTCACCTTTTCGAGCAACTGAAGTACATTATAGTGGTGTTAAGTCAGAGACTTGCCATTTTTTAGGGTAAAACAGGATTTAAAATTTTAACATGTGTGGATTATAAGATAACATGGTACAGGATTATAAGATATATGTGAATTGGGTTGTGCATAGCAAAGAATAAAAGTCGCGAATAAATGAAGGAGGAGGTGGTGGTGGTGGTGGTATATGTGTATGTGTGGGAGAACACTGGGGACAAGCCACCTACTGGCCAGTAGAATTATACAGTTAGGTTCATACAGAGAGTAGGAGTCCTAGGGGACCCAGAGCAGGCGAGATAGGCCACATATTGGTAGGAGTAATGTGTCATGTTTCAGGCACTACACGCTGGATGCCTCTCTGCCTTTGCGCCTGCGACCAGAGTCCATGGAGAAGCTGCGCTGTCTCCGGGCATGTGTGATCCGATCTCTGTACCATATGTATGAGCCATTTGCTGCTCGAATCTCCAAGAATCCAGCCATTCCAGAAAGCACTCCCAGCACATTAAAGAATTCCAAAGTAAGTGAGAATCACTGTTGGCGCCTAACTACTGGACTCTTGTATGGTGGGCCTATTAATATGGCTTATTTCCAGCTTTCCTGATGGGGAGAGCTAGGGCTGTAGGTCCCAGGCTGCTAGGGGACTAATGTAAACTTTCATTTTTTTCTTCTAAGGGTTTCACTTCTCTAAGACATTCCTGCTCTGCTGGGTTGGCTTTTCTTCCCTTTACCTTAAAGCTTTCTTGTGCTTCTAGCATATTCTTTATTCTCTTTACTTTATTCTCATGCATTGTACATTGGATCACTTTAGATGGTTTTGATGGTTTGGGTTAGGAAGAGCACAACTCAAATGGTAGATGTAAACTGCAATTCTTACAAGGTGCTTTAAATCACGATGCAAAGATACGCAAACACCTTAGTAATTTTCTTTTCCGAATATGACCTTGATATCTAGGATTCTTCTTTCTTGTTGACTTCCTTAAAAAGATTTTGGTATAGACTTTAGCATATGCCAAGTGCCCACTAATTGCCAAGCTCTGGGCTAGGTCATTTAGAGACTGTACGGTACTCCCGCACATAGATTTTAACTTTCTAAAATTCTAAATTCTTCCTAGCCTATTTCTTTATCTTGGGATTTCCCGAGTAGTTTTTATTAATACATTGTATTCAAGTATCTGACATTCTTCTAATTTGTAAATAGGTCTGTTAGCCTTTGGTCCTTTCTCTCCTTTTCTCCATAATGAAATATCCTGCAAACCTACTTTTGCCAAGCTAGACCAGTACAACAGATATCATCACTTAGGCAAGTTGATGCCTCAGCCTATTTCTCCTTCAACTAATACCATTGTCTAAATTCTGTCTCTTTTGAGTTGTGGGTAATTTTTATTACTCTGTTCCTACCCCAAATCTGGTGTTCTGTAGCACTTTCTATTCTCTTCTATTTTGTTTCTGTGCTTTGGATGTTCTGTAATGAATCTTTTCGCCTAGCTTAGCTCTAGTGTAATAATAATATTCTACCTGCTGCATATTGGTTGAAAGGGTCCTGTTGGTTTCAGGATTATCAAGGTTCCTTCCAGGATTGGAAACTGAGATGATCAGGGTTATGGGCTGAGCTCAACTTAATATCACACTCGCTGGTGGCTTTAGGGCAAGAGTAGAATGCGGGGCGAGTAGAATTTCACCCAGCAGCTGCTTCTGCTAGTAATATGAGTGGACAGTGTATCATCTCACATTTGCAGTTTCCCTCCCCCAGAAACATTTGATAGTATCAGACCAAGTATGATGAGGTGGGGGTCATCCCAAAGCTAACCATGCCAGGTGTGAGTCAGTTGCTGGGAGTAGAGCAGCACTGGGCAAACTCCTCATGCCTGACACATCCTAGCGGCTCCAGTGCACAATGCAAGTGCTACTGCCTAAATCGAAAATACCTATGGCTTCATAGTCTTATCACTGTATATTAATTTTTAAAAAGTAGATTATAAAAAGCTAAGGTGGTGAAACCTAAGGTCTTGCTCCAGCTAGTAAGCTCAGGCCACCTGGCTGCTGCTTTTGTGCCTTGTTGTCAGACATCTCTTAAGAGGATGTGGGACCTGCAGTGGCAGGTGTCCCATGCATGGCCTTGCCACTTGTATAACCACAATCGCATGGCATTCAGGGAGTTGGCAGCATGCCTAAAGGAAGTTGTCCCACGTTCCTGGACTCCAGCTTTTCGTATTTGATTCTCCCTCTCTCTCTTTTCAATAGCATAGCTTGTATGGGACACTGGAGCCGTTGTGATGGCAGCAGAAGTGTCTGCCCCTTAAAGCCAAGCCCATTATTTTTGATGGAACAGCAGGACGTACAGGGCATGTCTGAAGGGCAGGACAGCTGGCACGGCGGACGACCCACCCCTTATCCCCTGGGAGGTACTTAACTTCTTGTGTTAACCCTAGCTGTAGCCTGACTTTCACTGAGGGGCTTACTCTAGACTGAATTCAGCCCAGCTCTGTAGTTTTCACACCGGCCGTCAGCTCCCAGAAGGTCCTGAGTGGCTTGCTTCTGTTACAGGGCCGGCCATCTCTGCCTGCCTTATGGCTTTGTTATCATCTTGCCTGGTGGCTACTGGCTGCCCTTATATTTTCATATAGAGGAGTGGCTTGCTGAATCAGAGAATGTCCCAGTCTCTAGAGACCATGTTTCTGTCTTTAAAGATGAGAACAGTGGGAGTTGACCTCAACAGCATCTGAGGTTGACTTATATTGGTCCCTCTTCTCTTTACCGAATAGCCCTGGGACTGTCTTTTCATGTTGCACCAGTGTCAAATTCGGGGGGAGGGGTCTTTATCTGTGCCAAAGTAAAATCTCAGCATTGGGACCATTGCTGGCTTCAGAGCTGTCAAACAGTTTTTTGCTGGTTATTTTTTGTTTCCTTATTTTGATTTTTTCCTTTTCTGTCTTTTATTTATTTATTTTTGGTTTCTTTTATTTTTATTTTTCTTACAGTGCTTACTTTTCTGGTGCAGAAAGATTGTTGGGAACAGACAGGAACCAATGTGGGAATTCAACTTTAAGTTCAAAAAACAGGTATGTAGTCATATCTTTTCTTTGTTTTTCAAGCAATGTGTTTCTCTAATAAATTTCGCTAGGTATAAAATTGCCTTATTAAAATCAAATGGTACACATCAAAACTTACAGAAATGCCATGAAAAGGAAAGGAAGGAGGAACTATCCTGTACGAAAGAGACACAATGGTACAACAGCTTAATGCAAAGTGGGTACTGAATCGGGGAACAAAGAGCTATAAAAGACACTTTGGGACCATTCAAGAAATTTGAGGATGCTGTGAGTGTTAGATGATATGAAATTGTTGTTAATTTCTTAGGTACGATGGTGACACTCTGGTTATATATGTGTCTTTATTCATGCTGAATAAGGGTGGAGCATCAGTGCTACTTTCAGATGGCTTTGCCCCTTCCATCCCTGGTGTGCATGTGATTTTCATATGTGTATGTACATAAAATGAGAGAGAGGTGGGAGGAGAGGAAGCGGAATATCTAATGGTAGAGGATATATGGGAGTTTAATGCACTATTTTATTACCTTTTCTGTGTAGTTGAAGACTTTCTAAACATGGGAAAAGGGGGAACACTTGTTTTTCAAAGCAAATGTATTTGCAAACAGGGGGAACACTTGTTATAACAAATATCACTATTTGTTTTTCAAAGCAAATGTATTTGCAAACAACAGTGATTTATATGGTTTTACACCTGAGGCCGTTTGGGGAAGTCATGAGGAAAGGGGCCTCTGAGAGGTTATTTATAAGCAGAGGAAATAGTATTCTACTCTGTCTCTGCCTTTTGCTTGGACTGTCCCTGAGATCTTGGCCACAGTGAGGGTCTGCTTTGCTTGTCTTTACTTCTTATCCTCAGCAGGCTCATTTCTCCCTTCTGGCTCCCCTACTTTGTATCTTATGAGGAGACACATTACAAATGCGATTAGTTATCCTGCACTTGATGGTAGGTAAGTTACAGATGAGTTTATAATTAAAGTAAATTATATTTTTCCATTTGATTTTTTCAAAAACATGGTTTTAGTGAAGAATTTTGGCTCTAATCGTTTGATGTAAATAAGATGTTCTCAATCTGTGATACCCATTAGACGTTGAGAGAAGGTCCACCGTAGGATCTTTCTGGGAAGGGGCTGCAGGGCTGTCTCAGCCATGTTCCAGGTGAGACTGGAATTAACTGCAGGAAGGTGTATGCTGAGATTTCCTTTAGTTTGAGACTCATGACTCTTTTATTTATGGTGACTGGAAGTAGATGGCCACTTCTGCTTCTATCCCATTTGTGCAGCAGATGTTCTTCGGAGTCCAACAAGTCACAGGGAATTTGCAGTCTTTCAAACATTGGAGAGCCTCTGATAGAGCTATAAGTTTCCATTTCTTGCCAGATGGCAGGAAATACCATCTAAATGAAGCATATACCCGCTATCACGTTGCTTATCCTAATGTTTCCTCTTCTTTCAAAAGGCAGGTTTTCCTTGATCCGTACGGAAACCAATATGTGTATACAGAGAGGAGATAACAAAAAAGGGATCTCATCCTTTCGTTGAGCCATAGGACTTTCACTGGTGGAGTCTTAGAGCCATCAGCATTTCCTTGAAGCTATTAGAGTAATTCTCAGTTCTCTTCAGTCCCCTAGATTAAAGAGCAAGTGTCTGGGAGGGTTGCAGCCTCCCATTCAGTACGAAGATGTTCATACCAACCCAGACCAGGACTGCTGCCTACTGCAGGTCACCACCCTCAATTTCATCTTTATTCCAATTGTCATGGGAATGATATTTACCCTGGTAAGTGGAGACAGGATGTCATTCTTAGCTCTTTTATATATTCTCACTGTACCTAGGGTTTGAAAGAAATTTGTAAATTTAATCATGGAGGAAGAAATCTTTGAAGAATAATTTAAAAAAAAAAAAGTCCGAAAGCAGATTTATATATTAGGAACAGATTTATGGAGGAGTTAGTTATATCTGAGAATATTTTATCTTTGTTTCCTTCTTACAGTAGAGGGAAGGGAATGTTTTTGCATCTTCTGTGTGGTTATCGTTAATATTTGAGAAACATTATCCTTTCAGGGATAATACGGAGGCTTATATGTAAGCACTGTATGACAAGCCCTGAGGTATGCTTGCGGTGTCATAAATGGAACACTAAAATGTAGGATGACCACTCTGTCCCTTGTGTGATGGTGACTATTCAAGCCTTAGCTGGGAATTAGACTGGTAAACGACAAATATGTCTCTGGCATATTTTCCAAGTTTTTAAAAATTTTTAACTGGATTGGGAACTTGAGAGTTCATGCAATTTATCTTCTGTCCTTTAGGCTTATGTTTAGAGGTACATGGGGTTTCCTCCTCCACACTGAAAATAGCTTTATTCTTTGTAATGGTAAAATAAATAATGCATACTCATGTAAAGAATTTAAATGATACATAAATACATCGAGAAAGTAAAGGTGACCTAGATGTTGACTCGCCTATAACTATTAACCTTTTGGGAGTTGTGCTTTAATGTGTCTGTTACTACGTACATGCATATATCCACTCTCTTAAATAATTTTGTATAATTGAGATTATATCATATATGCTGTGTTGGTTGTTAGGCACCTGTCCCCTCCCTCAAGGTTAAGTCACATTAATAACCTAGTTATATATTCATATTCCATGTACTTCAAAGTCTTGCAGTTCTGTACAGACCAACATATACGTAAACATATTTAGAAATTTTGTGGTTTATTTTACCAAAAATGTGATCAGATGTATGTTTCATGCATCTTGTTTGACTTGCTCAACAATATCTCATCAGAATGCCTTCAATTCATTTCGTATAGCTCTAACCCAGTTTTTAAAAATTGGCTTCAGTGATTGTGTGCATGTATCCTAATTTATTCAGCCATTTGAGAGGCTTTCTTTAGCATAGTTTAAATATGAAGAAATTTCATTTTGTGACCTAGCCAGTGTAAATTTTGTCTAGACTGTCTTATTTCAGAGTGAGCCGTAGGAAAACAAGGTTATTTAATTTGGGTACTGAATTTGCTTTTCCCTCCTAGTTTACTATCAATGTGAGCACGGACATGCGGCATCATCGTGTGAGACTGGTGTTCCAAGATTCGCCTGTCCATGGTGGTCGGAAACTGCGCAGTGAACAGGGTGTGCAAGTCATCCTGGACCCAGTGCACAGCGTTCGACTCTTCGACTGGTGGCATCCTCAGTATCCGTTCTCCCTGAGAGCATAGTTTTTGCTTCTTGTCCCTGAGGGCAGCCCTGAGCTGGGCCAGTCCATTAGTAATCAGATTCCAGTTTGGAAGGGGCATCTGGATTGTATATCTGGTTAGTAATGCACATGCTCTTCCAGTTCCCGGGGCTCCTGGTAGGGGAAGGAGAAGGATTGAATCAAGAGGAAAAACAACTATGATTTATAAACATATTTTAATGTAAAAAATTTGCATTTGAAAGGAGAAACCTGGCCCTATTTTCTGTGTTAAACCCCATTTGGTGCTATTGAGTTTGTTCTTTATTCTTTTATCCCAGCAAAAATGGATGATCTTGCTTTAGGGAAAAATTAAACTCTTGAATCTCCAAACAAGGAAGTTTCAGCATTCCCTTGTGATCAGAGAGGAGCCTTAGAGGCCTCAAATTGTTGCTACTATTGCTTCCCATTAAGCTCCCCGTCAAATTCAAGTGAATATTTTCTCTTCTCCCTTTACCCTCCTCCAGAAATAAAGCAGGCAACAGGGTTTTCAGAATCTTATAAGATTGACTTGTGTATCTTTCTTTAAAAATAATTTTTGGATATTTGCATAAATATTTTTGCCGATTTTGGATTTTTGCATGAGGCTTGATATTGGTGGTGGTGATGACTTTGTGCCCTTGGTACTATACTAGGAACTTTACATAATAACACTGGTACTGGTGATCCTGCAAGGTAGGTGGTACTGTTCCCATTTTGTGGTTGAGAAAGCTGAATCAGTGACTTACCCAAGGCCACACAGCCAGTAAATGGCAGAGGCAGGTTTCAGACCCGGGTCTTTTTGCTAACCCACAGTTCAAAAGTTCAGTTTCATTCCCTGTGGTAGATGGTGGCAAAAGGGAGGAGCAGAGTGTACATAGATAAGAAAGTAAAAGGGTAAGTAAAAATTTGATTGGGATATACCTTATCCCTAATCAGCCTAAAAAGTATATAAGATTGATGAAAGAGTCTTTGGAATATGTGTTTCTAAGTAAATTGTAAAACAGACTAAAACAGGCAGAAGAATAATGATATTTTCATTGAATTGTTAGAAAGGCATTTATTATGCTGAAGATCATTTTAAAAAAATGTATTTTCTGTTGAAACCAGCCTCCTGAACTATAAGCACTTAGTGATCTTCCTCTGCCCTGCCCTGTGCTGGCCTGTCATCCTGTGCCTACAGGAGCCTGGCCTTTCATCCCTGCAGAAATGCTAATGTCCCGTTAGAGGACTTGCTGTAGCTGGTGTACTCTGAGACAAGGTTCATGGGTGGGATTTTTGGTTTTGGTCTCCCTCCCCAGACCCCCAGATTACCCAGTGAGCTGGATATTAGCTGGATGTTGCCATGAGATGGGTGTTCAGATAATACTCTTAAAACATGAAAATCTTACAGGGGCAGTTATTATCACAAACCAAACTGGTAAATTCGTGTGTGGTTTTTTTTTCCCATAACCATCCTCCCTCACCCCTGCTATTTAAAGAATATTCTTAGGAAGCATCTGCTTAATAGGCTGCTAATAGCTAACCTTACCCCACACTGAGGGCAGTACTAAAAGCTGTTCAGATGGAAAGTGAGCCTGGGTCAGTGAAAATCAAAATTTGGGCATGTAAATGATAAAAACAAAGAAACATCCCCCTCTCCCCCCAAGGACCATAAACACCTTGCAAAGCTCTACAATCAAAAGTTGCTTTTTTGAGGCAGAAGGGGAGAAGCACAGAGTTCTGGTTCCCTGAACTAATGATGCCCTGAAGCAGCAGGGGATTATTCTGGTGTGTCATGTATACCCCATTTAGGAGGTACCTTTGAAAGGGGAGTGAAATTAATTTGGTTTAATAATTGTATTCTGACTCAACTTCTAAATTTTTTTGGTATTAAACTTTATGATGATAGATATCTCCTCAGCTGTTTTCTTAGCATGATACTGACAAACACATGGTAAAGTCTGTTACCGCTTCAGCCTTCCCTCTGTATTGGCCCAAGTTGCCTTTTCTAGGATGATTCAGGTTTAAGGAAAGGATGCGTGAAGTGTCTTAGGGATTTCCTTTTGAAGAACCCCGAACCACCTGGAGAAGAGTTGGGACTTTCTGGACCACTTTTGTAAAAACTGCTTTGTAATTTTCACTTTTAAAAATCTATCTCTTGATTCTGCTCTCAGGGTCAGACAAACAAAATAACACAAATTTAGCTGCATTTGTCAGCCCCCATGATAAATCAGAATTACTCAGATTTTCCTGCCTTCCCCTTAAGATCTAAGGAAACTAAGCCAATTGGTGACTATATTGGGAGAAAAAAAAATGAACGGTATTATGTGCCATTCTGATGTCACCTACATACAGCATTTGTTGCAGAAGATCCAGATCATGTTGTGTGTAAATCTATAAATATGTACACATTGCATGTATATAAAAATTCTTCACACTTGTGGCAGTGCGCACTGGGTATTGTAAAGAATTGAGTAGGCACTGTGATGAAACTTCACAAACCAGATGGGAAAGATGCAATTAATAGCCACACGGGACAGGGTACGGAGCGATTCAGGAAAATGGAGAGATTTAACTAAAACTTGTCAGTCAGGAATTGGCATTGAGACTGTCTTCGTACTATGTATATGTAACAAACATTTCATATTCTAGTAACAGTGTTAGCACGGCTGGGTGCCTGAATTCAGGCTAGCAATACAGTTCACTGAAGTGCACGCTACGGAAATGTATTTGGATTTCAAGACTCTCCACTTATGAAATAGATGTAACCAAAAGAAAAGTAATAAAGTGGTGCGAGAGAGGTGTGGAAGGTGACAAACCACTGGAACGATTCCAAGGCCAGGCCTGAGGCCAATTTAGGGAGCAGGTGGTTAGATTAGGAATAAGGGTGGAGTATAAATGGAGGGACAGGATGCGTCCTGCGCCTCACTGGGAAGAAGGCAGGGCACCTCTGGACCCTGACACTTATGTCGTGTTGGGTAGAAACCCTGGTTCTCCGCCTCCTCAGAAGGACTCTCCAGCCCAAGCCAAGATGGCGCGCAGCAACTTAGCGGCTCTCGTCACGTGCTGGGCGGGGGCGTGGCCTCGAGGGAGCCGGCCAGGCCCCGCCCTGGGGGTGGGGCCGGGGGGGCCCTTCAGGGGAGGGAGGGGCGGGGCCTAGAGGCGAGGCGCTGAGGCGCTGGCGGAGGCTGCGGCTACCTCCGCGCTCGCTCCGCTCCCTGGGACGTGTCTGGCTCCCAGAGTCGGGGGCGGCTCCCTTCCGCCTCGGAGCTGAGCTGCCCGGCTTTCGACGACTGCAGGCAGGTGAGCGCCCAGAACCCGGGCAGGGAAAAGGGTGCCTCTTCTTCCCACCTCCAGCTCCCCTCCAGTTTGGGGAGGGGTCTCTGTCTAGCGCGCCTTGGAAAACAGCCCCGCTTTACTCCGGATGTGTCGTCTCCGGCTGGCATAGATATTGCTGTCTCCGCCGCCCCTCGCTGGCTTTTGCAGTGCCCTGTGCCCTTGGGGGTGAGAAGGGGGGGCGATGCCCGGTTTGCGGGAGGGCGTGGAGTTCTCCCTCAGCTCCATCAGCCTCGGAGGGGGGCTGAGTTGGCAAGTCTCCCGGTGGGAGCTGGATAGACTGCGCCCCCATTTCCCAGCCAGGAGAGTCGGAGAAAAAGCACCTCTTAGCTCCTGGGCCAGCTCCGCTCCTTTGGGCACAGGAGGTACTGAGGTCTTCGAGCTTTCTGGGGGGTCTTACTCCTTCCCGCGTTGCTACTAACACCCCTTCTTAGTATCGCTAGCTCTCCGTTCCTTGAACTGTCAGTCTCAGGCTGTGCCAGAAATGCCCCCATCTCCGCAGTGCCGGGGCTGGGATGGAAGGAGCGGCCAACCCGAGGTCTGGTGGGGGTGGGGGTGAGAGTGGGCGCAACCGGAAAAGAGGGCTGGAATAGATTCCCGAACTGGGAGGATGGGAGTGGGGAGTTGACTTTGAACCACGCAGTAGGAGTGTTTTCCAGTATAGATCCTGCCGGTTTTGATGGTGGGTGAGAAGAGAGAGGTCACGTTGGAGGACTTGGAAATGTGGTGTGGGTGGTTTTCTTTGAGAAGGAGGAGGGATCCAGGACAAGGTGCCACTAGGAGCTGATGTCACCTTTGAGGAGAGGTACGCTGGTAGTATCCATTTAGAGGGATATGGTTGTTGGGGCTGCTGTTCCGCTGTTCTGTGTGGTGAGCGAGTGGTTAAGGAGGAGGCTTTGCTTAGCATGGAGATCCCCTCCTGGTGGTAGCTCAAGGGGCCCCTCCGGTAGCCAGGTTTCAGGGACTTCCCTGGCTTTCCAGAGGTGTTGGAACTGATACCTAGTACTTTTGTTTAACACCCAGCAAACATTTATTTGGCACCTATCGTATGCTAAGCACTGTGCTATGTGCTGGGTCATTTGAAGGCAATTTATGGCCATGGAGCAGCTGAAAGGTACACACAGTGGAAACTCTGTTAACAACCCCCCCCCCTCCCATTTTGTTACATTGCTGTTGGATTAGAAAAAAGCAGAGCCCTGTCTACATGCTCTCAAACAGCTGTCTGAACTGGATTCCAACCCATCCACCACTACCACTATTAACGGGGCAGGTAGTCCCAAGAGAAGCTGCCTTAGCAAAAGGAACAGTTTGAATGGTTTCCCTTGGCTATTTTCTAGGACTTTGTCCTGAGGCCCGAGGAGGCTGCCTGAGATAAATAGCATCTCAAAATAATGAGATGATGAATCGCACAATGATTATTAGAGGCCAAGAATGCACGAGACACCGGCACCGTGGGAGATGCCCTCAGTGGAAGATAGGAGAGTGTGGGGGAAGGGGGTGTGAAGAGAAATCTCGTTTGGTGGTATCTGGGCGTGTGCTGATGAGCATGTCATGATGTCAGACCGTGGAATATATGGGGTCTGGCAGTTGGGTGATAAGGAGGGGGCGGGGCAGGGCAGGCAACCAGACTCCTGGGTCTCTTCTCTGAGTTGACTGCTGGAATCTAAGAGTTGTCAGGGATTTCAGTGGGTCTTTCAGAGCCTGTGAAGATAGCGGGGTGCCAGCTGGGGAGAGGAGGAGTCAAGTTTGAAGTCTCAGTAGGGCCTGGGAGCTGGGGACCAAGGGGGCTTTAGGATATGAGACACTAGCTGAGACCTTTTTCTGCCAAGGATACTCTCCCCCGGGGCCTTAGGCCCTTGGATGGGTTGCTGTAGGAGCAAGGCAAGGTGTGGCTTCTAACTGGTATGGGGTTGCATGGGGCATGTGTGTCCTGGAGAGGAGCTGGTAAGGAGCAGGGAGGACCACAAGAGTAAAAGCTGCCTCAGAGGCCAGGTCCCAGGTATGGAATCAGGAGAAATGGAGGGGAGGTCACAGGGAGGGGTGGTGTGTATTGCAGCCACATGAAGTCACCATCTGTCCCCCCTCTGGCCTGCTAGCTCACTGACCTATAATTAGCTCTGGAGGGCATACGGTGCTGGCACACAGGAGTGCGGCACTTTGGATGGCTAGTGGGGTAAAAAGTACTCTGATGGGCCATGGTGCTTGGCAAAATCCGAGAGGGGCAGCTTCTAGGGGACCCTCAGTCTTTGCTGTGTGGGGAGGGGCCTGAGGGAACTGAGAACGCCACGCGGGCAGGGCCAGTGGGGGGACATAGCAGTGGGAGAAGGAGCTTTGAGCTTGGATGGTGTGAAACTCCAGGGCTGGGCGGGGCTTGAGGTCCGCCCTCTTCTCCTTGGCCGTGGCTCTCCAATCACACAGGAAACATTGCTGCCCAGTGCATCGCTCTGGTCTCAGAGAGCCTTGGGTGCTACAGACCCTTCTCCCCTCAGGTATCTTCTGTTCCACCAGGTGAAGCCAGCTCCAACACGGAACAGCTTCTTGCCTGTCGGGTTGAGAGGTCTTGGCTGGGGCTGCTTCATTCTGAGAGAGCTGGAGGAGAAACTGTCACTGTTGATTCAATTGGTCATGCTCCAGGAGGTGCTCGGTGCTGGCCCCAAGGCTGTGTCAGAGACGGGCTGTTTGGTCACATGCTACTCTCTCTTGCTTTCGAACCATTACTTGTATACAGTAGTCCCCCTTGTGGCAGGGGGACCTGCGACATTCCAGGACCCTCAGTGGATGCCTGAAACCTTGGATAGTACCAAACCCTATATATACAGTGTATTTTTTTTCTTATGCTTCACACCTATGATAGTTTAACCTATAAGTTAGGCACAGTAAGAGATCAGCAACAATAACTGATAATAAAATAGAACAGTTTTAACAATATACTCTAATAAAAGTTATGTGAATATGGTCTCTCTCCCGACATATCTTACTGTACTCCCTTTGCTCTTGTGATGCTGTGAGATGACAAAATGGCCACAAGATGAGATGAAGTTAGATGAATGACATAGGCACTGTGACGTAGCATTAGGCTACTCTTTAAAAAACAATTTTTTTTCACATTTATTTATTTTTGAGAGACAGAGCACAAGTGGGGAAGGGGCATAGAGAGAAGGAGACACAGAATCCGAAGCAGGCTCCAGGCTCTGAGCTGTCAGCACAGAGCCCGAAGCGGGGTTCGAACCCACAAACCACGAGATCATTACCTGAGCCGGGTGCTTAACTGACTGAGCCACCCAGGTGCCCCAGGCTACACTTGACCTTCTGACGATACATCTGCTTCCATCTGTGGCTGACCGCAGGTAACTGAGATCCCAGAAAATGAGATGAGAGGATAGGGGAGACCACTCTATCTGTGTTCTCTCAAGTAGACCGTGAATTTCTTGAGGGTTGACAGCGTATCTCACGTGCCTTTTGTATCCATAACAACTCCTAGACTCCAGTATTGGATTCATGGAAATCAGCTCAATATGCAGTTATTGGATTGAATCAAACAGGTCTGTCTTCTGATTCCCTGTGTTCAAAGAAGCAAGGCTGCCTTGCAACTAGAAATATTTAACGTAGAGCAGAGAAGCTTCTGGGGACCCTCCTCCCCATACAGTGGTCTTACATCTCAGTGGGAGAATTAGATTCTATAGGCAGTAGGTAAAGTGAAAATCCCTAAATCTCCCATAAAGCATGGTATATGGGTTTAGGTTTCTAATGCTGAACAATAGCGTTAATATACATCAACATATATATTATGTTAATAGTACTCATTGTATATGAATTATATAATGTATCCAGTGATTTTTAAAAGAGTATTTATGTACAATATAATTTTGTAGTTAAGTGTCAGATGAAATAGCTGGTTTGCTTTAGAGGCTTTTATTGCATATTTTGCTCGGCCAATATAGTTGAATTCTTGTAAGTAAAATATGTGTCTGATGCGACTTCATGGCCACTGTCTTCAGATGGATAACTGTCATTTCAGAGGGGAGATAGGTTTCCATTCAGTTTAAGAAAAAGTTTCCTTAGGACAACGAGGGCTTCCTCATATAGTAGTGAGCTCCTATTTCCTGAAGGATAATCAAATAAAGACCGAGCTGTCTGGGATGTTGGAAGAAACTCCCACCTTGTGTGGGAGCTTGGCCTGCATGACCTCGGAGAACCCTTCCAAGTAGGAATGTGCAGTTCTAGGAAGGGACAGGGTAGGGTGGGCAGTGGATGGCAGGGTCCTTGGTATCTGCTACAGAGGAGGACTCTCCTTTGGCCTGGATGAGGATGCTGTGAATGGAGGGTTTGGGGGTGTGGGGACCAGGCCAGGACCTTGGCCTGGGCTCTTTTATGAGGAATGACATTCTGGGAGATCCAGGGGGTGCCCACCGCCATCTCTAATGCACATGGAGTCCTGGGCCTGGGGGCCGTGCAGGGCAGGATAGAAGGGTGGGCTGGGCCCAGTTCCTTGAACTCGGCTCACACTAGGCTAACCGGGGAGGACCTAAAACATGTTTGGCTCTTGTTTGGGGCAGAGTGCCTGGACCAAATGGAGTTTTCATTCTTTCATTATCATCCCCATCCTTCCCTCTTCTCCCTCTCACACAGGTTCAAGGCCATGCATGCACTTCATGCACTTACAGTCTTTCATGACCAACGATATATGCTTTCATGATCACATACACACACGCACGCACACTTTGTGATGTAGTTCTGGGTCCTCTGGGCCTTTCGTGCCCTGGCACTGATAGCACACTTGTGTTCCTGATTCCCCCTGGGAAGTTCTGTTTTGCTGTGTGACAGCCCCCTAACCTGATGGGCTGATCTACTCACGCAGAGGGTTCGGAGCATTTTTTTTTCAATACCAGAAGAACCATATTTGTCCTACAGGGACCCCTCATTCTGAAAGATTTTTATTCTCCAAATATGCCACACTTATTATTTTGTTTCTTCTTTTGCAAACATTATTTAAGGACATATATGAGTGTTAATCACTGGCTCTGGTTAGCAGCACTTGGCTGGGGTCACTGAGCTTAATGATAAAAGTTCAGCCAAAGCCACGCACGTGCTGTGTGCGGTGGTGCAGCTTTACATCTTGGTTTGTGCAAGTTGTGATCTCTGCCAGATATGTAGAATGTGGGAGAGAGTTGGTGGGCCCCCAGTGTCACCTGGGTAGCCTTCTCAGGTTTATTGCTCTGTGGCATTGACATGCTGACCCCTGAGGGGACGTGTTTATTTTGGCAGGGATCTCCTGTAAACAGTAGTTAAACTAGGGGTTTTCTAACCTCTTTCTAGACTTCGAACCCTCTTATACAGATGAAACCTTAATCAGGTGGTCAGCAACATTGACGGATTTGGAGCTGACGAGATTAAATTAAGGAAAGGGAGTTCAGGGGCGCCTGAGTGGCTCAATCAGACCTCTGACTCGATTTCAGCTCAGGTCATGATCTCAGGGTTCGTGAGATCGAGCCCTATTTTGGGCTTTGCGCTAACAGTGAGGAGCCTGTTTGAAATTCTTTCTCTCCCTCTCTCTGCCCCTTCCCTGCTTGTGCTTTTTCTCTCTCTCAAAATAAATAAATACACTTAAAAAAAAAGGATAAGGAAGTTCAGAGCCCTTTGCATTTGCCTCACCTTTGTGCCCCCTTTTCCTCCTGGGCCTCCCCTAAAGGTACTCTTTCATAGTCTGCAAATCCTGTCTTCATTTAAAGAGGTAGTTGTGATGGCTATACTTTTGGATATTTTAGAAGAGAAAGTATTTAGAAGAAGAGACTCGGGGCACCTGGGTGGCTCAGTTGGTTAAGCATCCGGCTTTGGCTCAGGTCGTGATCTCACGGTCCGTGGGTTTGAGCCCCACATTAGGCTCTGTGCTGACAGCTCAAAGCCTGGAGCCTGCTTCAAATTCTGTGTCTCCCTCCCTCTCTTCCCCTCCTCCACTCGCACTCTGTCTCTCTCTTTTTCTCTGTCAAAAATAAATAAACATTAAAAAAATAAAAAAAATAGAAGAAGAAACTCATAGTTTTCCTTTCCCCACTAGCCTTTGACATTAGTCTTCCTGGGGTGGTGATAGTGAGGGTGACCATGCAGCCAGGTATGTCCAGGGTAGCCCTGGTTCACACCTGTGTCCTGGTGTGGTTGTTAGCAGTGCCTCCATTCATTCTCAGGAAAGTCCTGGTTTGGGGCGCCTGGGTGGCTCAGTTGGTTAAGCGTCCCACTGCAGCTCAGGTCATGATCTTGTGGTTCGTGGGCTGGGGCCCTGCATCAGGCTCTGTGCCGACAGCTCAGAGCCAGGCGCCTGCTTCAGATTCTGTCTCCTTTTCTCTGCCCCTTCCCTCACTCATTCTCTGTCTGTCTTTCTCAAAAATAAATAAACATAAAAAAAAAAACTAAAAAAAGAAAGAAGGTCCTGTTTGGACAGTAAGTTTTATGTTCACCTGAGCGATAAGCCATGTCTTGGGAAGAAGTGGCCCATACCTAGAGTTTTTCTCTGGGACTGGCTTCCTGTGGCTAATATGGAGTTTTAGTTTTCTTACTTTGCTTAGAGGGAGCCCTGCCTTGAGGTGCTTTAGGGGCCTAAGGTGCTAAGAGTTGACACTGAGTGTGTGCTGGACAGTGACCTAAGCACTCGGGGTGCATTAACTCTAGTGATCCTCATATCGGCCATCTGAGGTGGGCATTGCTGTCATCCCCATTTCACAGGTGAGGAACTGAGGCTCAGAGAGATGAAGTCTCTTTCCAGAGTCACATGCATGGTCAGCAGAGGAGCCAGCAGTCAGGCCCCTCAGCCTGCTCCAGAGTCTGCCTTGCAAGGGAGGAGGGTGCCTGTCTTGATCTCAAGAAGCTTTAATTTTCAGAGGGCAAGAGGAATGAACCTGTCCCCAGGCCTTGAGCCAGTTTTTACTATTTTGGAATTTCTCTTCTTTGAACTTGGTCAGGGATGGTCTGCCCGGAAAGGACTCTGCCACATGTATCTGTTCAGGTCCATGTATGTTAGGCCCCTGGCTGGAGCATCCAAAGACAAGTAGGAAGCGGTTCTCACCCCAGAGTCTTCAGATGCGATGATGTGTCACAGAGACAGATAAGGAAAGGGCCATGCCGGGTCTGTAAAAGGGCCAATCTTACCTGTAGGAGAATCAGAAAAGGCTCCATGGAGGAAATAGTATTTGAGGTGGGCTTAGAAGGGTGATCAAAAGTTCCTTAGACTGACGTGGAAGGGGACACTGAGGCAGGCTGGGCGAGATGCTAGAAGCTCATGAGCAATGGGTGGGTCTGGGAGCACGACACCAGGGTAGGGGAGTAGCAAGGGAGGAGGTTCACTGGGCTCTTGGAGGAGAGGAAGAGTGAGGGCAAGGCTTTTTGGGGTGGTGGGCTGAACAGGGAGAGGGAGGAGGGAGGAGGAGAAGCTTCTGGGTTAGAGGGAAGGAGAGGTGGGCAACTGGACTTCATTCTGGTGAGAGAAGAGTATCTGAAAACCTGCAGGGTGAGGGGAGCTGAGGGCTGTTTCTGTAGTTCTTGCGGGAGGGTGGTGTGGTGTGCGGAGTTCAGGGGACTGTTGGCAACTCAGTTTGGAGTCTTTAGGGCATTGGGGGTCGGGGGAGGGATACAGGTGGGTAGCGGATGAGGCCTTGGAAATGGGTCACTTCAAATGGGCAAGTGACCGTGGTGGCTGCTGTGCAGGGGCCTTCCCCAGGGGGGACAGGGGTGGGGTGGGGGAAGTTGAGGCAAGATGTCCCTAGGCTGCCTTGTCCCTGAACGAGGGTGAGAAATGGTGAAGGGGTCATGGCCTCTCTTCCCCTCCTTGGAGTCAGACGGACTGGGATCTTCCTTGGGAGGAATTGTGAGGATTGAAGTAAGTTAATGTATGTCAACCGACAGCCCAGTGCCTGGCACACGGCAGGTATCGAGTACGTCAGAGCTGCTATCATAATCGGTATTATTTTCCTAGATGACCACTTCCCTCCCTTTCCTCCAGTTGAGTGGGAGCACTGGAAGGAAGGGCGCATGGCCCTCTTCTTTTGCCTCCTTGGTCTGAGGGGCTTCATCCTGAGGCCCCCTCCCTTGGCTAAGCTCATGGCCCACTCACACTTGAGTGGCCCCAGCCAGCTTTGCCCTCAACGAGCTCCCCCACCATGGTGGGGCCTGCCATCTGGTAGGGCAGTAGGGAGCCAGCCCGTGTGTGTGTGTGTGTGTGTGTGTGTGTGTGTGTGTGTGTGTGTGTGTCTGGCCAGAGCATCAGACCCAAGTCAAGGGCACAGCCCTCCTGTTTGTTGGGAAGAGATGGGGTGACCCTTGGAAAGCCAGAGAGGCCTCAGATTTGCCTCTTTGTGTTTATAAGTCCAGACACCTGGTGTGGGTCTGACCCCTCCATGCACACTCACATACTCACCCTCGCATTCACGCCTGCTCTCTCTGGAGCCCTCTTCCTCTGTTTCACAGCCTGCCCATACTCCTCACCGGCAAAGCCCCTCAAATGCTCACTTTGGGGGCTGGTAGCTGTCGGCTCCGAATCAGGACCTGTGAGTGTTACTTAGAGATTGTGCAGGAGTTGAAGAGGCTTCTGTTAGGCTGAGATGATAATTGCGCTATTTAAAGCCGGCCCTGGAGCCAGAAGGAGCCAGGTGTCCCGACACGGCGGCCCTAGAGCTCCCGTCTGTTCACCGTGCCGCACGAGTGGGGGCAGGGTGGGGGGTGGCCCTGGACAGCCATCTCGGGGCATCTGCCTGGCGTCGCCCTCTGGGCTTATCCTCAACCTGCTCTACATGATGCCGTTTCACTAGCGGAAGTGGAGTGGTTACCTGGCACCTGGTTGGCAGGGAGGCTGGGAAAGGGCTGGCGGCAGCCGGCTTCTCAGTTGCCAGAATGCCCGGGAGGATTTGGGGAGGCCAAGTTGGACCAAATAGCCAGCACAGCGGGCAGCCTGAGGTCTGTTCTTCCTTCCTGAGAACTTCCCGGCCCCTTTCCTGTAAGGAGCTAGAACAAGCCCTCCCACGGGCCTGCCTTTGCCCACCGCTAAGGTAATTCACACGCCCCTGCAGTCATGGGGGTGCTTTCTGCTCTTCCGAACTCTGTGCTGTCTGTAATCTCATCCCTCGAAGGTGGGCAAAGCAGGGGGCGTGCGTTCCACCTTCCAGTAGAGCTCTCAGTAGGTGGCGACAAGCCCAAGGTTATCCAGCTGGTCTGTGGCAGAACTGCACCGTGGGTGTCAGAGGCCCAGCTCTGGGTTCCTTCCTCTCTTACTACACTGCAGGATGCCTGGGGATCTGCTCTGAGGCTGTTCCCCGGACCCCGGGCTCCCGAGCACGCCACATTCCTCTTCAAAGGACAGATTCTGCCACAGGGAGCCCCTTCCCCAGCCGGACCTTCACTTCTCTCTCCTTTCTTCTTGCAGTGGGGTGGGGGAGGGGGAGGCGATGAGCGCCCCAGCAGCTGCTGAGTTTGGAGAGGGTGTGGCCTTTCAGCCTTACAGATTGGAGCACTCGGGGTGAGGGTCCTGGGCACAGTGGGAGGGAGCATTGGAGGGATCGCTGTTATTAGCATTAGTGAGTTGGCAGTTCTGGCAAGACTGGGGTAGCAGCCCCTCCTGTCCACTCCCATCTGCTCTGCGGGGCAGTGGTGTTGGGGTCGGGAGGGTGCAGACCAGGGTGCTACTCTGTACCTCTGTAGCTTCTTGGGACCCAGCCCTCCACAGTGGCTATTCAGCTTGGGGAAAGGGTCTCCTGGATGAGTGTCTGTGTCCAGTTTGTGTCTGAGAGCATGTGTGTGGCCATACGTGTATGTCCTAGGTCCCCACCGTTCCGTGTCTGTCTGTGTGCATGTGTGTGTGCACGCATGTGCGTGTGCGGGCGTACCCACGTGCCTGCCTGAACTCCTGGGCCCTCTGGGGAGGGCTGTGGGGGTGAGCCCAGGAGTTCTCAAGCTGGTGCTCCAGCTCATGTCTGCTCCAGGCCCACATCCCTCGCCAGCCTCCCTCTTGCTGTGCCCATTTCTGCCTAGATCATGAGTACTTTGTGGGGGGCCAAGCGGGAGATGATAGTGGGTTCAGGTAGAAAAGGCTCGTTCCTTCTCTGGTTTCCCTGCTGGGTTCGGCCCTGCCACGGGCCGGGGGCTGCCCACTGTCCAACTTCCTTCCTCACATTGGATCCTGATGCCTCCTGTCTTTTCCTTGATCGTTCCAGTCTGCCTGTTGCCCAGTCTGCCACCTGGGGCGGGGGGTGGACAGGACGCAGTCCCTGTGTCTCCCAGATGGTACCAGGAGGGGGAAGGAAGGAAAGCACCATTTATAGGGCATCTCTTGTGTACCCATTACTGTGCCCGCTGCCCCACATCCTGTTTCTCATGTAGCAGGAGCTCTGAAGACAGCGCCTTCTGACACTGAATAAAGTAGTGGCCTTCTGGCAGTGGGCAGGGGGGTTGGAAGGCAATGGCAGGCCGAGAAATCCCCAACTGCACGCCACCTTCCTTGGCACACCTTCCTTTGCTCCGACCACTAGGCTTCCCTGCACCGTGCTCAAGGTGTTACTGAGGCCTGGCCGTGCCCGTGTTCCCCAGCAGGGAAACGAGACTGCTGGCAGTGCCAGCGATGGGCAGTTACACAAAGGTAGAAGATTCCCAGCCATGAGCAGGGGCCTGCGCAGCTCAGGAGAGTGACGCCCTTTACCCCCCACCTGACCGTGGGTCCCTTCACATCGTTCAGTTCCTGCTCCAACACAGAAGTTGTAGGCCATGAATTCAGAATGGAAGCCTGCTCTCTGCCAGGTTTCAGGAGCAGGGGTGATGTGAGCTAGAGCCTCTTTTCCAAATGAGGGGCATGGAGCAGGTCAGGGCTCTCTGCCACCCAGTGCCCAGCCCGTGCCTTTCCAAGGAACCCCACTGTGTCAGTGCTCAGGGTAGGAGCTACCTTGTTTCCTGTGACCCCGAATAGGCCACCCCGTGTGGGCTGCCAGCCGCTTAGAGCCCTTGAACCCCTTCTGTGCTTACTTTGGCCTAAGTGCAGGGGAGAAGGCTATGGTGGGGGCAGAGACCATCTCCACCCCCTTTCACTTTCCCACCCCTGGGTCTCAGGAGGACTCTGGGCAGCCTGCTGGCTGCTCCCCTGCCACTGACTGAATCATTTCTATATTTGGCCAGTGAGCCACGTGGGTGGGGAACCACTCCACTGCGGCGGCTGCCCTTCTGACAGCTGGGGGTGGGGAGAGCTGGAGGCAGAGGCTATGACAGCGGGGCATGTGCGCTCCTTGGGCGAACTAAGGAAGGCGCCATCTGAGTGAGTGAGTAAGCCCGGAGAAGGGGCATGCGCTACCATCTCCCTCTCCTCCCCTCCCTTCTGGTTCAGGTCCTGTTTCCTCTCCCCCTACCCCCCATCCCCTCCCCTGGATGCCCTTTGCTACTCAGCGGGTCCTCACCGCAGCCTCTCCTCCCACAGACCACTGCCCTCCAGAAACGATGGGCGTCGCTAGACCCAGCTGGGACTCTGCCAGGCTTCAGCACTCAGCCTAAGGAAGGGCCCTCTTCCAGCCCTGCTCTCCCTGCCTGTCATGGCCACACTCGGCTGCTGCCCACTCGTCTGGGGATGTAGGGCACCCAGCCCCAGCCCTGAGAGGTTAAGCCAGGCCCTCTGGCTCCATTCCGCAGGGGCACTCCAGGCACCAGGCCCCTTTTGGAGCAAGAGCAACTGATGGCATGGGAGAAGCCCCTGCCCACCTGTGCACTCACCTGGCGCTGCCTGCTCTAAGACCCATGCACTGGGTCCCCCTGGAGGTGCCAACCCTGTGAACCCCTCCCCCGTCCCTCGACGCTGAGAAGGCCTTGTCCACCCCCACCATGTGTGAGGTGATGCCCACAATCAATGAGGGGGACCCCCTGGGGCCCCCCCATGGCGCCGATGCTGACGCCAACTTTGAGCAGCTGATGGTGAACATGCTGGATGAACGGGAGAAGTTGCTGGAGTCCCTTCGGGAGAGTCAGGAGACCTTGGCAGCCACGCAGAGCCGGCTCCAAGATGCCCTGCATGAGCGGGACCAGCTCCAGCGCCACCTGAACTCCGCCCTACCCCAGGTAAGGCCTGATTGTCGGCAGCTCCCCACATCCCCCTCCCCGCCCCCCCCCCCACCGGCCCTGTTGAGCCCTGCGGAGCCCCCCACA